>VXBC01004934.1:46715-190281 GCA_013399945.1 Ploceus nigricollis | reverse complement strand
ATGAAATATTTATACATGTGGGGTTTTTCTGTGAATACGAAATAGACGTAATTTGTAATCAGCCTCAGAAAAAGCCAGTGGAACACTGGTAAATGAAACTAGAAATGTGAACTTGTCCATTTTTGGTTGGGCTCATGAGAAGGTAAATATGTGAGATGTGAGCCTTTGAGCAGTCCAAGTGTTCATCCTTTATGACTTGGAAAGTTTGCAGTGGCAACCTCAGTGCAAGGATGTATGTGCAGATCAGGTATTCCCTCCTCTCTGTGGTGGGAGGTTAGAAGGCAGAGTCTGTATGGTGGAGTTTCCAAGACTTGTAAAAGAAACCTGAGAGGGTTTCTGAGTCTGTCTTTGCCTGTGGCTGAGCCAGTGAAACACTGATCCTGTATCAACCACCCATACTCTGGTTGTGAGTGAGCCATGTTCTCCCTTTCTCATTAATGCTTCCAACACAAAGTCACTTATATGTTGCAGTAGTAATGGCAAAATAGATTTTATAACCAAATATATAACAAACATTTTAAGAAACAGGTATATGTGTCTTAAGAGGAATAGTAAATCAAATGGATGCATACTTATGTAGTTTTTTAAAATAGGCTGTATCTTGGGTATCATTTATTCTTGGGAATGAGTCTATCTTTAATCCTAAATATCTTAAGATAAAGGTCTGTGAGAGGGCTCCAAACCCTTCCTTTTGGAACAGTAGACTATTTATAGAAAACTGATGGTGCAAGGATGGTTCAACTGTGTGTTTCTGTGTTGGTCACTTGTCTTTGATTTGCAAGCTGTGATTACTGATGTTTTTGTGAAGAGCCAGCAGCACTCTGTGTGATATATACAATAATTTAGGGAAGCAAGAAAAGGTTTTTTCAGTATATTGGTGACTGAATTAAGCAGATGGTAATAATAAGCAATGGTGTTGTAGGAACAGGAGTCCCTTTCATTATTAGTTTTTTTTTTTTTTGTATGTCTTTTTGTGTTCTGGATGCACAAGTTGTGGTTTGTGTTTGGCCTTTTTGCCTGCCTCTGGGTTTAAGGGTGCACTACAGTTACCTCCTTCCTCAATGGATTCATGGTCATACTTCTCTGTCAGGAAAGAGGTGTGAGTAGTGAGTGATACAAAACAATGCATTCAAACAAAGCAGAAGTGCAGAATCAAATTCAGACTGGGCTGTGCTTGACCAGTTGCCAAATGCTACAGCCCTGTGTTCTATGGGAAATCTTGTGTAATCCTTTGTCTAAAACACCTTGATGTGTGCCAGGAGAGGCAGGAGGAAGGGATTCTCTTTTCTGTATTTTAACTGGAGCAGTTCTCTCACGGCTGTGTGTATTGCATAGCTCATACAGAGTGATGAACTTCAGCCTGAATTCTGCTTCATTAATAATTAGTCCCTAATCATTGAATGTACTGACACAAGTGGGCCCAGTTCTTCTCCAAGTAGATGGATGAAACTATTACTGAACTGAGAAGTTTTCTGTTAGAGCAGAGGCAATGCACTTTGGGATGAAATTCTGCTTCATAATTTAAAGTAGCTTCTTTCATCTGCCTTCAGAAGTTTCAGGTGATCTGAACTTCCCATGCTTGATTGAGCTCCTCTTTTTGGAAGTGTTTCTTGTCTGAGCTTGATAAGAAGCAGTTTCTAGCAGAAAGGGCTTCCTGTATATATATTTTATTTCTGTTTCTGTCTTTTCCTTTTTTTCCTCATCTATGCTATTTCCCTTCATGTCTTTTGTCTTTAACTTCCCACTCATTTCTTTCTTGTTATCTTTTGCCTCTACCCTCTGGCTTCCCTCTGTTTTCTCTTCTGTTTGTCCTCTTGTGCAGCATGCTTTTCTCTATCTCCTTCTCCCACCTCAATTTGTCTTCCTGGTGTCCCATGTTCAGTTCTGTGCTTTGCCTCCTGCTGCCTTTCTTATTGCCAAACTTGCACTGGGCTTCTTTCTTTATCATGTGCAGGCAGACCAGCACAATACAATGGATTTTGGCCACGGTCAAGATATTGTTGGTTATTCTTTTTCTTTCCTTCTTTTTAATAAGTAAATATGAACAGTCTGAAGGCATCCATCCATCTGGAGTTGTTGAAAATGACACCCCTGAAGTCTGAGTTGAATCTTTGGTTGCACTGCATCTCTTGTGACTAGACCCCCAAGGTTTGTGTGGTGACACTGTTCTACTTGAGAAGAGATTGACAGCAGAGTCAGGGGTGGGACACCCAGCTGTGTAAATTACAGCAAATTGGCAAATTTACTTACTCTCATGAGTAAAGAACATGCCTGTAGTGCACAAAGGGCCCCTAATGTTAATTAACAAGTCTCTGTACCCCTGATAACAGGATTCTTCAGCCTTGTCTGAGTGTCACTGTCTGTGGGGAACCCTCTGAGTGAGGCTCAGTGCTGAAGGCTCTCTCCAGCCTGTGCTTGCAGAGCAGGGCAGCGCTGCTGGTCCCGGATGCCTCTTCTTTATCCCGGGGCTGGGACTGGGAGAGCCGTAGAGGGGGACACTGCTAGGGAAAGGTAATGTTTGTGTCCTACTTTGAGGCAAAGATTTCCTCTGTAAGGAGCTTTACGGGGCTCTTTGAGTCCCTTCAGCAGGAGGAAAGCCGGTGTTGTGCCTCCAATGTAGGGCACAGCAGGAGAGTACTCTGAGAAGAACCGGTTGAACTCTTGACTTGGAGGTGTCAAGCTTCCTGTCCTTATCTCATTAGCAACTCCATGACTCATTCAGTTCTGGGGCCACATGACTAATTAATCCATCCATTGAAAAGGTTGTTGGTTTTTACCTAGCACCCAGTTGTCCTTTATAAGGAGATTATCTGAAAATATTGATGGAAAATTCTGTAAATTTTAATCTCATTTAATAAATAATTCTAAAGATTTTTTGTTTAACTGCTAAGTGTTCAATGTTGTATCTTAGAAGGATTTCTGTGTTTATCTACTGTCTTTGCCATGTTTACTTTTTCAGCTCAAGAGTCTTTAAGGCCTGGCTCTCTTTCCACTCACTTGGAAAAATCTTCCAATCTAAATAACTTTTTGATACTGTGTTTCTGATATTTTTCTATCTTTGGATTCTTAGCTAATAAACTCTCCTAATGTCTCTGTTAGCTGGCATAAAAGTCACCCAAGTAAACTTTTGAGCAAAGATGCAAGATAATTTGGACTCTACTGAAAATAATTCACTTTGCTTGGGAAAACATGGTGGAGACCTTATAATGACTTCTGTCTACTTAGCAAAGCTACCCATACTAAAGAGGCTAGATTAATTTGTTGTGAGAGAAAATATCATTAAGTTTAATCTGAAAAAGATTCAAAAATATAGGATCTAATTGTAACTGATACACCACAGGAATTTTACATTGATTCAGGTCAGAATTTACATGTCTGTGTATGAGTAGAAGGGGCCTGTGAGAAGGTCATTGGCTCAATTTTGAAGAAAAAATCCCCACACATTAAAATTAGGAGACTTGGGTCAGTTTTTTTGTCTATATGCAAATGCTCTGAGGGATAGTTCTGATAATGTTTTTTTGCTATTTTTCCTGTACATTGATACCCTGACATGTATTTTCTTGTTCAAAAACCCATGAAATAACTATTTAACTAAAAGAACAACATGCCTTATCCTTCTGAAAATTAATAATAAATTTATATTTCATGGTTATTAGGCGAAAGAAAGTGCATCAGTAACCTTTGCACATTCGCAAGAATTTCTTAATAGATGACACTTCTGCAAGGGGATTACTAAAAATATTGTAATTTAGTGCTCGTTCCTATCTTCCTATTTCAATTTCAATTTTTTGTTTAATATTACTGTCAGCCCAAAACTTCAGTAATATGCATTAACTAATTATTATGGATTACTTTGATTTTTTTCAAGGCAGATTTTGGATTTAGAATTTTTTTTCCCCCTTTGTGTTGTAATGCACATCTCTGCAAAAGAGATGAAAATTCTGAGTTAGTGTTTTAGTCCCACTTTACCCTGCAGTAAGTTCTGTGCACTACCCCAGTAAGATGACATAGCTCTTGCATTTTTCTGGTGAATGTAATTGCATGTGTCAAGTCCACCTCTAGCTGTGAATGAAATAGAAATTTTATTTCATTCTGATGTAGGAAGAAGGACATTCCCAAAGGAAAGCTGTGACCAGGATGACTGGCAATTTCCAACTGGCAGAAAGGTCTTTTGGGTTTGTAGGTGTAGGAATAACACAGTCAAGTCCTTGTTCCTCTTTAATTTGTTTTGTGTGTCCCAGTACAACTTAATCCATGCTGAAGTAGCTGGATCCTAAAATGTCTGTTTGGAATATAAGGGTATGTGAAGAGCTGCAGTTTGGTGTTACAGATTTCAGCTAATGACACTACAAAACTTTCTCTTTTTTCTTTTTTTTTTTTTTTTAAAATGCAAGAGAGAGCTCCTTGGTTGTCCAGACCAGAAGGTCTTACAAAAAGATGTACTTAATCATTCCCATTTGAAAGGAAATGTTTTTTCCATGTTCAAAGTTGCAAGCTTGTTCCTGTGGGGAATCCCTGCTAAGGGCTTGTCTCTCCTTGAAGAGGTTTGCTGGTACTGCACTACTGGCAAAGTGCCTGGGGAGAGAGCATACACCAGAAAGAGTTCTTTCTCTATTATAGCCTAAAGCCAGTCTCCCAAACATAATAGTGCTGCACTGGTAGAGAAAACTGGGTTTTTTTGGGTTTCTTTATGTGGAGAGCAGTGATTCCCCACTCTTTTTCCCTTACTCCCTGCTTGATGAAGATATGCCTGTGAAATATTTAAGTATAGACTGATTGTAATAAATGTAAACCTGTTAATTTAAAAACATAGAACAATCATATTAGTTACTGTATCATTTGAGTGGTCAGTGGGGCAAGTAGTTAGGTTTGGTATTAAAATAGCTGTAATTGAAATAAAAATTGAGCATTTAAGATGAGTGGGAGAAGTTTGTACTTTATATGCAAACTGTTAGAATAGAGTAAAAGTAGATTTTGAAATACTCTAAAAAAACTCATGAAAAATCCTGGTGATAAAACTAGTTTACTGACTTTATGTAAAGCATGTGAATTACTTGTTTACTCCAATATTGAGCATGCAAGCCTAAGAAAATCCTAGTTATGGTTTTATTCCTCAACAATAGCTGCTACACTAAAGGAAACCCTGAAAGCTGTTTCTGGAAGTTTTACTTAAAAACTGAACACTGTAGAACTGAGAAGCTTTCCATGTTGCCATGTATTAATGCCACACCAAATGCAGATTGCCATAAATATTACTTGGATTCTTTCTATAAACCCTCTTTTAAAACTCTAGGTTATGCAGAGCATGGGTGTTCACTTTCTTTTAAAAGGATGATCAGATGTGTATTAGGCTTTGAGAACTGTGTTTGTTTTTACCATGGTTTGTGTGTGAGTGCTGTGTCTTGAAATACTAGAGTTGGGATCCATGGTTTTTGGAAGTGCTGGTCAAGGATGGCTTAATTTGAGCAGAACTGGAATAATTCTGTGTGCTTTTAGAAAGCTGGTCCCTGAGCATTTCAAAAGATTCATGTAGCTGTTAAATCAACTGAAATGCAGTTTCTAATCTGGTGAGCTTTAATGACAAACTGTTTTTGGTCATGGTTAATTGAATGTGTGATTTGGTTTACCATTCATCTTGCAAGAACTCAGATTTGTTTATCCTTCTGTCATGCACCAAAACGTTTCTTTTGCAGGGCCATCTGTAAGAATAGGGCCACAAAGAAAGGTTAAATGAATAGATAGTGATGGTGGGAGAATATTAATTAGGGTGGAAGTGATTTTTTTTTTTTTTGGCCATTGTGTAATCATTTGTGATAACATTTTCATTTAATGAATTGCAAACTGAATATCATTGTATTCCCCCCCCCTACTGCCTGCTTCAGAAGAGATTGAGGCTGAGTGTTGTTTCTGCTTGTATAAAATTCACTTGATAAAACCAATTAGCTGCTTACAATTGTTTGTGATTTTTTTAATGGTTACTTTCATGAAGAAAAGGGCTTCTAGAGCTCCATTGTTTTTTGAAGAATGCTTTGATTGTGGTATTTCTCAGAAATGTAGGTGCTTAACTTCAGCATTTGAAACAAACTTTAAATAAAGATTTGAAATGTATGCTCATAATTCTGTGATTTCAATGAAGTCAACGTGGCTGACCATGATACATAATTTGACTTTTCCATGTTTTTAGGGACTGATTAAACTCTGAAATGATAGGCAGATTGATTGGCATGGATTTGTTTAGTTATGAATCAAGACTTTTCCCCCCCTTCTTAAAAGGTATTGTGCCAGTACCTTTTTGGTTTAGATGCATGGCTAGAAGTTTGGGCTGTATCTAAGTCTGTTGCTGTTACAATTTCTTTCACCCTGATCATTATTCAAGGGGGTAGAGAGCTGTTACCAGTTTGCAATCTTGTAGAATTCTCCCTTTGGGTGATGCTGTTATTAAGAACCTGAATCTTGCTATTGTTAGTGTGGTAAATCACGTAATACAAGCCATGGTCTGTGTGGGTTGGTAAGGGTGAAGGGATCACAGTAGACAAAGAACACGCAGAAACTCAGAATTTAGCCTTCAGATTTATTTTTGTTGCAGATTTTCCAGTAATTAAGATTCATGAAATATTAGTTTGAGGGAAATAGTTCAGCCCAAACATTCACTTGCCCAGTTGTTTTAGTTGTCCTTTTCTCTTGTGCTACAAACCAGGTGATGTGTTGGATTTAATCACACCTGACAGTTTCTGTATGTTGTGCTGAGCTACCAGGCAGCATTTCAATAAAATCTTGTGGGAGCTCCAGTGGCACAAAGGAGCCCACAGAGCTGCTTACATTTGTTCAGCACAAAGGAAATCTCTTTACAGTGTAAGAATATGAGCATGAGAAGTGTTTGTTAATAAGGTTCAGTAGTTTGATAATTATACTTTTCTGGGTTGCTGACGGTGGCTGCAGAGTGCAGCAGCCTCCAGCAAGACAGCATCTTCTGCAGCTCAGCTAATCAGACAAATGCAGTCCTTCCAAGGCACTGGGTAGCAAATACCCCAAAGCTGTATTATGTTTATCAGACATTTTGTTAGTGCAGTTTTCACTCTGTTGGATTTATTATGATGCCATTACTGATTTTTTTCATGTATTCATCCAGAATCCATTAAAACACATACCAATGATGTGTGGCATTAATGTTATTCATCATGAAATGATATTGAAGTGATTATATGCCTATCTTCATCACAAGAATACTTAGTAGTTCTGAGTTCAAGTAACTTTATCTCATAATGTATTTCTTGCTATAGAAAAGGAAAAATCTGAAAGAAAGCAATCCACAAAATTATGTACATCTTGTATGTTTATTAAAATAAGGTCTCCTAATCTCTTGACAAGACTGACTTCAGAAAAACGAAATTAAAAATTCAGTGATAAAAAGGAACAATGTTTAACTGAACTGCACCTACAAGTCATAGTATTAAATGATGCTTTCTAGTTTGAAAGCTAGAGGTGAATAGTTCCAGGTACAAAGTCTGTGGCTGGGTCTGTTGGTCCTGTTGAGGTGCCTCAGCTGCTCTAATTATCAAGGCACAGTGTAGACCAGAAAGCTTTTCTCCATTGTAGTACCAAGTTAAATGGTACTTAAAATGTTTTACAGTTTTTCTTAAGTATAATTAAACAATCTCATTGAGGTGAAAGTCACTAAACCATGTGTTTGGCAAAGGCCATGTTGTTTTGCTGGCCAGTGCTGCAGCTGTGTGTCTGTGTGGTCAGGGGGGTGTTGGTGCAAGCCCACCTTAAGCCGGGCACGTGTGCCATCTGCATTCCTAATGCCATGAGACCTTACCCTGAACTCGGAAACTTGCTGGAGGCTTTGCAGTCTTAACACCCACGGTTAATGCAGATTGAGCCCAGGTAGGCTGAGCATGCACAGACCTGGCCTGTCAGCACGGGTTAGACTTGTGACTTCAGTAGAGGACTTTGTCTCCTCTTGTGGGACTGCTTCCCACATCTCTGTTTTCCCTAAGCACTGCATGGCTCAGAGTGTGTATCGGTGTGGATGAAAAATGCATGGGCTGCTGATCTAGCTTCAGCTTCTGAGAGCATCTGATTTCAACCAAATAAAGCAGAAACAAACATTTCCAAGTTATTTTTACATGATTTTTGAGAACCTTGTGTTCCCTCTTTCCCCCACATGCAGGCCACTTGTCATCCCAAAACTCAAACAATGGCAGGCTGCAGGGATCAGGCATTTTTCATGCTTACAGAACTGGTTGTTTTCTTTAAAAGGAAAAAGTAAACTATGTGGGCTAAGAAAGTCAACTAGTTTGGTGCCATAAGGGAAAGGGTAAGAGAACATAGGTAAGACTTTAGCCAAGAACTTCAGGGATGACCACTGAATGTTTTAGTTTGCTTGGACAGGACTTGAACTTGCTTGGACAGGATATTTATATTTTTAGAATTTTAGTTTCCTGCCTATAAAGTAACTTTTTGCTTTAAAAGGTTGTCAAAAGGAAAAGTGACTTTGAGGCTGTGAAGGATCTAGATATGGTAAATAGGGTTTGTATAGACAGTGGAATGATATCTAGGGAATTCTCTTAAAACAGTTACTTTGTCTTTATCTGGAAATGGTTTGGCTGACGTTCTGGTGAATGCTTTCTGGAGAATTTTGTTGTTAGAGGCTATATTTTAATTTTGAGTACGTAGAGTGTTTTGGCAGCAAATTTTGGTGAAGAAAAAGTGATTGGTAGTGGCAATATGGGAACAGAAGGAACAGCCACTGTTCCCATAGTGATACAGCAGAAGCAGTGACATTTAGGTAAACAGCAGTAGGACAGGAAATTCGGGGGAGTTAATGTTAGATGTCTCAGAAGATACAGTAAGCTTCCAGGCAGTGTTTCATGCCATGTATCTGGAAATGCTAATGTGAAGCCTCTATTTGCTATATTGGTGGCAAAGGCACCCTCAGTATTTAGTTGGGAAGTTCAGTGATTCCTTGAACAGGTGATCTGTCAATGGAGCCAAGTCAGGCCACACCCCATCCAGCAGAAATTGCACATGACAAAAGAAAGGGTGATAATTTGAGTGCTCAGACTTATGGGAGCTGTCCAGCTGGTGGGAATGGTACCACTGAAGGTGTTTTGAATTGCAAGATTCTGTCTTCAGAAATGTTGGAATTCTGCATTTCACCACTTAGCAATAAAAAGTAGAATCACAGTTTTGGCTTAGGTTGGAAGGGACCTTCCAGATGGTCTGGTCCCAATGCCCCTTGCAGTAGATCAGAGTGCTCAGAGCCCCATCCAGCCTGTCCTTAAACACTTCCAGGGATGGAGAATAAATAATGTTATATTCTTTGGTATATTGCTTTGTAGAATGTTACTAAAGCCATGAAATACTTCACTGTTGTATTCCGCAACCATGAAATAATGAAATGGTGCTGAATTTGCTTTTACAGAAGTACAAAACTTCTAATGTTCTTACTCAAAAATTTCACTTCTAGTAAAGAACAAAGTTTGCATGTAGGTAATTCAGCCTTTGGATTTGGGATCTTTGGAGTTCAGATTTTTTTTTTTTTTGGAGATGGATATTTTTCATGTGAAGAGGATTTATTCTTTAGAAGAGATTATGAAATTTTTCAACCAGCTGTGCAAACAACATTTTTGCAGAATGGGGAAGAAAAAGTGTAAACCCACAGAAATCTTACTTAAATCTTCAGACTATTAAAATGCAAGTAAACATATCCATTTTATCCCACAAAACACAAAAGTATTTTGTATCAGACTCTTGTTTCCCATATGAGATTTTGAAGAGTTTGTGTTTGAGATGTATGGCTATTATTAACCAGTAATGTCAGAGTAAGTCCCTGGCAAGTGTGAAGGACAAATTAAGGTGCCAGAGGTCCAGGTACTAAGGCTGTTTTTCACTGAGTTGTTTATTAATTTCCTTCTGCCAGTTTTTCTCATTTTTCACAGGAAGAAAGCTGGTAGTAGAGGCCCTAAGTTGATGTTTTCACATAATAATATATTTTTTAACCTTGATAAGTAGTAGGAAGCTTATCTGTTCTTTTGAGAACTAGATCTTGAGTGATATGAACTGAAAGGTAACCTCATCAGCTATCAATGAACTTAAAGGATTTGGGTGTCTCTCCACAGTCATTCTGTGCACACTTACAGTCCCTGTAATTACAGAATAGGATGCTGATGTCTGCTCCTTGCTAACCTATTAGAGAGGTCACTAATAATAGAGACACTTTGGTTTCTTGGGCAAGGGCAGATACATGGGCTCACATTTGTCTGCAGGAGGCATTTCCTCAGCTGACAAGCAGCATTCAGAGTGCCAGACACTCCAGTGCAGGGTCAGTGCTGAGCAGGGGGACCCTGGAACATCAGCTGTTCTGCACTGCACAATTTGGAACCCCCTTGCAGTGCCTGAAGAGAGGGAAATCTTAGGGTATAACAACATATCCTATCCTTTCTCCTCTAAAACTTTAGAGGAGTAACCATGAGTAGTAAAGTCTGTGAGTTTCAAGTCCATGGTTTACTGTTCAGAGACAGTTCAGGATTTTCCCTATCAAGCTCTGACCTTGCATTTTAGAAAAGAGCTGCAAAACTGCAAATGCTGCCTTGCTTTTACTTGCTGTGACTTTAGTTATGCATAGTGCATGTTAGAGTCCTACTGGAATGAAAGAAAATCCTTTAAGTTGAATCCTTGGATTTGAATGTTGCTCTACCAATTTAAGTTTGTGGTGGAATATTTATTTCTCTGAAAATTAAAAAGGGGTAATTAGAGGCCTTTATCTTGACTTAGGAAGGGAAGTTAAAAGGGCTTATCACTATCATTCTATCTAGAAGACAAAACAGATCTTTTCTTCCTAAAATTGTGTGTCCTTATGCAAAGACTGATTTATATTTATTTCTCTTCATGTATTGAATTGATTAGAAATGACTAGGTGGTGCTCTGAGGCAACCCCAATTGCAGGGTGAATCATCTTAATGCCACTTTTTCATGGCTGCTCATATTTTAAGTGAATGCATTTTACTTTCAGATTAGAGGTGTTAACCATGAACACTAAAAATATCATGACTTAGCTAATGAGTGATAAACTGCTGTGGTCTTATGATCACACGAAAGTACTTGACTCCCAGGGTGCAGAGAAGTGTTCAGCTTTCAGATTGTAATTAATTAAATGTTAGAATTGTTATAACTCTGAGTAGGATGTAGAGTCTCAAGGGATTGTAGATTTTTTTTTTTTTAAGCCAAGCCTAGAGTGTTAATATCATACACAGAACCTACCTTTCTAAGTACCTGGCTTTGTAATTTAACTACTGTACCTGTTTTCAAATCAGAAGCAGCTTATCTAACTTAGCATGTTGCTCTATGTAGTATTAACTCCATCATGGATACTTTTTCTTGCACCTAGTGAACTCTTTGCTAAGACAAAAGGCTGTGGTTCCCAGAAACTGATTGAAGAATTCACTCATCTTTGGAAGCCTATAAATAAGTACATGTTACAGCAAATTTGTAAAAAAATCAGTGGCAAAAATCAGAGTGGGTTAATTTTTTTATAAATGTCATGACTTCATCATGGAATTTACTCTGTCAGTAGCTGTTAGGTTGATAAACATTTATGAGAATTGATTCCCTCATTTGTAAGTTAGCCATGTGTTGCGTGTATCTTCGCTCTACCAAAATAGTTGGATTCTGGCACATTTTATTCTAAAGCTTTTCCCAATACAGTTTTTCTTCCCATACTAAAAGATTTGTATAAGCAGTGATATTTTGATGATGAAAATAATAACACTTAGAAAGATGTTAAAATTGGTGAATGGTTTCCCACAACTTCAGAAAAAGTTGGATGCTGCCACAGGCGATGATTACTTGATAATTTGGTGCTATATCTATACAAGCATGCTCTGCATGAGTTAAGAAAAATAGCACATATTTTAGCTTTGAGTTGCTAGCTGTGGTTTTGTATAAGCTGTAACAAGCAGTAAAATGTGTGCTCTGTGGTTTGCAGTGACCTTTGTTGTTGGATAAATCAAAGACATGCTTAGAAATTCTTTGTTTGGAGGGCTAAATCTGGCCTGTATTCTGCTGTCCTAATTGTGCATAGGGATTGGAGACCTTTTCAGCTTGGGCAGACACAGATCTTCCAAAGGGGACAAGCAAAGCACTCAGGTTTTTTTCTATTTTACAATACTCTGTGTGTGTATATATGCCTAAAACAGAGCAATGTGTTTGTTCTGAGCTGTAGATTTCTAGTCGGCATACATGGGTTTTATGTAAATTTGAAAAGCATTCACACCTCTGAAAAGATATAGAAGGTTATTTTTATCAATAACTTAAGCAGTGTAATTATTTGGAAGCTAAATGTCAAGAATTATCTGTGCCTCAAAATTAATTTGGGCATGTTAGAAGCAACTCTTGTTTTATCAAGGTTTTCCTTAGTGTAGGAGCAGCAAATTATGGCAGCTGTACTGATCCTGTAGGATCAACCCTCGATCCTGGCTCTAACACTGGCCAGTAGAGGATGTCTAGGAGCAAAATAAATGCCCAGTATTGGATCCAGTAATCCTCAGCTCAAGAAGTTCGAGCTAGAGGTAGGGCCTTTGTGTTCAGTGGTTTTAGATGAGGCAGTTCACATCACACTTAATAATTCACACCATACTTTGTTTAAAAACTTTGAGAGAACATAATCTGGTCATTGTGCTTGATTGTTATAGTTTTGATTCTAAAGATGCTTCAGCAGAGACAAATATTCTAACATCTTGCCTATAAAAAAACCTCCTGATATGGAGCAGTCTCCAACTCACCTGCAATTTTTTTGTTACTCTTTCTATTTCTCCTTTAACAAGCTATTTTATCCTTTTATATCACTGTAGTAGATCTTCTTCTTTTCTGTCAGGAAGTAAAACTTAAGAATGCAGTGATTGCTGCGAAGGTATTGTTCAGAAATAATGTTTTGAATCAGAAAACACCATGACACAATGATTTTTTGATTCCTTGGAAAGATGATCTGAGGTGCTGTCATGTACATGTGTCACACTGGAGTATTACATCAGATTGAGTCTGACCCAGTATTTACCAAGTAGTGATCTGGGTTACCAGAATGTTGTAGGGCTTTTTTCCTGCCCGTCAAACATTTCTAGTCTCATTTAGTGTGTACTGGATAGATACTATTTATTCAGGATCAGATACTATTTTTGATGGAATATTTTCTGTTGGCAGATGCCTTTCAAAAACTATAATAGTGTTTAAAAACACTCAGTAGTGTTTTGTCTGTTTATTGTAATGCTTATTTTGGCAAATAAACTTTGAAGTTCAAAGTAGTCAAAGTTTTCTTTGTCAGGTGTTAAACAGAAGCCAACAATAAATTTGATCCCTATACCAATCTCATTTTCCTCCCCCAGCTACACCTCCAATTTAAGTTACATTTTGGATACTCCAACTACCCCCAGCATTTAATATTCTGTGCTACTGAGATTCTGAATTGTAGGGGTGTTTCTTGTATAGTGGAAAGGTTGGTAAGAAAGGTGCATGTTGTAGAAGTGTAGCAGCTGTGATAATAATATATCTGCTTTGGTACCACAAGTAAACAGAATATGCATGTGGAACTTAAAACATCATTTAAGGCTGTGTCACCTGTGCCTTTCAGATGTTACACTGCCACGAGTTTCTCATTTGGATTCAAACATTTCATTGTAGCACTTCTGAGTCATTTCTTTGGTAGAAGTTAAAGCCAGCAGGTGTTGGACAGATTCTAGTAATGACTTCAGGTAAACCAGCTTATCTGCAGAAATTTAAATATAATTTCTGTACGTTATTGGCAATAACACATTACATATTGCCTGTACATAATGCTGGCTCAGAACACTGTTGCTAAGTATATTGTTGCATGCAGTATTTCTCATTAAAGTGTATCACAGTATTAGAAATATCTTTCTAGTTTATGTGTTATTAAATAGAAGCATATTCTCTATCATGCCACCATAAACTTATTCACATTCTCTGGTGTTTTCTGTGAAGAGGGCAGCCAGTAGTGATGAAGTAAACTACAGAATATCCAAACAATTTTCTCAAATCAAAATATGTGGTGGACACAACTATCTCTTGCTTTATTTTCTTGTCCCAAGATTTTAGTCTTAATTTTGTATCTTAATTGACTGATTTATAGTTTTCTTGAAAACAAATTTCTATTACCAGATTACTGAGTTAACATGTATATTAAAAAAAATCAATAACCTTCTTAGTGTTGAAAGGAGGTGAAAGAAGCTGCTGATTCCAGCTGAAGTAGGAGGAAAACACGGTTGGACTGAAATTGGTCAACAATAGGCAGTAGCAACATAATCAACTGTCTTCATTACCTGGGGAATGGTGAATTAGTCAACCAAGTGAGCATGGAAGTATCTAGGAGAAAATAACACATTGTACTTAAACAGCAGAAAGCAAATTCAATTGAAATTACATAGTGCCAAAATGTGTTTGCTTGTTTTGTTTGGAAAGCTCTCCTTGCTCTTCATTTACTAAAAATAAAAATCTTTGTAGAAGTCTTTAAGGCAGGAAAGGGACAGTATTTCAACCCTGATTCATGAAGCTCTTTTTTCCCCAGCCCTGTAAGAGATGATGATAACAACAATAGCATCACACTTCTGTTTTCCAGTGGGTTTGACTGAAGTCTCTTTATGAGGCGCAAATTGATGGAATCTTTATAATTACTCATCAGAAGAGGTTTGGGATCATGTTCAGACATGTTTTTCATTATGATGATGCTACATTTGCTGGTAGGAGCACTTCAGTAAGGAGGAATGGAAATTCTTCTGGGGAGCAGCTTTCATTATCAGGGCCTTCTTTTGGCCTTTGGGCCAAATGTTGTCTGTCTGCAGTGCTGCATTGGTTTTAATAAATATCCAGCCAAGATATGAAGAGAGGCATTGTTCTCTTAGTGAATACAGATGATTCCACTCAAGCTCTTGTCCTGGCTTGTCCAGCAGTTATGTTAGCCTTCAGGTCTCCTAGGTGCTAAGAAGGGGTGGACTGAATATTTATTTCTTCTGAGATTTCTCTGTTATGCAGAACCTTTCAGTTAACTGATTGAGAAGGGCAGCTGCAATAAAGCAGGGAACCTGGATAACAAACAAGGGTTACAGTCATCTGAGAGCATGCCTCTGTAAAATTGTTAACTTCAAAGTCTTCCAAACTCTAGGAGCTAAAACCATAGGATTTTTTTTTTTGGCAGTTGGTGCACACCTCCATGCACTCTTTCCCTTGCCTTAATTGTTTAATGCAACTCAAATTTTAAGTAGGAGATTATTCTACTCTTTTTAAGAGAGCTCTGTTTAGCTGCTGCTGCTGAAGTATGTAGTAATCAGTACAGTAAAGATGAAACTATGTCACAGGAATTTCTTTTTCCATTAGATGCTTTTGGATCGCTGATAAGAACTTCCACGAGTTCCCAAAGGAGACTCTGTCTCCAAGTGGTGCAGATTCCTAAGCAAGGAGCCATCTCATGAGCAGCTGCATTGCTTGTGTAAGGCCAGCAGGCTCAGTGAGGAGTATCTGTCAGAGATTCTCTCAGCTGGGCTTTGTGGCTTTTCCTGTAAATGTACTCGTTTCTAAATGCACATTCTCTGAGGAGGCAGGACAGGAGTCAGGGAGCTCCCTGGGTCTGTTTGCTGTGCCCACACTGCCAGGGTGCAGGACTTTGGCAAAATAATATTGGCAGGATGCAGTTTCAAAGGAGGTCTCTGTGCAGGATGCCTGCACGTTTCAGTTCTTTCTTGGGGGTCTCTCTGGGAAAGGCCCCAGAATGAGCTCCCCACGGGGCAGGTTGGGAGCAGCTGGTCATGGTTTTCCTGTTCTGCTCAGGTCACAGGTTCCACCTGGAGATGGGTGAGGAAGCTGGGTGCCTGATAGTGTGGTGCTCTCCTTCAGCACCGTCTCATGTCCTGTTGTGAGGATAAGAAGATTGGGCTCAGCTGTCAAATGGGGTCTAAGGGAACTGTAGATGCTTGCTGCATTTGTGCTGGCAGCCTACAGTGATGGTGATGCTTGCTGAGATAAACATTTTGCAAAACAGCCATCAATAACCTCTACAGCACGATGAACTGTTAATGCTGGGACCTCTTTTTGACCAGAAACAGTGAAACTGTGGCAGGCAGGTTGGAACTAGATGGTCTTAAAGGCCCCTTCCAGCCCAAACCATTCCATGATTCTGTGGAGATGCAAGAAAATGAGGAAATACATTCTGGAAGTCATACACCATTTTTCAGTCATATAAATTAGTGTGTTTGATAGTACTTTCATATTTCTAGTCTGTGTTTCTGTTTTCTGTCAGCCTCTAAAATGCAGGTTAGTGCAACTTTTGAAGTTGATACTGTAATTTTATATAATACAACTCATCCTCTTTTTTTGAAGTAGAAAGTTATTCTGTGCTGAAGGCTGATGTCTGTAATAGTTTGTGTACTTGTGAGAAAAGCCTTTTCATTTAGCTCATCAGACAGCTGTACCTCTCTTTTTTATTTTCAGATGGAGACAACAGCTGGGAGAGGCACGCTCTGAGTTGCTTTCACTGCTGAAAGCTTTCATTGCTAAATACTTCAAAAATCATTAAAGAGAGGGCTCTTTCATGCTGAGGAAAAGTCTTGCTTTGTTGCCTGTCTTCCATAAAAGTGTAGAAGGTTTAGTGTGTCTCATTAGCATTAGTTATCTGTTGCAAGTGTGCTGATGCCTCTGGAAGAATAAGGCAGCAGATTTTTAGTGTTATTCTCAGCTGCCATAATGTCACTTTAGCCCTTGTTTTGCACAGTGAGCTTGGACTCAAACTCTGTGCATGAATCCACTTTTGTCTGGGGTGCAGAGGGGAAGGAAATAGCCAATTCCTTAGTGGATGCTTTGTGTGGAATTAGTATTAAGATCATATGCACTAAACCCCATGGTGAATATAGAATTCATTTATCTGAAATTGTAGTCTCAAAGCTTTTTTCATTGGATCAGAAAACTTTCAAAATTTTAGTTCCGGTCAGAATTTTGGCCCATATGAAGATTTTCTGGGTATCTTGTAAAGAAATATCTGGTTTCTATAGCCAGATGTCTGTTTTGTGGTGTCAAAATCTGTTAAAGGCCAGGTTATACAGAGTCAAGATACTTATATGTGTTCTGTGATTCTTTCTTTGGGTCTTTTTCTAAAATTAGATTTTTAATTCCACCTTTAATTAACACTAGTGTCACAGAGCTTGCTTGCTACTTCAGTTGCTTTATGGAACATTCTTAGGCAAAAATGTGTTGTGATATAATAATTTATTTTTCATAACTTAGACAATGACTACATACAGCAAATTAGGGCAATAATATGTTGAATTCAATATGAGGTTTAGTAATTTGCAAAAGGGATCTCATGGCTGGAAGTTCATAAAGCAAGCGCTCTTATGCTGTAGTCCATTCTAAAATAATATGATTGAGGATTTAAAAAGTCACCAGTAAATGCATATTTGAAATATTTCTGTCTTAGTGGTATAGTCTTCAATTTGCAAGCTGATTTCAGCTATTCAGCTGTGATAAGGATGTGGTTCATCACCTTTCAACAGTGGAGATGTCAATGACATGCAAGTTTTCAGTGAGTTTCAATACCTGAACCTGCAGTTAGGGGGGATAGTGAAATGTAGATACTTGATTGACAGTGGAGACAGTGCACAGGATGGTGTTGTATCATTTTATCTGTTCTTTATTAAGAATACTGCCAGACTCGAGGTGTAAATGCCTTCTGATTATAGTGTTGAATTTGCTTTTGGACTTTTAGGATTTCACAATCATGTAATTGTAGATTTCAGGTGCTGAGCTGTGCCACATAAGGTGGATTTGTGTACATGTAAGTTAGGGGTCCCAGTTTTTGTTTTACTCACTGGCATTTCCTAGCTATTGTTTGATATTTGATTTCTTCCAGATTGGTGATATTTATATAAATTATGGTACTCCTCTCCTTGAATTTGAAACTGGTAATGATTGTTTGGCTGAAAAAGCAGTTCTCTTGCTGATGCACCAAAGCTGTAAGAATGGGAGCCCTTTTGTGTCTTTGGAGAGAGAGACGCTTCTGGCAAAGTTGGGACTAGGAAGGACCAGCAGGAGAACTCTACTGCCTGTACAGCCAGGGAATCTCAAGGAGTCTCAAGGCCATTAAAAATGATTAAAAATGATCCACATTAGGTTTCCTTGCAGAACAGAGGACAGAGCCTATAAATGGCTGATAAGGAATTTAGGGGTGATAGAGGTGAGGCTGACACAGTTATTTGTGAATGAATTCAGAGCAAGCTGAATGTATTGCTTCCAACCTAACATTCTTACTAAAGCTAAATTTGTGCCTGGATACTTGGTGAGAACTGTATTTAATATTCTTGGGTTTGAAAGTCAAGTATTTAATAAACTTGGATATTTTGTTCAGTTCCTGGGCAATGTCCCAGTTCATGACGCTGTTGAAATGAAAATGTTTTTAATGAGTAGTGTTGAAAGGCACAGCAGAGATCTTAATATTGATAGTATTTATGTATTAATCAGGAACGTGGCATGTAGTGGGAAGTAACTGTGTTCTTATATAAACTTTGTTACTTTGATATGACAAGAGGTTGTTTCTTTTCAAGTTAAGACCTGGATTGATTCCATTTGTAGTCATATAAACTAGGAATTTATTCATGAGATGTCTATATACAAAAATATTTTCCTCTTGTCTGAATTAAGTCTTTGTTGGTGTTGGCTTTATTAACCATTGTAATTCAATTTAAAAGGCCCAGATGTGCCTGCATAGATTTGGGTTACTTTGTATAAATATCACATTTGTGCTATTAAGCATTTATGGTGACAGTGAAATGACTCTCCTGACTTCATTGGTTGTTGTGAAGTTACTTGAACAGCAAGGAAGGGGGGGTACCCTTCAGGAGAGTAAATGGATATTATACCAGTAAAGTTTCCATACATGGATGATTCAGGAATGCAATCTGAAGAGTTTCATAGCTGAGAAACAGAGATGTGGAAGGATTTTGATTACCAGTGAGGAGGACTACTTATTAAATTCCTGGCTTCCTGTTTTGATTTTGGCAAACTAAATGACCATATATTGACTCAGTTGTTCTTCTGGGGCTGAGGAGGAAAGCACAGAAAG
The DNA here is from genome assembly GCA_013399945.1 of Ploceus nigricollis. NCBI lineage: Eukaryota > Metazoa > Chordata > Aves > Passeriformes > Ploceidae > Ploceus > Ploceus nigricollis. The sequence goes on along the minus strand of VXBC01004934.1, from coordinate 171,161 downwards.
AAAAAAAAAAAAAACTATTAAACTTTGGAAAACCCTAAACATTTCCAAAACATTCAGAATTGTTGAAAAGGTTAGGACTTATTTGCATCATAAGTATTATAAATACAAGTGTTACATAAAGCATTTATGATTGCATATTCAGAAGACCTGTCTTATGGAAGCCCTCGCTTCTTTCTCTGAAATCCAAACGCTTCTAAAATTTAACGTAACCTTTAGCTGGAAAAGTCATATAACGTCAGCAAAGGTGGGATAAATGTCTTTTGTATAAACTCATGGAGAGGTTTTAGAAACCTGTTAAGACTGATGTTCAGATTTGAAGTCAAGTTTAATTATACATATGAAATGTTCTAAGTAATTTAAAAAATGTATTGAATTATATTAGAAACCAGATTCATCATTGGATCTTGTCTCCTCTTCCCTTCTGGAGGGAACTTTTTCTCCTGTCTCCCAGAGCTGTCACTGTGGTTCTTCCCTATCCTCATGTCTCAAAGTGAGTTAATTGAAATAGTTTTAATAATAAGCCTCACTTCTTTTTCTAAACTAAGCAGTGATGAACAGCTGAGAATAAACTGAATGGGGTTCTCCTTTCTGCTCTTCAGCTGGATCCAGATGTTTGCCCACAGTTTCATTTCCAAGTTTGACATACAATATTGGCAGCTTTTCCCTTCTGTGAGGGATTCTGCAACCAGAATCTTCCTCCTTTTGTAGGAAGCACAGGAGGGGAGTGGGGTTGAGAGCTTTGTCATCACACAGCAGCAGGGACTGGCCCAAAGCAGGCAGAAGTACTTGAGCAAGGGACTTGCATGAAATGTCACATGATGGATTGCAATCTACAGTCTCCCAATACATTTACACTGGCATTTGAATGCTGGTCCTTCAATTGTGGAGTCATGCAATTTCAGAATGAGTAAATAAAAATAACTAAAATTCTGGGAATGGAAACCTGGGTTTTCTTGTTTGTTTTTGTTTTGCCCTCTGTGGACTGTTTTTTTTTTTTTTTTTTTGTGGATAAATGGTACTTACATTAGCACATGGCCAAAATGTTAATTGTACTAGTTCAGGTAATTCAGAATTAATGTCTCTTTTTATGCTTCAATGCATTTTCAGCGTAGAAGCCTTAATACATACATGAGCATGCAGCATTTGGTAACAAGACATTATTATCAATTTGTTAAGTGCACAGATGGTACCTTTAATGCCATACAAGGCATGAAGAGACATGTTGCCAAGTTCTTATTTTAGTTATACTGATTGTGACTATAATTCTGCAGTTCTAGAATTATATCTGAATTCAGTCCTGGCTTTAGGAGGAAAAAATAAACATAGCAACTGAAAAATAGTGTCTTTTCCCCCACCAAGACTCAATGCACACAGATGTTTTAATTATTGAATTTAACTTAACACAAGTAGTGAAAAATACTTGAAGCATACATGCAATGAAGTAAGTTCAAGTCCCCTTTTTGAGCTTAATTTTATTTTATTTCTGCATTATTAAACATATGAGGTTTTCAATTAGGAGCAGCTTCTTCATTTTGGTATTTTTAAAGGTAAGCTGACAAATGCCTATAACAGCCTGCATACTTCCATGTGACAAGTGTGGATGTCATTTAAAGCATGTTGTGTCAAGCTGCTGTTACCTCAAAGAGCAGAGTGCTCTGCCAGTAACAGAGCATCTGCTCTCTGTTGACATTGTCAGAGGTCGAGGTCAGTAATGGTATTATGATCTCCTGTATCCCTAGCAAAGAGCAGGGGAAAGCTTTTCTGTCTCTAACGTGTTCTGTGAGCTGTGTTTGCCACCACTATCACTGACGTGTCTGATTATAAAAACTGCTGTTTGTAGTTTCCTTAGGTGAATTTGCACGTTGGTTTTACTACTCTCAGAGATCTGAGAGCTCCTAGTATTCCAGTCTGATCATAAAATATAAAAGGTGTTGTCAGGCACACTTCTGGTGAGTTGGATGTCTTTGATCATCAGGATAACTCTCTCATCCTTGTAGCGCGGGCCTTGGGAATAGAGATCTGTGCTCACAAAGATTCTGTCACAAAGGTGACAGCTTGGGTATTGCAGAGGAGCACTTGGGAGGGCTTAGATGGCATCAGAGAGCTGCTAAGGGTGACAGGAAGTACAGATTTCAACAGATTTCAGAGTACCCAGGAGATCCTTGCACAGCTGATGGCTAACATGTGGTGCAGGTATCTGTCCTGACAGTTTTAAGGCAATAACCTTGATTTGCTTCAGAGAAATGCAGAAATTAATAGAACAGTTGAGTCTTAGATGATCTCAGATTCCTTACTTGAATATAGAGGTAAAATGTGGGCAGTATGAGTAGAGCCTTGTGTGCAGCAGAAAGGGGATGTGATCAACAGTTGCTCTTGTCTTGTTTTAGTGACACTTTGCTGATGCAGCAAAGCTGTGGCCAAAGCAAATCACACACAAAAAATGTAATTTGCTGATCTTGTTTTGCTGATGCTTCTGGAGGAAAGGAAACCTAAAAGATGATTCTGTACCAGTGGAAGCATTGCTAGTAATACTACAGCAGAAATGAATGTCTTTGTATCTTCTGTGAAAAGCATGAGAAACTAAATTGCTCTTCCTAATGAGAAATTGTCACTAGTCTTTGCTTTGCTCTAACAAAATTCTAAGTGATTTAACAGTAAACCAAAGGAGCTTTTTCATTGTCATGGTGTACTTAATTAAACAGGTTTAGGAAAAAATAGGACACGAGTTTTGTGCTTAATTAAAATGTTAATTTGTAATTACAGGAGGCACATATGACCTTAAGTTATTGTGCAATAATCTGTTTCTTGTCAGATCTTGCATCTAAATGGTGTAGTAGTAGTAACATTTCTTGTTAGAGTGGTTTTGGTAATCAAAAGCAGCTCCAGTTTGCTTTTTTGGTAATCAAAAGAGCTCCAGCAGTGCTCTTTATTAGGTAGCAAAGCACAGACTCTCTGAAACACTACCAAAATTTAATTTGTGGTTCTGGAAGCTGTTCTGGCCACAGCAACCTCTTCCCCATCCCCTGGAGAGCTGTAAGTTTTGCTGGTGTGCTGCAGCAGTGCCTGGAGAATGGAGGCGTGTGCCCACACGTGATGGGCTCACTCCTAGAGTGTAAGCAAGGTGTACAGAGCTGGAATGTGTTACCAGGGATCTTTTAAATACCTTGTATAATTGGATCTTATTGATTACTCTTCATGTCCCTCTGTGCTAGGTAAATATTTTATTACATTTGAAACGTGGGTACTGAGGTACTGGGGACGTCAGGCTTTGGGCACTTCCTGTGTGTTTATGCTGCTGAAACTTTTGCTGACTGGCAAGGCAGGGGCAGTTCTGCCCTGGGACTGCAGAGCTCAGGCTTACTTGGTGTTGCATGTGTGAGCCAGGGGCTGTTTGGTGGCTTCTTTTCATTCTAGGATCTGCTTGGGGATCGTTTTTACAAGTTTGCTTATACTTTTATATCTTGCTCTTTCCTCAGTGGTCTGCAAGCTGTGTAAAACACAACATATACACTGTATTTTGATATAAGTTATATTCTTTGCTCTCCATTACCCTCAAATTGATTTGTCCCACTCCAAACCAGGCATGGCTACCTGCTGTTAGAAACAGTTGTCAGAGCTAAACCAAGTGGAAGGAAGGCATCAGGTGATGGAGACAAGTTTTGTTCCAGACCCAGCACATTGGGTACAGAGCCTGTGCCCTGTCACTGGCAATGCTGTGTTTAAAGGGCTATAATTGTCTTTGTGATGTGACAGAGAAGTCAAAGTAATCCTGAAAAGTTGGTATATGGGAATGGATTAAGAGTAATTTGAAACTTTTTGGTGGTTGCAAACCTGTACAGCTTCCAAAATGTTCCTCCAAAGGGGTGGTTGTGAGGAGCTGTGTGAGTTACTTTGGCAGTAGATGCTTTCCCAAATCTCCCATTTATCAGGAACTGTTTGGGACTAGTGAGGGGTGTGCACGCTCTGAGGAGCACATGCTTACAAACACTTGCAGTTGTTACTGGGTTTACATATGTACAGCCTTCTACCATGTTACATAAACTCTCTTCCTACTAGGAGTTACACATTAGGAATGCAGTGCCTGTATGTGAACTGCAAAGAAAAGTTTAGAAGCAATGCAGTGGGGTTGTGCCTGTTGCTCCCAGATGTGCTGTGGGACATGGCAGGTGATAACACTGCACAAGTTTTTGGGTCAGTGCCTTTGGGGACAGTTAACTACAGGGAGGAAAAAAGGAGCAGTGCTTTGTACTGACACATTGATGCTGTGCTGATACAGGAGTGTTGACGTGTGGAGGCTGATTAGAGAATGACCCTCAGCAAGTGTAGCTTGCAGAAGATAATCCCATTTTTTACTCTTTATTTTTGTCCTGTTTCAATCCTATTTCTTGCTCTTTATCTTTGTCCTGTTTCCTCAGATTTGCAGGCATATCTTCATGGCCGAATGCACGCTGTTGGGGCTCTCTGAGGGAAATATTTTCTACCACAGCAGTGCAAATGCAATGATTAAAGCTTCCTAGTTAACTATTTAAATATTAACTGGGAACCAACTGCTAATACAGTGAAATCTGACATGTTCAGCCTACCTGTTTTCACTTTCAATACAGGTTTCAGAGTACCCAGGAGATCCGTGCACAGCTGGTGGCTAACATGTGGTGCAGGAATCTGTCCTGACAATTTTAAGGAAATAACCTTGATTTTCCTCAGAGAAATCTGGAGATTAATGTAACAGTTGAGTCTTAGATATTTCAGATTCCTTACTTGAATATAGAGTTATTTTCAAAGCAGCAGTGTTATTCTTGAATAACTCTATAGCTTCCCAATGTTGCTGCAATAGTTTTCTAAATTAAAATTGTGAATAGTCATAGTTTTTTAATGTGATAATCAGATTCTTCATCTTATAAATAAACTAAAATGCACATAAAATGACAGAAAACAACAGTTCTGGTATTTGCTCCTCAAATGGGATGAATTTTCAGTTCTCTAACAAAAGTCAGAGTACAAGAAATTCAGGTGAGAAATAAAACAGGGTTCTTAGGTGCAGTTGTTTCATTTATCAGGTTCTGTTTACTTCTTTGTTAATGTGATCAGAGCCTTGGATGTACACATGGAGCAGAAGCACTACACCCAAGACAAAATAAATGTTGTCCTCTCATCTGTTGACTGCCCTCATGATTATTTATTTGCAGGATCAAATACTGTGGTTTGTCCTCATGAAATGTGCTGTACACACACAGTGTAAGGGCTGCACTGTGAAAATTCTCATAAATGAAATGAGGTTAGAGGATTTCTTTCTTCAAGCAAGTAAATTATTTAGCCCTGTTCCTTATCCAGCTATTTCCTGACTAGGAGTGGTTCTTATCTGAACTCAGTCTTGTTTCAATGTCACAGAGAGAAAAAGAAGAATATGAGCTTGGGAATAGACTGCTTCCTAAGTCCATTCTCAAAAGCAGTGTCTTTTCTCTAGCAAGAATAATGGCAAAATTGATCACTAATAAAAGTCCATCTTACTGCACCAGATTAATCAAGAGCACAAAAATGTGGAAACTCTGAAACTGCAGGAAGAAAGAGGAAATCTCTGTGTGTGCATGTGTGTGTGGTGTGCATGACAGCAGACTGAATGAGTACTGAAAAAACTAAAACTTGAAGAATTTCACAGTTTGAATAAAAATGTAGTACCTAGTGTTTATAAACACAGTTCCCTAATTTGTCTTCTATGACCTTACCAGGGCTATGATTCCCCTCCAGAGAAGATTTCCATGCTATTGCAGTAGTAGGGGCTGAAAATTCTGAAATATTTTAAGACTGGTGGAAAGTTTGTCAGTACACTCATTGAACCTGCTTTATATTGCTGAAGAATTGTGAGATTCCATTTTTTAGTTAGTACAACCAAATAGATTAATGTTAAAATTATTAAAATAATAATGTGTATTAAAATAACACATGGTTATTTTTAATAAAAAACAAACCAAGTAGTTGTTTTGTTCAACTGGAATAGGTAGATCAATAAACATGGGTTATAACTACTGTGGTTATTGGCAAATAAATATGCTAGGCCTGTTTATGCCAGTAGCTTTAGTTCAAATTTAAGTGTATTCCAAAATGACTTGGAAGCTACTGGGTACCTATATTTAGAAGTCTCTATTGGAATTTCTGTATCAGAAGAAGGAATGAATTATCTTGAATAACTTGTGTTCAAGTAATGTGATCCATACAATTTCTGCTGACTGTAGACCAAGATATTAAAGTTGAAATGGTTATGGTTTATGCATTCTCACATGCTGTATCTTCTCAGGAGCTGGGAAGTGGTGGCTTTGAGTACTTATTGCAGACTCTGCCTATAAAGTTCTGTACAATTACAGAAATCACATTAGAAGTAAAGTTGATTAGAGTGGAAGGAGTGTCATAGCAGCCTGGCATGGTGATTCATTGGCAGAACACTTTTTATCTGGAATTTTAATTTTTTCTTCTTTAACCTTTTGGTTAGACAATCTTTTTAAGGAAGTAAATTGTGCCTCATGTAAGGTCACAAACCCCTGAAAAACTGGAGTTCCCTTCTGTATGACACTAAACTTGTATATGAAATTGTTACAACTTTATATTTTCCCAAATCTTCTGAAATTATTTTCTTACATACAACTAAATGACTCATCATTGTGACTTGAAAAGCAAGTGGTCCCTTTCTGTTTTCTATTTTGGCCAGGTCTATCAGCTCAGTTAATGCTGTGTCTGATATAGAACTCCAAAGAAGGAATTAGGAAGAACTTAAAAGAAAAAAGAAGCCTGTGATTGAAAAAAAAAATAGTAGTAAGGAAATTATTGAATTTCTACACAGCAAATAAGCATTTCTTAGGGAGGTTTGAGCAGTTCAAAGACAGCAGCTGTTGCAGCAGTTCAGATTGCTCTCAATGGAATGTACTCTTTTAACTGGGTTTTCTGGTTGTTGTGTTGCTGTTGTTGTTTGGGTTTTTGTTTGTTTATGGTTTTGCAAGCCAGTCACCAGGAATGCAATTATCTAATCCTGGTTTAATCACAGACTACTGTAAAATTGAAAGAATATTTTGCATGTGAATCCAAACTGATCTGGCTCATTGACAAAGATGTGACTTTCCAGGAAGACTTTCAGATTTTGGTCAATGAAACTACATAGTAGCACAGGTCACAAAAATGTATAAAATTGTCATTCCTTCTGCAATAACTTTGAATTATGCAATATTTTGGAGTGGACTCTTTTAACACATACTGAGAGAATAAGAAGTGTGAATCTCTTGGTTTTGTTCATGCCTGAAAATAAGAATCTCTGAATTTTGATCCCAACACATGGTTATGGGAGAAAACACTTTTATATCATAAACAGAAACAATAATTCCATGTAGGACCTTATAGGCTTTAAGGCATTTCTAAGCTTCTGATTAGGAAACTGTGATCCAAGTGGCAACTACTAATAATCTAAGAGATTATAAATTATAAGCAAATGTAAATTAATCTAAGAGAAAGAGGATATGTTGCTAGCCTAGAAAAAAGATTATGCGTGACATGTGCATCTTTCTGGTTATGGGACCGAATCCTTTTCTGATTTCTAAGTGCACTTGAAAAGCCACATTTTGGGACACTTGGAGTTTTGTGTTTCTGTATATTTGAAAATGAATAGCTAAGAAGTTGCAGGAGCATCATCTAAATAATTTTTAAAGACTCTCAGGGATTTGTGATTAAAATTGCTTTATCTAGTGACATGGTAAATCAAAGATAGTTTAAATGTATTCTGGTCTGAATTACTTTGCATTTCTCCTTCAGTAGGTACTGTGTAGAAATTTGCCTTGTGGAGGATTAGAAGATGAAGACAATGAATGCCAAAGTCACATGCCCTGGGAACTCGTTAGCTTTCCTACAATCTTGTAATCAGAGCTGCATATAAAGAAAACTTCCCTTGTGCATGTACTAATCTAGGAAGCAGGCCCATATTAATTATGTAAGGGAAGTTGCTTTAGATGCAGTTTTCAAATGTTACTTTGTTACAGATGACTCTTTGCTCTTGAAGTGTTATTACGTTTCCTAATTGCTTAAGAACTCTAAATTATTCTTATCAAAAATAGGTCACCTATTTTGTTTTCTAGCAGCAGTATTAGTTTTATATTTTGAAATCTCATTGTATGTTTTTCGTCTAGCCCAGATTAGGAGAAATCTTTGAATTGATCTGCTTACTATCCCTTAGATTTTCTAAGCTACTTTTGTGCTTCCACGGGTATAGTATGTTTGGATTGTAGTCAAACGAGTAGAACATATGACCAAATCAGGAATTGGGTAGAAAAAGTACATTTATGTTGAATTGTGAGGTAGATGTGTATTTTGATAGATACATTACTAATTTAAGAATAATATGTTCCATATTCAATTGCAAGTTTATTTTTTATTCACCATTTATTGATTCAGAATATTTTATTAGGTCACAGTTAAAGATACCTGGTTTTATTTACTATAATATATTAATTTGAATTTAGAGGACAGATGGTCAGGAAAAGGTGCCACCCATCCAAGAATTCTCTTCAGCACTGTTTTAACCAATTTTGCAAGCAAGCCCCCAGATTTGTAATGTTAGTGCTCAAGTATGCACGCTTAACTTTGCTTAGCTGCTGTACACTTTATTTTGTAGGCAGCAGTGTGGGTATTGTAGCAAGAATTGAACCAAGATAATTCTGCACCTGGACTGGCCATTTTTAGTACCTTTGGCTTTTCTCTGTGCATGAGAACAGCTAAAGCAGGAGTATGGCTATTCCTGCTGGAGAAGGAGTTTAAATATTAACTCATGTGTACAATATCTATCAAGCTGAGCTGGTAGAGGAACATTATCCTGGCTTTTATCATGATTTGTTTTATGACCCCCACTGTAAATTGCATCTCTGTAGAATAACAAATGCTCCTAATTAGAATTGCCAGAACTGCTTTTATTAAATAAGACAGCTTCTATAGGACTTTGCTTAGTCATCAGAACGAGTATTCAAATGTAAATGGGTACAGAAGCACAGTCTATGTGCACACATTGGCATGAAAATGGATTTCAGCCAGTTTTATTCTAAATACTCAGTTATTGTGGTGTTCATTTAAATTGAGGTGTCTGAAAAGTTTTCTGACATGAGTAATGACAGAATATTGATCCAGAGAAACAACAAGAGCAGGTTGTCATATAGAGTTCACAACAGTGTAATTGGATCTTGACAGTTTTCTTTTTCACTGACGATTGAAAAAGTCTTTTATAGTAGGGATAGTATAGACAAAAAGTTCTTAAACTTGTTTGCAACTTTTTGAAAGAAAAAGTGCAATACAGTCAAAAATCTTGACTATTGTTTTTCAGTTGTTCCCCATATGGTTTTTTGCTATTTTTTGCTTGAAGCATTGTGAATATCAGAATATGTCAAATAAAACATTCATATATCCGTTGAACCCCATGTAAATATTCCATATCCCTTCCAAATAAGGAAATGTTGATCAATTTGAAGAAACGAATTTTAAAAAAAGGATTTTATTACAAATATTGTGGAATGCTCTTGGAAATTTGGGGAAGACTTTAATAATGAATTTTTTTTACTCATCTTGGCAGTTGTGATAGAGGAGCTCATTGAAAGCATGCTGGCCTGTTAGACCCTCAGTTGTGGCTAGGCTCATTAAGAGGTCTTAATGCAGAATTCTTAAATTAGATTTTTGTGTAGGAATGTACTCTTAAGGTGTCAGTGGTTTGTTCATTAAATATTGTGACCACTGTTTCTGCAAAGAAGAAAAAAAATTTTAAAGGTGGTTGCTGATTTTAGGTATCTGAAATTGAGGCACTTCTGAAAATTGTGTTGGAAATCAAAATGTTACTCATTAAATATCAAAATTTTTGCACTGAGTTATTAAAAGAGAGAGAAACATTCGCCTTCTGCAGCAAATGAGTGGGGATGAGTGGGGATAAGTGGGTTCTTTAGCAAAATTTAATTAATTTCATGTCCCACACACATTCTAACTTCCTTCCAAAAGTGAGAACCAGCATTTCAAGCCTTGTTGTGATGTGTAATCCGTTGTAAGTAATGAAATTTTTTCTGCACACAATGCAACCTTTTAAAACTTGGGGTATGATTCAGCTGTTCTTGCATTAAATAGTACTTACTCAAGGTGTAATTCTATTTGTTTTGATTATTAGATGGTTATTGTAACACTTGATCAGAATGACTCCACTTTTAATTGGTCTCCAAGGACATGATGATGTGACTCATCTTCATGCTGAACTATTTTTAGTAAATATTTACATTCTTACATAGTACTGAAAGGAAATGGACCCCAGTATGTTGACAGAGGAAGGAGTCCTTACTCTGGAGGTATTCTAAAGTGTAGATTAAATAGCAGTATTTGTTTTTGACATGACTATCAGGAGATGAGAATTTTCTAGACCGTATTATTACTGAATGTGACCAGAGGTGTGAGAGTTGGACATAAATGTAATCAAAGAAATTTCAGACCCCTGTTTGGTTTCAGGTACACACTCTTTTTTTCAGTTAATATGGCCACTGGCAACGTCCTTGAGCTTGTTGGTGGTTTTCAGGGTTATTTTATTTTTATATATATATATATATACACACATATCTATATCTGTATATTTGCAGAAATATGAGAGGTGACTTGTTCAGCTTCCTCAAATCAAATTAGAGGATGGAAAATGTAACAGTGCTGAGATAGAGTTTGTTGAACATGCAGTTTTGGGGCTTTTGTGAACGTTGATATCAACATTAATACTGGCCTAACATAGGTGGAGGCAGGAGTGTATTTCTCTGCACTGCCACTATGCTGATAAAGCACAGGTTTTTGAGGGCTTTTTTCCCACTTTAGTGTTGCAGGAACTTGTACTGATGCTCTTCAGCCCATTGAAGTTTTCACTTCTGTCATCAGCTATAAATTACAATTCCTATAACAGGTAATGAAAGAACATCCAGCATTTACCTACATTCCATTCTGTACAGTTTAGGAGCTTTTTTCCTGTGTAAGATTTTGATCTCAGTATTCCCAAATAAGGTAGTAATATTTCAAAATTGGAAGGAAGTCATGCTGTAAAACATACTCACAGAAATAGTAAAGTTGTCAGCAGCAGCTTCTAAAATACATCCTTGTTAAATATTTTAGGATTCCATCATGTTCTCAATGTTTCCTTAGAAGGGACTGTGATCACAGTGGAGAATGTGTTACTTTTCTTTGAGCAACATGTCTGCAGTCAACAAGAAATAGTTTGGGGCTCATGACCTTCTAAAGTCCTGCCAGAATTCTTGTTAGAAAGTTATACCATGGCTGTAAGGAGGGAAATAAGAATCCTGCTGTATGAGGAGAGAAGCCTCTGGAAGCAGAAGGTGATTTAAATGTGCAGTGTTTCTCCTGACAGGGCTTTGTTACCCTGCTGTATTTTAAGCAACAAGCTTTAAAAAATGTTACAAATAATTTCTGGGGACAGGTGATTTCCATATTTCTTGTAGAATTCACTGCTGGGCAAAGCCTCCAGAGAGTTTGTTTTATATCCATTGCACCAAGCTGTCAGGAAGGTGTTTCAAACACATTTGTGAGCAGATCTTTGTGGTTATTTGCACTTGGCTGTTCATTATAGGAAGAAGAAACAGTATTAGGCACTTAGTATTTTAATGGTGCAGAGATACGAGAGAAATTAATTATGATCAATTTTGAATTTTATATTTGTGTTTTCAGGGCAGTTGTTTTACTGAAAATATCTGCATTAAAAGAAGTAAAAAAATTCATATAGCTAGAAGAACTTAATTAAACTGTAGTAAAGATTAATAAAATTGAATCTAGTAAACAAAGCATCTCTATTTAAATAATATTGAACAAATGAAGCTGTATTTTCTTTATGCCATTTGACATAAATATTGATGTATTAGTATAAACTGTTAAAATGAGTCTCCAGTCTCCTTAGCGTGAATCTAGTGAGTTTTCAACAGTTTTTGCTAGTTTAAAAAAGTAAGATCACTACTGTATAACCAAGCTGCAAGGGATTTCTCAGTGCTTCAAAAACATGGTTATTTCATCCTGCATTTGAAGAAACTTGTTACAGCAAAATACTCTAGTGGAAAATTTATTTGTAAAGAGACTATGCAGCATATGTCAATAGTTGGCTTTTTTGGTGTTCTGTGGTGTGGTTTTGAGTATACTGAGTATGAAGCAAAGAACTCTGTGCTTGAGTAAAATGAACTTTTGCTGAGCTCTTCATTATGAGATTAGAAGCCTGGACAAGGTTACCTCCATGGATACCTGTAGGAGCCAAGAGAACGTGAAGGACTTCTGGGGGAAAAAAGAAAGACAATTCAAAGGAAAAATAATTTGGTCAAATCTTGTATTTTTTAACTTTTGCTTTCCAACTCGCTGTGAAAATCTTTCTTGTCATGTTTTCTTAAGCATTAAAAAAGCATTTAAAAGTCTTCCTAAAAATGTTCACTTTCCCCTGTTAAAATCAGGTTCTTTTAAACAAGACTTCCCCTGCAGTTACTGAAACAAGCTGGGTTAATCTCTGCAGTCCCAAAGAAAATCATTGCTATGAAAGCAATTTGCATGTCTCTTTCCTCTTTGAGTACTCCTGCATTTAATTTCCTTGCAATTGGTGCTAATCCAATTTGTTCCCATTATACTTTAGATCTCGTGATGTTGTCTAGAGCAAATTACTGCCTGCAAAATTATGGTAGACTCACTCAGTTCTTCCAAACTTACTTCTGTGTAGGCTGACTTAGTTGTGACTACTGTTAACTGTGTTCATTCATTACATTTTGTTTTGCTAATCGGATTTTTTTTCTTCCTAGTCTAGTTAGTAATATTTGTATCCTCTTTAATGTTAATTGCATTACCTCTCATTTTATCATGCAGCTCTTTGCTAATCTTGTAATTCTTTCCATTTTTGTTTTTAGGTAGGTTATTGTGTATTCTGTTATAGAGTTCTGAAGGTCATTTTAGGATTTGTCAATGCCTACATAAAATAGAACTGAAAGAGTCCTGGACAGGCCATGAAACACTTGGGCTGGATTATTACATTGTTTTTGTCCAAGTCCTAAACCTTTAAGTACAAAACTTAATATCTTAATGCAGGATGGTGAAGCTGTACAAAGTTTGAGATGTGAGGTGGAAACTTTGAGCAGCAGCACCACAGCAGTATGGGAGTGGTGGCAGGAGGTGCCCCATGTGCTTCTGACCAGTCTGCAAGTCTGGGTGGGATGGTCTTTGCTGCTCAAAGAGGGCAGGGAAATTCTACATTCTTGGAATTGAAGAAAATCTTTGTTTAGGGACCAGTCAGAGCTTTTGACCCAGCTCTTTAGTGAATGACATGAGTCTCTTAAGCACAGTTTTATGGGTTGTGCTTTTCTTCTGACAAGTTTACATAGGATCTCAGCCAAGAGAGAGCAGATTTGGTCAGAGGTATGTTTGGAAGGCAAAATGGAGTTACTAATCTTATTAAGGGATACTTCTTTATTCATAGATTAATTTCTTTCCTCTAGGTTGCTTGAAGGGCACTGCTTTTTGGCCCTGAGGAAGGGAGAAGATTTTATTAATTGAGTTGAATTGTTCTTGTTTTTATAGCAATTAAGTTGTCTGATTATAAAACATTTCCCTGGGTTGCTTTGGCAGTCATTATTTCAGGCTGGCAAAAGCACTCTAGGCTTTTGTTGGGTGAGATCAGATAATGATGATTTCTGCTTGAGCTTTTAGCTGTGTTGCTGTTATTGGTAACTTCCATGGTCCCTTCTTCAAATTCCTGGAAGATGAAGTCTGGTATCAGGCTGACATTGCTTTCTTCTTTTCTCCTTCTGCTGAAGTTACTTAGAGGTTCCAGCTCTTGATACTTCTTCAGCAATTTCCCTGACAAATATTTTAAATATGTCTTCTGTTATACTTTCTTGTGTAATTTTATGTTTTTTATGGACTCTTACTCTTCTGAAACTCCTCCTTTTCATTTTTAAAAAAAATTTTTCCCCTGAAGATGGAATATATAGTATTTTAGCTTGATGAACAGTTTTCAGTCTCTTTGCTTAGTTGAGCACTGCCTTCATCCTCTGGTGCATGTTTTTCTGCTTGGACTGTGCTGAAATAACTGTGCAGTGTGAGGGGAGACAGATCAATGAACAAATCTGTGTGAAAATTACTCCCCCCCATGGTTTTTAATAAACCTTTTTACTTAACTAGATCAACATATGCCCAGTATATTCTCAAGTAGTTGAAATGGTTTTGCCTTTGTGAGAAAGAGTGAAAAGATGGAAGTGGAAAAATACTGTTTAATACAGTACTGCTGCTGGAAAAAAAAGGGTTGTCAGTGTCCTTCCCCACATTTTTTATCCTGTCACAGGCTGAATGTACAACCATTAAGTATTTCATTGCATATAGAACTAATGTAAAATGAGGACCTGTGGAAAACTTAGCCTCCAAGTCAAAGTCCAGCAAATAGAGTTTGGTTTGGGGGCTGAAAGTGCTAAATGCCATGTGCACGTGGTGTAGCACTCCCAACTTGTGCAGACCCATGCAGCTTTTCAAGTTTGGTAAATGTTTCTTTCAGCTGATAAACTTTTCAGTGACACTTCATCCATGGCAGATATTGCCTCTTTGGCCTTCTAGGGATCTGACATGCTCTAGAAGTCTAACTTTCTAATAAGCTCCAAGTTGAATAATTGAAGATACACATTGTCATGTCCATGTCTGATGTGAATCAAACTTTTACTGCTGTCTGAACTGGCATGGATATACTGTAAATGTACAGCCTCAGCCCCCAGATTTTCCCTGGGTTTGGATTCTCTGAGCAGAATTTTAAGAGAAGAACATGGGGCCTTGTGGGTTCAGATCTCCCAGCTGTGGATTTCTGGAGCTTGAATGAATGCATGTGAAAATGTTACAACAATATTCCCCAAAACTACAGTAAAAATAATGCTTTTGAGGCATAACATGTTAATGAATATTTTTGAATCCTTTTTTTTCATCTCCTCCATCTTCAAGTTGTGTAGGCTAATGACTTCTAATTTGGAACTTATTTTTGGTGTTGGCCATTTGATTACAAGTACATTATCATGCTTGCTTCTGTCACTGGAAGTACAAATATTATGTGCAGTTGTCAAGTGACTCAAAGTATTGTAATGACTACACAAGTGCTGCAGAGCATTCAGTGTTTAGGCATTGTAATGCTTTCCTGTGGGGTAGTTAGGAAAATATTGAGGGGAGAGGATCTCTGCTTAACACTTTGGGGTTTTTTTTTGTTGTGTGATTTTAGAATCAATGTAAGAACATCCATTCTACAGAAAGTTAAGGATGTAGTCTCAGTATATGTAGTATTATTGAGGAATGGAAAGTCTTATGATAACATTTTTTAAATGTAGTTTGGCTTTATGAATTTTTTTAAATGCACTTTTTGGTAAGTTGAGGTAGTTGAGGAAAGGTAGCACACAAAAAAGCTGGCACAGTTTTTTACAGTGAAACAGTGAAATATGTTGTATTTAGGTCTGATCCCATAATAATAAATACTCTCTTGCAAATTAAATGCTAAAATAATTGAGTTTCTTGCATAGCTGATGAATAGAGAAGCTGCTTGCTTAAATCTTTCATGTAAGGCCAGTACAGCATTCATCCTGCTGCTATCTGACCATCTGCATTCTTTATGGAAAGTGAATTTATTGCTTGAAGCAGGCTGAACTTCCTTATCTACCAAATGATACTATCCAGGCAGTCTTCATGCAAGTTGTCAGATGCTTCATTGTGAGCCTCAAGTACTGTAGTTACTGTTATCTACTAAGAACTTGGTCTGGTTGGGCAAGTGATTGAAGACAGATATAAGGATGGATTCTGAAGAACTTGACCTAAACTTTATTAAATTGACATTTTCCAAGTAGACACAGGGTAAGGATTACATAGTTCCTGCCATGTAATCCAGAATTTAGGGCAGATCTCACTCAGTATACCAAAAGGATTCAACTCTTTCCTTGAATTCCTCAGTTATCATGCTTCATAGAAGAACAGAAAATAGACAGGTATGATTTACAAAGTTATTTCCTTTTGTAAGTGTAGGTATGATCCTTTATTTCTACTTCACTTCAAGTTTATTATTTAGCCCTGCACTTGCACTGAATCTGGATATTTGCACAGCTAAATGCAGTATCTAAACTTGAGTGTATATATTAATATTTTAATTTTATTTCATATTTGCTAAATAGAAAATAACTTCTCCCATAGTTCAGTCAGTAGATTGAGGTTGTTGGCTTTTCCACAGTTTCTGCCAAACAGATTGTCCAGTTGTTTGTTTTGCAAAATGATTGGTTATACTGGAGCTGCAGAAGAACATCCAAAGAATCCTATTTCAACCCATATGCACCTAAATGGAATTTAAACAAATGATTGAAAGGTGATAGGATCTATATCCTGTTTTAGCCTTCTCTTCACCTGTGTTTTAAAATTTTAATCCTCTACTAATCTTTTCTTACATGAACTTTCTGTATTTGTGTTCATCCTAAACTGAGCACACACAGGATTTTCAGACTTTTTGCCCATTTTTGTGCTGAAAACCAGACTTCATGCAAATCTCTATGAATAGAGGTTAATGATGAAATTTTAATATTAACAGCATCTGGGGTGGGGAAGATTTACTTTTGCATTTTGTCTTTAAAGAGCAAAGATAGTAGAAAGCAAAAATTAAGGAAATAGAATTTTTTTAAAAGAAATATTCATCAGCATTATATTGGTCTGGCAAGGAGATATTCTCTAGATTAATATGAGGGCAGGGATAATTTAGATATGAATAAAAATGGCTCTGTATTTTCAATTTCAGTTTGTCACCTCTGCCTGCTTCCTCTGGCTCTTTATGTGAGGGTACAGGAAACATATGGAAAAGTTTCTGATGGATGTATATTTGAAATGTCTTCCTTGCAGTCTGCAATAGTTGGCCAGCATAAACATGCCAGGAAACACAGCCAGGTCATATTGACCTACTTTGTTTTTGAAGGGCAGAAGAATGCTCTCCTATCCTTGTACTGTGCTTTAGATGGATTTGGGAACAAGCCCAGCTGAGGGGCTTGGCTTGAAATCTCCCTTTCTCCCCACTTTTCAGCACAAGCTGCTGTGAGGAGTCACTGCTGCTTACAACAAGTGGGAAATGTTGCACTTTCTATTCCCCACTGTGCCAGTAGTTTGTGCATTACCTGTGTACAGACTGTACTACATATGAGCAGACTGCAGTCTGTGTGTACATATAGTCCATAATACACAGGCTCTGTATTATTCATTTTTTATAAGTTGCCATCAAAATATTGAAGCAAATGAGATGCACATAGAATTTGCACAGAGCAGCCTTTCAGCTGGCCCAGCTCCAGAGAGTGGTGTTGGGCTGGGTTCCTCTCTCATTTGCAGAGTCTGGTTTCATCCCTGCCATGTATGCAGTGCTGGGGTTTGTGTTTGTGCGTGCAACTCTTGGATGCTGGAATAGAGGGCCTGGACAGCCAGAATGCTCTCATGGATCAGACTGCTTGATTTGCCAGCCAAAACCAGGTTTTATGGTGCTGTCAAACTGCTGGGTCCAGCTGCTGTTCACTGCAGCCAGAGGTTTAATTACAGAATAGGCTGGGTGGATTTAAAACTCACTGGCTTGGGCAGGAAGATCAGTGCAGCTGCAGAGTCAGTGACTTCCCTCTTAGGCTGCAGGTTATCAGCCTGTGCTGCTGTCTTGCTCCTACAATTTTAAGGTTATTTCTCAGCTAGATCCATTTGATATTAATCTGCCTTTTGATCTTATGGTCACTTTGCTATTCATAGGATAAATGCATCTGCATGCATCTTTCCCTGATGCATTTTATATTATACATGTGTATTAATTATTTTTGATTCCATTGAACCAATTAAAAAATGTGATCAAAGCTTAATGGGAGTTTAGAAATAAAATACCTGTTGTCTTAGACAACCTAAACTAATGTCACACCAAGTGAGCACCAAGTATTATTCTCTAGCTTAGAGCAAGCACTCTCAGGAATGTGTATAAGCAATTATGGTGTATTTTTACTTTCCTTTTTGCACACATGCTTTGCACATGTTTTGTGGAGTTTGGTGAAACTTGGAGATGAAGGGAAACTAGGGAGGCAAAAGCTTAGTATCAGTTTGTCTTCAGTTTTCTGTCTTGAGCATGTCAAGTGAATTTCCTTGTGCCATTACTGTACTAATATTTTGCTGCCTGATTTCAGACTTGGCTTCTGGTGTCTCAGGTCCACCAAGGAAGCAGAGCTCTGCTTGGCCAGGGGTGGGGGTGTTGGCCTAGAGAATACCCTGGGTCACTCAGAGGCTAAACTAACCTATCTTGGCCTTTTCTTGAGACTTTTTGTGCTTTTCCAGAGTGGAAGAATAAATGGTGTCTGAACACATAATTTTTCAGAATTAAAATATGTCCTGTAATTTAATTTTATTTGATAACACATCTATGCTGCCCTTTCTTATGTAATGAAACAAAATCTAATAGAGGCATAAAATGTCATTAGTACTCCAGTATTCCTGTTTAGCAGATGGGATAATTAATGGTCTAACTTTCAAAATATGTACTTTCACCTGGGCTAAGTATTATCAGAATGATTCTGTCTGAAGTAGGTTTATTATTTTTGGGAAAGCAAGTTAAGGTGAAAGGGTGCACATTCAAGAGAGAGGGAGAGAACAAGTGACAGCATTTAAAATGACCTGTTCCAGTATGTGCAGTAAAAACCAGAAAAATAAACAGCTACAGAGCATAGCCCCTGATTAATCATTCCTCTAGAAGACTGCGAGTAAAGGTTAAGAAAATTATTATTTCTTTCAGTGTGAAGTATTTTTTACAGAAATGTCAAGTTTTTAATAATCACAGGAGCTGATTGCCTGACTAACTTCTCTCTGCTCCTCTCACGGCTTGTTGCTGTCACGGAATCGAAATGACGAAGTGCGTAGCCCGAAGCCCTAATCCAACCGTATTTTGTAACAGTAGTAAAAAGGCTTTACATTTGTTCAACGTATTTCATCCAAAGAAAACATTACTACAACTGGATGCTTTCCAGATTCTGGGTTCAGGCCTGCTCCTTTTGACTTAAAAGACAATGCTGTTTAACTCTGGACATGAGAAACACTTGACAATACAGACATCAAGGCTTATGTAACAAGGGAAAAGATCACTTCATGTGAACCTACCAGAATAATCCTTTTCTCCTCCAAGAAAAGTGTCTTTAAAGCATCCCTATGGAAAGGGCTCCCCACATGTGAAATATTAAAAAGCTCTATGTGCTTATATAGAAATGATAAATGCTTGAGCTGCCCTACTGAAATGGAAGTCTGGGGAGCTTCAAAAACAAATGTAGTGGATTTCAATCAGATGTGATTGGAGAAACTAGTGTTAATTCTCTGGTGGAGTTCAAGTGGTGACAGTTTTGACCCTAAAGTAAGGATTTGAAGGTATGGAGTTTAAAGAGATTCATAGAAACAGACATATAAGAAATGCATATTTTAAAGTTACGTAACAGATTTATGTGCATACCTCGTCACAGTGTGGAAATTGCTTTCTGACAGAGGGTAAATTAATCATCCTCTTGGGGATCAATTCAAATAAATAGGTGCACAGGAAGGATAATAGGATGACTGTGTAGAATAAACTTATTTCATAAGAGAGAACTTACAGCATGACATTTTTCAGCTTGGAAAATTGAAGAATGAGAGAGAATTTCAGTGGGGAACATGAGGGGGAGAGGAAAGCTGCTCTAGCTAAAGGGTAGTGTTGGCACAAGAACAGCTGGGTATCAACTAGCTGTGGGTAAAGTTACATTAGTGATTAGAAGAGCTTTCTAAATGCCAGAGGGGTGAGATATGGGAACAGACTTCCAGTAGGAGTGAACAGGACATTCATTTTGGCAGGATTTGGCCCCACATCTTCACATCTCAGGGCTGTCAAATCTGCTGGAAAAGAGTGCAGTGAAGAATGAAGAAATAAAGTAGGAAAAAGGGGAAAAATTTGAATTCCCTGGCATATTGTCTTGATTTACCCCCAGTCTTAAAAAAGTATTAGACTGTATACTCCTTGTGAAATCACTGTACAAAAATAAGCTTTAGAATATCTGCAAAACCATGTTCAGAGTTTAGGCAGACTGGTTAATTAGTGCTGCTCCTTCTTTTTACCAAAAACTTTGAAATTAGCGTTTGATGATTTATTGAAGTACATAAAGAGTCCTAAGCAAATAATAGGATTTGAGTGGCTGTATTTCATAGGACTCAATAGGAGTGCATGTTTTATTATCTAAATGTTTTTTACTCTCTGACTTATTCTTTATAGAACAGGAGAGTATTTCTAAAGCAAAATCACTTCCCTGGTTAGAAGAGCCCATAGTTATTTAATTATGTATACTTTTTGTGGTGCTGAAGTATTAATGGCAATAGTGATTTATTGGAATATAATTTCACTATGCCTTTTGAGCTATTTTCCTAAGTGATAATATATTGGAAAAATATAGATTAATTATAACCTTGGAAATTAGGAAAAAATGAGGTACTTGGGTAGAAGTGCTGAAATGCCTTTCTACAGAGTAAGAAACTGATGGAATTAGAATGCAGTTAAGGCTGAGATGGGGAACTACTTTCAATGTAAATCATGTTTTTATCCTTGTTGATATGTTTGGTACAACAAGCACCATCAAGGCTATTGTAGATACTGGTGCAGGACAAATATTATGCAATAGTGTGGTAATAATGAAACATGAAGTGCTTACCTGTTTGGAAGAACAACATAGATTTATTTCTGAGAAATGTTGAGTGATGTTGCTTAAAAGATAAGTTAATGTTAATTATAGATAGGAAGAATAAGCATGATATGACTTTTTTATATGCATTTGTTTTTTCGGTGTTTCAGGTCATTCAGCAAACTTTTACTGCAGGGCTCACAGCAATGTTTTGTGTATCTCTACACCAAATACTGATGTAGGAAATTGCACAATTGCTGGATGCCTCACCAAAATTAAATGACATTGTCAGACAACAGAAAAATTGGTCTCTGAAAGAATCAATTTTATTTGTGCCTGAAGAGCTGTGTTCTGTGATAGATAGTGAGTCTGGAGTCTTTCAACACTGATTCTTCAAAAACTCATATACTCATCTAATTTATTTGGTTTCAGTAGCATTATTACTGAGTTATACCAAAGGAAATCAAACAACCGATTTTCTTGTGGCGTTATGATCAGTTTCAAATAATTGTAACTTTAAGGCTAATTTGTCTTTCAAAAAATTGTATTATTCCAAGCTATTACAGAAATGAATCTGTGCTCCTATTTTTATGTTCTTCACTTCTTTAATACATAATTGAGAGTCATCAGTGAAACTTTTTATCATTAATATTATCAATTGTTGTTGTGAGTAAATGAAAATTTATGTTTTGTGTTCCCATAAGGATCTGTTAGAAAAAACCCAAACCCTAAGCTTTTAATTCTGAGTTAAGATACCACTTAGTTTTTCAAGAAGAAAACCCAGATTCTTGGTTAACCCAACCAAAACAAAACTAAGAAATTTAGATTATTGTTTGGCCAACAAGCACACGATACTCTTGCCAGTGTGTTTTTACATTGCACTTCTTCAGCATCTTTCATCTTTTAACTATAATTCAGGATAAACTAAGTATGCAGATTAAAAGCTTTCCATTTTCTGTACACTGTGTTAATTATGGAGTGCACATGCATTCAGTGCTTTGAAGGGCCTTCTTTGTGTGTATAGCTTTGTTAAATAAGGATCAAAAGATTTAGACTTACATGCTGTAACCCCCCAAATAACTGGTTAATATTTAAAAAGGAAATGGTGTCCTAGTTGAATTATCAGGTTTGAAATATACACTCGTGTTGAGAATGGAGGTTCATTCCCTGGCATGTCAGTATGGAATTAAGCTGTTCCAAAATAAGTATATGGTTTACTGTGGGGTTTTATGATTCCAAAATCACAATATATGTAAGTATTAGGAAGAAATTTATGCATGTAGTCCAGGGGGTCATTATGGAGAGTGTTGTATTTTACTTACTTTTTTAGAATATGGCCCATATGTATTTATAATTTAAGAACTGTTTTTGTTCTTAAATAGCCAAAATAGCCAGATTTGAGCACATAATTTTTAGTAATCTGTAGGATTTTTGGAGATCAGGGTAATTATAATTATTGTTACATACTTTTCTGTGAAATGACTTTATCACCATGCACAAGACAGAATTTGTTTCTGGTGTTTTTGCCTGTTTTTAGCTTAAAAAACCAATAAACCCAAAACAAACCACAAAACCAGCCAAACATAAAAAAGTTCAGATACTTAAAAAGGATGTGAACTAAGCCATGTAATATGGCTGAATTCCCCTGAAGGAGGAGGAAGGTGTCAGTTACGATTAATGTGAACAACATTTATGGCCCTGGAGATGTGACCTCTCGTTACAGTAAATGTGACAGCATGAATTACTTTCAATTACAGTGAACTACATTCAGCTACATTAGTTCTGACACACCTCACTAGGAGAATGTTGCTGTGGTAGCTTTAACCAAAGAAAAAAAAGGCAGAACTTCGGAGTGCAAATGTGTGTGTCACTTGAGCAGAGCCATTGGGTTCTGACAGCGACGTATTCTTGCCTCAGGTTTTACACACTTCTATTACATCATTTGTTATTTCCACTGGCACTTTTAGGTTTATGCCTTGGGTGCTGGAGAATATGAAAACCACCTTTTAAATATGCCGTGTACAATAAATGTAAATGCAGAATTATTTTTTTAAAAAGATTAAGTGAATTATTTTTATTTTCATCTGAGATTAACCTGCACCATTACGTGCAATGGTAAGTGAGGTCTTCTGTCTGTCAGCGTGTCCAACATGTCCCATTTTGTATGGCATAACTACCTTTGAATCTTTATTAACACTACAAATTTATTCGTACAAATTAAATACATCGTATCACAGGATATTTATCACTTGACAGAAGCAGTTCTTATAATGTCACTACTTTTTCCTTCAAGGTTCAATTATCATGCTTCATTTTCTACCTCTAAGCTTTCACAAAAAATAAAAGATGCCCAGGGCAGAAGTCAACCTTTCACTTTTGCTACAGAGGAGATGCCATCTATTTCACGCTGTGCTAAGTATTCCATCGAAACACGAGTAAAACAGTGCCTTTGGCAAATCATAAATGAGAAATAGCACTAAGCAAAGGAAATAGCTTTAATTAAAGCATTTTGTTACACTTTGAGGACTTGATTTGCAGAGTGTTGGGCATTTTTTCTGCAGAGATGAAGACCCTCTTGTCAAATTTGAGGCACTGGAATTGGAATCAGAGTAGAAAACTTGTGACGTCAAATTGTCAGTTCGTAAAAGGAAAAAAAAATGGTGGTTGCTGACTCCAAAGTGATTCTGAATTAAGCCTGTGGAGTGTAAATTCCTGTTAATCTTCATCCCATGTTAAAGACTAATTTTCGGACCTTCATCACTGGCCATTCAATGTGTTGTAGTGGATTGTGAAAACATTCCTATGTGTTTCAGTGGTCATTTTAAAAACCAATATACAGTATAAACTGACTCCCATGTGTCATCAACTCCCAGGCCATTAAGGTACAAAGATTTGTATTTTAGTTACACTCACTGAAGTAGAATCAAATAATTTTTAGAGCTGTCTTCAAATCACTGAAACAGTGGGAGACTAATAGAATTTTCAGCTCAGCTCTCCTGGCTGTGAAATATCTTTACTTAGGCAATCAAATTACTTTGAATCCTGTGTCCAGTTTTGGCCCCCTCATTTCAGAAGGAAACTGAGGCATTGGACTGTGTCCAGAGAAGGGCAGTGAAGCTGGGGAAGGGTCTGGCAAGTCCTACAAGGAGCAGCTGAGGTTGTTTAGTCTGGAGAAAAGGAGGCTCGGGGGTCCTTACCACTCTCTACAACTCCCTTAGAAGAGATTGTTGTCCTCTACCAAATCTCAAGAGAAAGGACAAGATGAAATGGCTATTTAATTGTGTCAGGAAAGGTTCAGATTAAATTTTAGGGAAAGAACATCACTGAAAGAGTGGTTAGACTTTGGAAGAGGCTGCTCACGAGGTAGTGGCGTCATCATCTCTCAGAGTGTTCAGGAGACATCTGGAAGTGGCACTTGGGGATATGGTTCAGGGGTGATTATTGTGGTGGTGGGTTGATATTTGAACCAGGTGATCTTGAAGGTCTCTTCCAACCTTGATGATTCTGTGACCTTCAGTAAATGTGTGGTTTTTAAATTCTGTGCATGTAACTGAAAGAGAAAAAAAAAATATTTTTGTTTTTGGCTCTTGGTCTCTGGCATTTTTATCTGATCAGAATAATGTATTTTTTTTTCTTGCTACTTGAGGATAGTAGAGACTTTGGTTCTTTAGGGGAGAAAGCCTAATTTTTCCAAAAGGGAGGTAATGGCTCTTGTTTCATGTAATTACTTTGAAGAACACTGTTTGTAAATGTGCTTTAGGGGCTATTCCACTGGATAGATGGGTGAAAAATCACAGGGACTATGGCATTCTATGTCAGCTTTATAAAACTGAAAGCAGTTTTATAGGTGGAAGAAAAGCAAGTGTTGGTGTACTCAAACTGTCTTATAGTCATAACAGAAGTGAACTTGAAACAGTGACAGAGCACTTAGGAATATATTGTTGTAGACAGTGAGTTCTCTGGAAATCAAAACTGATATTCCAGATAGGGGAATAAATTAAAGCAGGCTTAGATGCAGTTCAGATGGGAATAATAACAAAATAATCTTCTTGATCAAGGTTGTGTGTGGAGAAGTGGAAAATGAAATAAGACATTCAAAACCTAAATACATCTCCTGGGATGCCAAATGGTATGGGAATGAAAGGAAGAAAATGATTTTGCATTGTAACTTAGAGATTACAAAGATGCACTTAGAAGCATTTGCAGAATCTGGAATTGTAATTGTAGCAGGCACTGGAGGGACCCTAAATTATGTTAGCTATGTTCCACAAGATACAGGGAAAACTGATTCATCCATAAAGCAAGAAATGTGGCTTTAGGGCAGGCAGACTTGTATTTTACTTTCTATCAGGAGTTGAAGATTTTTATCACAAAGGTTTGATCTGCAGATCAGAGGAAATGAACAAAAGTGTTTTCAACTTTATTCAGGTATTTCGGTTGTTTCTACTGTGGCAAGTTTTCCTGATAGCTTAGCAGTGGATGTCAGTAGTATTCCATGGTTTTCTTTATTTCAATATTGGTACATTTAGGGTTACTTTGAATGCTTTTCTACCATGGTTAGAATGAAAAAAACAGGGAAGCTTCATAGTGGTGCTATTAGTAGAAACCAGCTAAATGCTTGACTTTTTAATGAATTTTCGTAAGAGTGGATGAGTGTTGTACCTGAGCACTGCTGAAATTAAAGCTGGTATATCATGGGACTTGTTTGTGGACTGGATTGCTGGTTTAGCTGTGCTATTTTTTGAATTTTACTTGCAACTCCTCTGTATTTATAGAGAACCATTCCATATTTTCGTATTTCTTGTCCATGAGCTCCATATTTGCAGTGGACCAAAGGGCTTCTGCTGAGCACTGTCATGGCATCCCTTGTATTTTCTCTACAGAGCTCTACAGATCCTCATTTTTGTTGCTATGGAACAGCCAGAGCAATCTAATCCTCAGATGTGTGATGAAAATGTTTCTGTGTTCATTTAGCCTCATGTTCAAGATGAAAGAATTTAGAGGGTTTTCCTTTCATAATTATCCAAACACTTAGTGAATACACAAAATGGGACTCTTCCTGCATTTTTTTGCTGCGGGGAAACACCAATTTCTACAGCCACATTACATTTCACATATCTGGAATTTACTATGAGATATTCTTTCAAAACAAAATCTTTTATTAGTGTGTTATTTGATTTTTGACTATGAAATAAAATTTTTATTAAAGAGATACCTCAAGCATTTGGCTCAAAAGCTACCACAGGAGAAGAAAACTGCAAAGGAGAGCTTGTTCAGTAACTGAGACACTCAAGGATAAAGTTGTGCTTTAACATTTTCATGGCTACTGCAGACCATTCTCCTGTCAGTTTGGATAAATGCATTTTTTTGGTTCCTCACATTGTTGTTCTGGGCAGCATCTACCAGGAATATTCTATCCTGCCTTCTCTTTTAGTTGAAAATATATTTCATCAGGAACATTGCTGTTGACATTTCTGTAGTTTATGGCTTCTAGTGCTCTGGCAGGTTGTGTGCTCATAAATAATGCAGTCTTTCTAGATTTGTTGAAGTGATTTTTAGTGCAATACTTTGTTTTACCTGTTAACAAATAAATAGAGTAAATCAAAGTGTATCTAAGGAGTTAAGGAATTCTTTCTAAAAGAAAAGAATTGTGAAGAAGTAATAGAACATGCAGCATGTAGTTCTCAGAAAGGCATTAGATATTCCACACTGGAACTTATTTAGCAATCATACCTTCCTCTCAGTATAGAATCATCATATCCACATCATGTATTGCATTCAGTGTCTTCTGTATGAAACTGTAGTGCTGAGCTGATGTTGGGATGTATTAAAAAACAAGTCTGAACTAAATACAGATTCCTCTGAAGAAATTTCTTAACATTGTTATACCAGTATAAGGGATTCACATTCTCTATACTTTTAAACGCCCTTACATTTTTTAAAATAATATTTTAATTCTGTAGCCAGTCCTGATACAGATACCCAATCCTGGTTATGGAAGTTGAGCACTCTCCAAAAGCAGAGGGTTGAAGAAAATATTCTTGATGCTGCTGGATTGCAAGGGGCAATAGTAGGCCACAAGTGTAGAACACAGCTCCCAGATTCACCACTGGTCTGGGGCTCTTCTCTTTGAAACTTGAGAACAGTGATTAGAAAAATTCCAATGAAGTACCAGGCCTGACCATGTTCTCCCTTTGTATTCACCTCAAGGTCAGAGCAGGCCATGGGGTAGGTACAGTGTGTCTGAGTTTTTGAAAACCTTATTGGTGGGTGTTTGTTAAACCGTTTCCCCATAATAAAAACCAACCAACAAGGAAACCCTGCAAAACCAAACAAATGAAACAAACTCAAACCAAACCCCACCAAACTAAATTATTAAGCCTTACATAATGCAAGCTTCTACCCTGCTAAAGGTATTTAGGAAAACAGACTGTCTCATTGGGTATGTTCTTAACAAATCATTCTGTAGTTCTTAAACTGACAAAAGCAAAGAGCTAATGGAGTCATGGATCTGGCAGATTAATGAGTAAAGCATTGTGATGAAATTATTCTATCAGTTTTGTCCAGTTCTTTTGTAATGAAAGTGGAAATTAGATTTGCAATCAGATGAATAAATCAAGGAAAAAACACCTACTCAAGGAATGTCACTGTTCTGTTTCCTGGCTGACGCTCTCAGTGCACAACAGAACTACAGACCCAATCTGTTCTCCATATTGTTTTAATGTTTGTTTTTTGTCTTACCGAAAGTTCTTCACATTCTTAAAGCACAGCACTGGATCATTATAGAGCTGTGAATGAATAGCTAACACACAAAAAACCTGACCTGTTTGGTCTTCTCCCTTTCTTTCCATTTGGGATGCCATATTCCTTCAGAGCCACTTGCAGTTGTTGGTCTGTTGGGACAGACTTTTGCTTTGGCCTGCTCACCTACAGAAAAGCTGGGTGCAGAGTGACCAGAACTGGTGTGAGAACCACTCCTGTGCAATTCAGGATTGTGTTGGTCAAAGAAGGAAGTACATGGGTTGGAAAACCAGGGGAAAAATGGACATTGTTAGTGGGTAGATTTAAATCCAGGCTATTGCAGCGTCACCGGAGTAGTTAAGTTTTTGTGACAGCTGAAAGTTTTTATGGCAGCGTTTTAAGAAACATATAAGTGGTATCAATACATACTTTTGAAGTATGATTAGCAAAAAAATACAGGAAGACCTCACATGGGAGTCTTTTTAAAGCAGATATTTGTTTTCATCTGTTTCATAGTGAAATGCCAAAATAATTACAGTTTGATTTGATTGGTGAGATTTTGGTCTGTAGTTTTTCTCTTTTAAGGAAAAATATTTTTTTAGCTTTTGGAGTAGTTTTGGGTATTTTTTTTTTCAACCTACCTTGCACTAAATTCAGTAGAGGATTTAATGCTGTCAGTGCTCCTGCCTGTTTTCTACTCGTGGGTTTCTGCATGGTCAGAATGAATTTATAAGGATTACAAAATCCTCTTGATTTTTAAATTTTCAGAATTTGAATATGTTCTCTTAGTTATCTGAGACATACTAATATTCTCATACCCTGGTTTCTGGCC
The DNA here is from genome assembly GCA_013399945.1 of Ploceus nigricollis. Taxonomy (NCBI): domain Eukaryota; kingdom Metazoa; phylum Chordata; class Aves; order Passeriformes; family Ploceidae; genus Ploceus; species Ploceus nigricollis. The sequence continues at coordinate 142,874 of VXBC01004934.1, read as the reverse complement.
AAAACCTGGTGTCTTATAAATAAATCAAATTGATAGTGGGTATCAAAATATATTTAACATTAATGCTGTTTTATGACTAGATGTAGGTTTAATTCACCACTTGACACTGATTCTATTCAACTGTGTGAGGAAAATGATGAGACCATGTGCCGGTACACACAAATATTCTCTTCTACTTATTGTGGTGGTCTTGTTTTCCTGAATATCATGAGTTAGATGGGGGCAGAAAGACACCCAAGTAAACTGGATTTTATTCCAGGTATATTCTTTGTTGCTTAGTTGGCCTGTTTTCATTTGTGCAATTCTTTGGAATACTGTGCTCAATCTTCAAGTGGATTTAGGACTGAAGCTCACGTGTTTCTGCCTGCTGGCATTTCTACAACCTGCCTTTCACACCTTGCAAGAATGCAGTCATTGCTAAGTGATTGGTTTGTGGGCCCTTTCTTGATAATTTCTTAGTAGATGGTCCATTTGCAAGAGTTCAGTTTTGCTTTTAGTTATGGATGATCAAATTTTCACAAGCAGACTATTTGCCTCATTTTTTCACAGCAATAGGAAGCAGAAAGGTTGTCTGTGCCTCTATGAGGGTGTGCAAGGCAGTGCCAGTAGTGGGTTTAATAATTTTGTACCCACAGAGTGCATGTCTGTTGTTTTCCCCAGCTGTTGTTCAGCAAAGCTCTGCAGTACCTGTCCCAGAGCAGAGCTCTGCCTAAATATAAAGGAGGAAAAACCAGACAAAGATTTGAGATTTTTTTTCTGTTTATGGACTGAAAATACTTATTGTGTACTAAACTGAACTTTTACATTAATAAAACCAATGTGGCTCCACACAGAAGCCTTTAATCTGTATGAAAAATTATAATTTGGATGCAACATTTTCCTCTCTGTACAAATGCTTTATTTACAGAACAGAGGTGTTTACATCTCCATTGTGGTGTTACAATATAAAGTGCAAAATACATATGAGTAGCAATCACACTCAAAGATGAAATGCAGGTCTACAGTGCATTTAGAGGAAGTGATTGCAGGAAATAATGAAAAAAGTAATCAGTGTTAAATATGCTCTGCTTTTTTATCTACCTCTGGCTGCCAGAACCTGTCAGATGAAAGTAAAACTGAAACTGTCTTTGAAGCATCAAAGTGATGCTTCAACACATCACTATTTCAGTGATGTAAGTTATTCAAGTGCTCCTTCAGACTACATTGATGAAAAGGGACTTGAAGAAACTTAATTGCAGTTAATTTTAATTACACCTCAGAGTATAGCTTGCACATCTATTTTGTTCCTTTGCTGTGCTGAGTATTTGAGATGTTCTTATTGCACGTTCTGTTCCTGCAAACACAAATGACTGCTGGAGGTCTGGAGGGTGCAACTGTTGTTAATTGTGACCAGACCACAGGATTGTGCATCCTCAGTTCAAAAAAGTTGAAAGGATTTTGTCTTCTCTTTGAAAACAGTAAAAATGTTGTGAGTGAGATTTGTTGCTTGGCAGTGGTACTAGGAATGTGAAATCCCGTTCATTTAATATTGAATTGGTGTAAGAATGTTCTTGCTGTGTAACACCTACTTATTTCTACTCCTAAGTATGGAGTTTGTACTTGGTGTTGACTTTTAAGTATCAGCCTTGCCATGAGATGCATCAGCCTGAAATGCCAGAGCATCTGGATCTGCAGTAATGTCATGGTGTCCTCTAAAGCCCCTCAAAAGACTGGAGATGTTTCTGGGCCTGATGCCAAATTCCTGCCCAGTCTTGCCCTGGATTTTACATGTATTCAAACATAAAAGGTCTCATGTACATGAAATGTGCTCTTGAAGTATGGAAACAAGGTCTGTTGCCCAGGCCTATATTAAAGGAGTACCATTTTGTGTACACAATGATATTTTCTGAAGTTGCTGCAGAGCATGGTCTAAAGCAAAGCTGCACTTACAAGGACAGTAATGCTGACATCTGACAAAGTAGAGAGCAGTGGTTGTATTCCCTTCAGTGGGTCAGGACTGATGAGGATGGTGATACATGATTTATTTGGTTTGACCAGGACAAGAATCCTTAAAATATGTTTTTCAAACTTCCCCTTCTTGTTTGTTGTTATGTATCTAAAGGCACATTTAATCCAATGGTTATCACCAAATTGTTGAGTGATAAATAATTCCAATTCTTCGAATGAATAGAGAGCAATTTCCATGTCTAATTTTGATAGTACATGACTTTGTTTTTGCTTTTAAAGTTGATGAAATAAAGGCAAGTATATAGATTTCTTTTTGCCAGGAGTATGGACTTCATTTGTATTTCATTTTTTGTATTAGGAAACTGCTATAATATTTTTTCACATGTGGGAATAAATAGGTTTACTTTCCTATTGTTAATTTTTACTGTGCTACATGTCACAGATGATTTTCAGAGGAATACAGGTATACCAAGTGAAAAATTAAATCATTATATTTTAAAATTCAAAACTCAAGTTACTTTTCTGTCTTGTAGATAGAGTGTTTTCCCAGTGCCAGAACTTGAAAAAATGGCTGATTGTCAAAAAGATAAATGGCTTTATATGTGTTGTCCAAACATCAGTAACACAGCTTATTGAAAAGCATGAGATTTTACTTTTTTTTTTTGTTTTTGATCCCTAAATCAATAATGTCAAAGTATTTTGTGTTGTGTCTAAACTTTGGGAAGTTGATCAGTCTGCTTAATTTGCTTAAATTGAGTCACTTTATCTGCTAAGCAGTTTTTACTCTGATGCATGTTTGTTGTCTGGGTGCAAAAATGCATTTCTTCAGTTAAGAAATAATTCCCATCTCTGATGTTAAGGGAATAGAAATTTTAATATAGTAAGACTTAATTACCTAGCATAATAGATTAAGGTTTTGCAAATTAATAACTTACTTTTTTGAAACATTTTCCTTGTGAAACATCTTAACGTAAATGCAGAATTTTGGTGTGTCACCTTCTGATATATAACAGTAGCTTTGCATATTTCTTTCAGAGATTTTGAAAATATGAAGATAATAAATGATGACTAATGTACACCATCTGGCTACGGTGGGGGAAAAAAGATTTCCCGAGCAACAGGATTTCTGCTAAGCTGATTTACTTAAAATAAGAAAGCGTATGCTTGCTTTTTTTTTTTTTTTTCTTTTCCTTTTTTTATTTTTGGAGAAAATGAAGTTCTAATGATTGCACCTAAACTCATAGAGTAAGGGTGGCCTTTGTTTTGTGCTCCATGATCAAAGGCAAACGCCATGGATTCCATGAGATAGGCAGTTTATCAGTCCTGTTGCATTATATATTCAGAAAAAGATTGCTGAGACTTGAAGATTTTGAGCAGCATTAACCAAAGTGTCAGACAGCCTTGCTGGAATCAGCTGCCTGTAAGGAGAGATGACCTAGCTTTATCAAATCAGTGAGCAAACAACTATTAATCTATACAGCCTCAGGATTAGATCCTTCAGAACGCAGACGTATTGTTGTGCTTCATATTGTCTTTAGGTTTACAGCTGTCACTTTTTTCTGCTAATTTTATGATGTAGTGTAGAACTAAATGCAATAATTAATATTAGAAATTATGTGCAAATTCTGCAATAATCTCTGCAGTTTTTTAGAACCAAAACAGCCTTCTTGGTTTCTTTTAATTGAGATTTTCTTTTGCAAGCGCTCAATATATACTCTTAGGTATTTCCTTATTATTTTGTTTAGTTGTCTACTTTTTTAGTGTTCCCACTGCCATTTTGAATGAAGTTAAATGTTCATTTAAAGATATCAACTAATCTGAACAAAATATGATTTCACCACTGTGGAGAAAAGAGAGCAGATAAGTGTGTGCATCATATCCTGCTAAAACTGCAGTCTTGAGTCTGTATTTTGAATTTATCTCTTTTAGTTTTATTTTCCCAAACCAGCCCTGCCTCTACAACTCTTTCAACTCTTTCGTTTACTTGCAAGAGTAATTGTTATTTACTTTTGAGTAGTGGTTGCTTAAGCTCTGGATGTACAAGATGATGTGTGGCTTACAGATGTATCAGGGTTGAAGAGGCAAAAATTGATGTCCATAGTGACCAGCAAAAAATTATCCAAGTGTGAAAAGAGACCACTAGAACCTTCCTGACGGTGAGCATGTTGTTAACTTTGCAGTTGGTGTGAGAACATCTGTTGGCTGCCTACTTATTAAAGAGCCAAACAGTCTGTGAAGAAAGCACAGCCTGTGCTTAGTGTGTTAACTATGGGGCCAAGCCATTCATCTGGCCTCTGTGGAAGACACAGGTTGTGCTTTAAAAATATATAAATAAATAGAGTGTGTGAGAGCATGAAAGGAAGGAAGGGAAAATTGAAACAGTGAAGATGTGGAATATGTCTGATTTAAATGAGCACACATTTAAATTAGTGTGTGACTTCCAGGTCCTTTCTCAGCCCATATTGGTGTGGGATTATTTAACCAAGATGTAGCACTTCCCATTTTTCCTTGCTGAGATTTGTGTGGCTTCTGCTGGTGCAGCTGTCAAGGTTTCTTATGGTCCATCTGCAAAGTGGCACACACTGACCTTAAGCCCATCGGTGGGCTTAAAAATGAGATTGTCCTGCATTCCGTATGGCTCTAATGGAATGTTTGCAATACTGTTTAGGAAATAAGAAACACTCCTGCTTCCATAAAAGAGATGAGATAAGCAGGACTGAGGCCAATACTATTTTTCAAGAATGGCTGGTAAATGATAGGGCAGAGTTGTTCAGATTTGAACTGTCCCATTAAAATGAGCTGCAGGGCTATGTGACATTGACAAAGTTGTGTGACTTTAGCACTGGGGCTGGTGTTTAGCCCGGAGAGCAGAAGAGCATTGGAATATTTTTTGAAGGGGAGCAGTGAGGAGCAAAGATGGTTCTTAGGATGGAACTGGTACTTTAATGGATGGAGTTAAATTACATGTTGCCTATAAAACAGGACTCTGGACACAGGGACCCATGAGGCTACTTTTGCTCAGAAGGTCCCATCCAGTCCTGGATCCTGTGTTCCTTTTAAGAAAAGAAGCTATTAAAATTCGGCATATATGAAACATATATATATTTTTGTCTCACTTTTTCTTTTACTACTATGATTTTGATAGATATTTTGCCCATGGCAAATGATAACTGTAATATTTTTGTCTTCCTTATGTTTTCCTACATTATTTATCTTCCTGTAACTACGCTGCAAATTTCGTTGTATGCAGGGAGACAGAAATAGCTGTTATTGTGGAATGTGTATGTGGTAGGATTTGTTGTATTTAAGCATTTCTGAGTGTGTTTCTCAGGAATGCTGATAATTCATATTATCATAATCTCAGTGGTGCTCTCTAGCCAAAGAGTTCTGATGGATTTTGGTGCACAAGACATTCACATTTCTTGTGTGAGGCCACTTCATTCTTGTTATCTAGCAACTGTCCTGGCTGATTGGTGATAAATTGATGGGTAAGGGGAAGGGACAATTTTGAAAGAAGAATTAGGAAGTTTGAGGAGAAGGAAGATGTCTCTTGGTTTCACTGAGCTGGAAAGTCTCACCCAAAATGGAAAGTAGCTGAGGAGCCTTGGATGAAGCTCCACAGTGTTCATGAAGTGTACTCAAAAGAGAGGAGAAAGGCAGGGGTACAGGACTGAGCTGAGCAGGAGGTGAGATCCAGGAATCCTTGCTTTGCAATGAGAGCACCTTACCTCCCCCAGTGATCCCAGGCTGCTGTAGGTAAAGGCCTGGAGAGTTTATTCATAAGCCTGTGCCTCTAGTAAGTTACCAGTGTCAGATTTATAAATGGAAATACCACATCCTGTACATAACCATCCTAAATGGCCTCTTTGGCAGGAAAAGGAGTCCACCTGCCCAAATTAAAGATTCGCACATAAGAATATTAAGGTCTTTGTTTAAGTTGCAAATGATTAAGGTTTGGTTTTTCCTTTGGTTGTGTATGAAAGTGCCAAGCTGTGTGACAAATAAGGAATGTGTATTTTTGTGTGTAACAAATAAGGATAATGCATTTTTGTGTGTAACGTTGGTGTTCTATTTGAGTAATGATAGTAGAAGATGGTAATCCTGACTGAGCAGTTACAGTCATGTAATTAACCTTGTGTGTGATAAATGAGCAACATCATGTGTTCCTGAACAAGTTTAAAAAAATGAATCATAGTCTTTGTGCCTTTTATTCTTGGCTGTAATATTTGAGTAGCAACAGATAACTACACAAAATGTTCTAAAAAATAATGAAATGATCATGTCTGAAGGTAAAAAGAACAGAGATGTTAACTGCTCTGTTTTCATAGTGGTGACTTCTTCACCACTTTACCACCAATTTACCAAGTCAAGCATGCTAATAATATTTTTGGAGGTTTCTTCTTTCTAGAGTATCTAGTTAGCTAGGAAAAGGTAGTCAGCATATAGCTCTGAAATAAAAAGTTTGGTAAAATGCAGAAACTAATAACATTTAAACCATTAAATCTGAGGTTGGAGCTTCAATGATACAAGGTGGTGGTACAGTACCTTAAAATTTCTTCAAACATAATAGGGTATTTTAATGAAATTCTGGTGATGTGGAAGGGAGAATAAGTCTATGCAAGCTTTCATATCAATATTAAAAATTTGCAAGACAGTGTAAAATTAAATATTAAACAATTTAAACTTTTTTAATAGTGAAAAGAAGTATATCACTGCTTACCTTTCAAGGATATTTCCAGGGCTCTGTTCTACAGCATTTTCTGCTTATAATGAATGCAGAGAATCCTATTGACCTGGATGGGACTCTTTGCTTAAGCAAAGGTACAGTATGCTCCCATGTTTGCAGAAACAACTTTTTTTCCCTCTCACAGAATGTGAAAACAAGAAAACCTTGTGCAATTATGTAATTATAACCTTGTCAGTACAGTTATCATTAAGTGTTATGCAATTAAAACCTGTGAAATAAACTGCCATGAAGGTATTTCCTTAGTCCTGATCAGTACCCACTTGTTGCAAATTGTCAATAGTAAAAAGAGCTGTTACATTCATTGTCTTTCATTGTACTTTTTTTTGTCTTCCACAGGAAAAAGTAGAATATGCCTTCCTGATAATTTTTACAGTTGAAACATTTTTGAAGATTATAGCATATGGATTATTATTACACCCCAATGCATATGTTAGAAATGGATGGAATTTACTGGATTTTGTAATAGTAATAGTAGGGTAAGTATCTTATCCTCCATTATAAAAATATTTAAACTTTTCTTTACAGTGAGGTAGGTATAGGTCTGTTTGGCTGTGAGTAGCAGCCTATGCTGGGTTTCTTTCTTTGGAGTAAAAGAATGAACTGAGTGAAAAAAAATGTTTAAAAGTCCTGAAATTGTCAGTGCTATCCCTGGCTATAGACTGCATTGCATTTGTAGTAGAAGTTCCCAGGGAATTCTGAGTCCTGCTGGAGATTTCCAGAGTTGTTTTTCAGAAGATTTTCCATCTGATTTTCTCAAGAAAAACTCCTGGTGTCTTTCCATATGTTGATCTCTTAAGGGCTGCATGTTGTTATTTAATTTATTTGTTTAACCCTTCACTGCAGTCTTGTGGAGTTCATCTGTTTCACAAAGACCTCTAGGAGGACCCACATGTTTCAATGTGGACAAGAGTGTTTGGGGAGACAGAATTAACAGTGATTGCTTGATATTCCCAAAATCTGAGTAAAATTGGGTGCTACATATCAGTCCCCAGATACAGATATGATTTTGATTTGCCTGGAGTTGAATGTATGTTAAAAATGCCTTTTTTTTCTTTACCCTGTGCACCTTGCTGTACCAGGAAACCTTGGAGAGTTTGTTCTTGGCCCCAGAGAAGGGACTGCTTGGGTCTTATGCAGATTCAGAGGAGTGGAACTTACATTATGCACCTAGTTATTGATAAATTATTTTTGTGTCAGCAACTCTATGTCAGTGGTTGTGCTACTTCATTAGATTCTACCTTCAGCTAGCTAGGGAATTAATCTTGAGATGTATATTCACCAATTTCCTAAATGTTGTGGAGGTTATGTTAAAAAGCTGTTTAACCAGTACTGTAAATTTTGTTTGCTCTGTTTAATATGTACTTTATGAAAAAGTATATATTATCTAGAACATGGAGAGCATTATCCATCTAGAACTTTGTATGTTGTAGCAAACATGACCTTGGCTTGCAGTATGTAATTCTAACTTCATTTTTAAATTCAAACTATATTAATGGTTGCCTGTAATTGAAAAGGCTCAGGAATTAGAGTGTGTGCTGCTTTTAAGTTGTTACTGAATTAAGGGAAAGAAAGAGTTGCTAAGTAAAGGAATTTGTGTTACGTAAAGCATTGTTAAATTTGGGGAAGTACTGTGAATATAAGATTGCCTGATTTGTAACTATTTGATTATGAGATACTAAATGTTACTGAGAAGGTTGTATTTGGGCCAGTCCTTTGGCATGCAGGCAGTTTTGGTCCAGGACTAAAATTTGTGTATAAATAGATCCTTCATCAGGTCAGGTCATTCTCAACAGATTGGTCCCTGTGCCTGAAGGGGAAGCTTGGTGGGCAGGTTGGAGACTGTCACACACGAGCTCTGCTCCCTTGCCAAGCAGTCACTTGAATAGACCTCTTCCCTTTTGTCAAGTGACCACGGAGTTACAGTAACCCTGGAGCAGTCTAATTAACATGACCTCTATCTTTGGCTGTGTCCTAAATACATGATAACTAAAAAATTTTCCACTAATTCCTAAAACACTCATTATTGGAGGCTAAATGGAGTTAGGTCAAATGCTCACATTGAATTTGTTGAAAATACGAATAAAAAAGGACTACATCTTATCAAATGCCTAAAATATCACAGTAAGAATAAGTCCTAATTCAAATCCAAAAGTTTGGAATATAAACTCTTGTGCAGGTTGTCATCAGCCTATCTGTAAGATAGGGTGGACGTTTCCTGACATGTCACACACTGACAAAATTGTGAGCAAGGTTTTTGTTCTTTCAGTAAGAACACAACTTGCACAATTGAGCAAGAGTGAGTCCCATTTATTTAATTAATACATAGTAATACAGTGAAAAATTGATTTTCATATATAACCCAAGATGGATATGGAATCACTTCTGGACCTGATTCTATTTGACTAGCTTCAATGGGAAATTTCATTAGGTGTCCTAATAGCTTGAAAGAGCTGCCATGATGTCCTATATTGAATGCATTGAAATTTGCTTTCTCAGCAGACACTGTAGCCAGCCCAATTGCATTAATCTTAATTATACCTAAAGAAATCTCTACAAGCAAAAGGGAAACACATATAGAGATGTTTTTAAAATCAAATCTTAATTAAACCTTTAAAATCTGGTAAACTGTAGAGGAATATGAATGTAAATTTCAATAAAGAAGATCAATAGTTTTATACCTTAATGGCTTTTTAGGAATGACATATGTCCTGGTTTCAGCTGGACAACACAAAATGACAGAGCTGTAGACAGAGCTGTGAATGTGGTGCTTTCTACTCTTTGTCACTTCGCTCTGTAACCCATCAGAGTATGAATTACTCTGAGCAGTCTGCTTACCTGCATGGTCCCTCATGTAATTTCCATTGATTTCTGTGGAAGAATAAGGTCCTGGTAGAGAAAGCTTTCAAAGCACCTGCCTATGCCCTTTAATTTTCTGAATGTCGTATGAGCTGACAGGCTGAAAGGTTCTCTGAATTCAGGACTTGATTCAGAAGCCTTCTAATAATGTCTGTCTTTAGAGCACAAATAGTCACTCTTGAAATCACTGAGGTGTTCATTTTCCTGCAATTATGCTTCCATTAAATTCTAGGGATGAATCAGGACCTGGCATTGAATGTCTGGATTTGGTGGAACAGTATGTGAGCTGCTGATGTTCCCTGTAACATCTGCAGAGTCTTTGGGGCTGAGTTTTTCTCTGGAGCAGAATGAAGCAGTCTAGGGATGGGTATTGACTGATGTGGGTCAGCTGCTTACTGGGGGAGGGTAAAGCCTTCAATAATCTAGTTTAGCACCCTACTAAATAATATATGATTTCAGGCAGCTATCCAGTGTGACAGAGTTCTTAACCAGAGTTGTGAAAACTTTTCATGACTAAACTAAACCCCTGCACATTTCAGGCATCCTTTACAAGTGTGAAACATTTCTCATGATTGCAAAGCTCTATTAACTTGATAGTCCTTTCAGGAGAAGTGCAGCTCTGCAACTATTGAACTACAGACTCTGTGCAAAGGATAACAGAGTTTGTGTGGTCTAGTGGCGGTCTAGAAACCCATGCATCTGAGATGGAGCTCCAAACTAAAATAAACCTAAGATTAATTTGCATTTCAAGAACTTGCATCACTTGAAATTGCTGCTAAAAGTGGGAAAACAAAATAAAAGTCTTGTCTTGCAAACTGTTCTAATGAATGACTAATTCATTTCTGCAGGGAAGAAATAGAATATAATGAATGAGCCATCTGGGAATATATTTTTCCTCAGAGGTATTATGTGTAAGAAACAAATCTTTTTGGTGTTATTAAATGGTGATCTCTAATCATTTTTAAAATATTCAGTTTCTGCTGACTGTATATAGAATATTGTACTGCTGTGCCACTTAGAGTTCCTATATTCCACCAAAATTAAATGGTTTTAGTTATTATCTATTTCTTCTTCTGAAGGGAAGATTAATTCTCCAAATGTTAAAGCTAAAATATTTGAACAAAAGTGGCAAAGTAGCTTCGTTTATTTAAAAATAGCAAACTGTGTATATGAGCTGAATGCTAAATTATTGGAAACTGTGTGATCCTCATTCTCTAGAGGGATTATAAAGTCTTGCATTTCATAGCTCTGTCTGTCATGATTTAATGTGTAAATATACCTCTCAGTTTGACGTCTGAACAGCTTTGCAGAGTGATTTGCAGTTCAGCTAATTTCCAAAGTAATATCTTTGCGTGGTTAATAGATAGCGATGACCTTGCCTTTCATCTCATTTTCTAGATTATTTAGTGTAATATTGGAACAATTAACCAAAGAAACAGACGGTGGCAGCCACTCAGGTGGCAAACCTGGTGGCTTTGATGTCAAAGCCCTAAGAGCCTTTCGTGTACTGCGACCTCTCCGACTCGTATCAGGAGTGCCCAGTAAGCTCTGCTCTCTTTATTTCCATTGCAATCAGGAATGTGACTGCTCTGATTATTGAACTGTCTTCTTCCAGGCACTACAGAAATGAGATGGGATAAAGCTGAGTTTTTGTTATCTAGCTATGTATATAAAGTGAATTTCAAGATGAGTGATACCCTATTTCAAGTTGAACAAGGGATTGTGAATTCAGTCAGTATATGATCTCCTTACACAGTTCAATAAGCAGACAGGGGAATACACTTCCTTTTTAGAAGCTTTATATAAAAGTAAATTACATGTTAAAATGCAAATACACCAGAAAATAAAATTCAGATTTTTTTTTTTATTCTAAACCCCTGCATCTGAAAGTGTAGGTGGTCTTAAAATAGTTTATATGTTGGTGAGTGTATGCCAGAGCACATTATACATTTTGTGTTTCCTGCCCCCTCCAATGCACATGAATGCCTTCTGTTTATCTCAGCAGAGCTAACAGATAAATTAGGAAACTTAAAAAGTAGAACAATATTGTTTAAGAAAGCAATTGAATTTTCTGATATTTCCTGTTTTCTTTGAATGCTTTATTAATTATTGAAGCTATTTGGGCTATACAAGGTTCATGACTTCGAGTTCAGCTCTTTCCAAGGCATTCAAAGGAAGAAAGCTCATTTTGTGTTTAATATATGTGGACTATTACATGGAAATGATTGACTTTTGGCAAAAGGGCTTCAGTGAGGACAGAAGCAGTCCTATGAAATGTCAGGGAGGAAGTCTATCAAGTTAAAAAAGAGGCATATTTTATTCTCATTGGTACTGTGGCAGCTTCATTAGTCTGGAATTAGCTCATTTTGGTAAAGCCAAAAGTTGGATAAATATTTAATTGAAAAAAAAGAAAATAGGGCAGTTTTGAAAGGGATAAATGATGAAAGAATAAGTTAGTTCAGATTAGAAATGTGTTTTCCCAGTTAACGATATTTTTCTCCCAGAGCAAGAAGATAGTTCTACAATTGGCTGAGTGCACATTTTCTCAGAACTTGCCACAAAGTTTTTGTTTTAGCACAGAACTTCTTCAAGGTCATATAAAATGACTTACAGGCACACACTGACTATGTGCCCTTTCTTTATAAAAGCACCCACAGATTCTTGTGACACATTTCAAGCACTGTCTTCTATGATATAAACTTTATTAACAGAGAAACTAATTAGACAGAAAGTTTTAGATTCTTACAAAGATTTTTATGTTAAAGGAACATTTTGTGGTTCTGGGTAATAGGTGTTTTGAAATAATCTGATTATCTCTGCATGTCTGTATCATTAAGTCCTAATAATGTGTAATTATATAAAATTTGATAGAGTAAGATATAGAAACATGGTTCATATCGTGTATCCTGTTTTTTTTTTTTTTTAGGTTTACAAGTTGTCCTGAACTCCATTATAAAAGCCATGGTCCCCCTCCTCCATATTGCCCTTTTGGTATTGTTTGTAATCATAATCTATGCTATTATAGGATTGGAACTTTTTATTGGAAAAATGCACAAATCTTGTTTTCTTATTGATTCAGGTAAGTCATTAAAATGTTGATTAAAATAAGGGTTTGATGATGTTTTCTTTCAAATCAGTGGGATTTCAGTTTGAAATAGAACTAGGGGCCAAAGCACTTAAACTGTTGTTACCCCAGTTTACACTGCTTCTCAATTTTAGGTACAGTGCATTAAATGAAAAAAAACCCCTCAATACCAAAGTCACAAAAAAATCAAACTGGTTAGAGACTAGACCATGCTCTGAATAGGTTTTCATTTCTGATATATGTAGCTTAAACACAAGTAATGAAGAAAATAAGGGTGACTACCTGTAAGGGACAAATCCAGGTTGTGGCAGTGTGGTGGTGGCAGTTCTGAAATGAGTGAAGAAGGAAAACAGTGTTCTTCCATCCAGGTGAAATAATGAAATGGAAGTGTGTGTTGTGGGAGAACTTTGAAAGAGTGAAACCATCTTACCTGGTGGCTAAAGGTGCTTTTCTTTCAGCTGAGGATGAACACAACTCTGTAGGAATTAGATCCATTTTTCCTTAGTGTTCCATGTGTTGGTGCAAAGTGCCATGAAGTGAAGTAGCAGCAGTGAAGAGGAAAGAAATAATCAGAATGAGGCGCTTCTAAATAATGTATTATTACATTGTGCTTCTTTCCACTGCTTAATTATTTTTATTAACCTATTTCTGAGGTTGTCAGGCCCAGATCTGAGTGAGACTAAAAGCTCCAAAGCTCTGATGTGTTGCCTTTCTCAGCGTGAAATCCGGATTTATCTCACAATAGTGTTGATATTTCCTCATGTGAAGGGGTAACTCATGAAAGCTGGAGGGCTCAGAGTTGTGATTTTTTGGTCCTTTTCCAGATATACTAGTTGAAGACGATCCAGCACCTTGTGCATTCTCAGGGAACGGCCGTCAGTGCGTCATGAACGGCACCGAATGTAAGGGTGGATGGGTTGGACCCAACGGAGGCATAACCAACTTTGATAACTTTGCATTTGCAATGCTGACTGTGTTCCAGTGTATAACCATGGAGGGATGGACTGATGTGCTGTACTGGGTGAGTTCATAGATCACTGAGCTTTGTGTGCTTTTAAACAAGCTTCTCTGTTCTAGTGGGGATTGAGCTGTGTTTCACCGGACCATCAACAGGAAATCTTGGTGAGTTTGCAGGAGACAAGCTCAGCTGCATACTTGTTTCAGTCACAGCCTGTTACTGGATTCCTCAGGCTAAAAGGACATTTTAGAAACAAATTTATTCATTGCTTATTTGAGGTTTTTTTTTGCCTATTCCATTTGGATAAATGTAAAACTACGTTTATGTCCTTTGGACTAGCATTTTTTCATGTGAGCCTACAGATATTAAGTATGTCTTCACTGATTAGACCTAAGAGCTCTCTTTTTACAGTATTTGTGCAGAATTTTTCACAATGTTAACATAAATTAGAACAAAGCAAGCTCTCAACTGACATTGCTTGCCATGGGGACTGAAAATCATATTAACTATTCAGAAACTACAGATTTACAGGAACTGTGGCCCTGACATCATCTCCATGGAAGCAGCAAAAGGTATTAAAAAACCTAACTGCATAAATCTTCACCTTTAAATGCTCCTTTGGTGTAAGGTATGGTGCTTTCAGAGCCTTACAACATCAACAGTCAGCTGGACACAGGCTGGGAAACTGAAGGACGGAGGAAAATGTATTTTAAAAAATACAGATTTTTAAAGGAGTAGAGTCACCTAAAACCACAGATAGACATTTCTCTGCCTAACCCCATTTTGCTCTAAGGGACGTGACATTATTCTGTGAATATTGGAGTATCTCAGTATCTGATGTGAGTGATTTGTCCAAGGGCATTCAAGAAGTCTGTGACAGAACATCAATGGGAATACTCTGTACTATGTGGTACTCAGCAGTAAGTCTTTGCAGCTATTAGGACCTTACTAAAAAACACAGTTCTAGCAGTTCAAATGTTAGAAAATATGTATGGAAGAAGAGAAGTGATCACTGGTAAGGATCACAGTTAGCAAGCTGTTAAAAGGGTTGAGTTACCTCAAGGAGTATCTTAGTGGAACTTTAGGTGTTGTTGTTGAGAGCAGCTCACTTGGTGAGTTTATTGAAGTTTGTCTGGCCAAGTGGGATAATTTACTAATAGTGCATCAGTTGTGGAGTAGTGGATGCATTTAAGAATGTGGCATTACCCAGTAAATGACCACAATTTTATGGGAAATCAGGGTGAAAAAAGCTGTTGCTAAAACATATAGCACAGAGTGTAGTCTCAGATAAAACCTGTGATACTGAAGTATAGAATATGGACACGTTTTTAAGAGAATATCACTGTTAAAGATAATTAAGATGTTAAAATGGCATTCTTTTAGAATTGAAAGACCAAAAAATGGCAGCTACGAATATCTTCTTCCACTGTCTGCTATCAGTTATAAAACTGGCTAGAAACACACAAATCTTCAACACTGATGAATAACAATTATGTATGGCTACATATAGGCTGTTGCATGATTTCCCATGGTAAAGTTTTTCAGTTTGTTGGAGTTTGCACTCCAGCTCTCTCTAATTTACTGGGAGACTGTGAATGTAGAATTAATATGTGCTTTATGGTTTGTGTTCATGGTGATGGCAATTATTTTAATTCTTCCTGAAAAGGGAAGGTGTGCCATGGTTATCTAGAAAAAAATTACACCTTTAATATCTTGAGGCAAAAGTATACCCACATTTCAAGAGCTGATAATTCCTCCAACTTTTTTCAAAGAAAATCAATATAAAAGCTGTGGAGAGTTGCTGTGTTTAGAATACAATTGTTACAAAACGTATAGAAACAACTTGAGTGTCTCAGAAAGAATTGAATATTTTTTCCCTTGGGATTTGATGCCCTAATTAATCTGCTGCCCATTAGAAACCTTTGCAGAGTCTCCAATGACAGCAGAAAGAATAAAATCATTAAAGTAGTATGTTGAATATTTTCATGCTCAGACAAAATAAAAAGTATAAGAAAATCATAAACAATTGAAAACTACATGAGTTGTTTTTGCTTCTTTCTCTATAAGGAGTTTCCAATGTAGAATGTATTTACAGGTACACAGGTGTCATTTTTCATTTCATTCCAAATGATACTGGGATTATTAGACAGTGAAGCAAATATTTATTGACCTAGTGAAATATAATCAGAATCAGATATTCAGGTGGCTTTGGAATCTACCTTAACTGATGCCTATATAATTAAATTATAGATTCAGATTCTTTCTGTCTTATAGACCCCGTTGTCAAATTGAAGTTACTTACTGAGGACAGGAGGAATGACAATTTATATGTTTTAGTTTTATCACTGGATCAAGCTGAGGTAGATTTAGCTAAAAATTGGAAAAGATTTAATTTAATTTGAAAATTGTAAAAGCATTAGGGGGATACCAAATTGTAATAAAAGAATCTGAGGAAGCCATTTTAGCTCGATGTGCATGGGGTTTGTGGGTTGCTTTTTACTTAGAACTCTGTTATTAATACACAGACTGAATGAGTTTTATACCAAACAAATAAAACCAAACCCACAAATAATAGGAACTGCACAAAATTCTCGTTTTTCATTCGGTCACTGTGTGAACAGTGAAATAAAATTATGTTGCTAGCAGGTGTAATGTGAGTGGGTGAAATCTGTGCAATATTTTGCATCGTGTTAAGTGGCACTCTGTCAGCAAGGATGACAGCTGAAAACGACAGCTTCCAGCAGCACTCTCTGGCACAGCTCGTTATCACCTGGTTAACGACAGTAAACTGCTTTGAAAATTCTCCAAGCACCAATAATGATTTTTCTCTTGTGCATATCTATTGTGAGTCACCTCCTTGATTCTGCTGCTGCTGGGCACCCTTCAGATCATGGTGACTCACGTGGGCATCCTGCTGCTCACCGGTTTGCATCCCATCCCGTATGTCCCACTGGCTTTTAGTGCCTTCATCTGGCCTCCTCTCTCTTTCTAACCTGTAACTCACTGGATAGCAGGCATTACGTGCTTTGTCTGCAAAAATTGTGACTCCTAAATGCCAAAGGTTTGAATTGAGAGGTTAAGGGGTGCTGTCCTTGTTCTCAGCAGCCAGTGCAGCACATGTGCTCCCAAACTGTGTTTGTGGCTGCTTATCTGTGTATGTTCTCCATGTCTATTGGGACTGTGTTTATTCCCAGTCATGGTCCTCTCTGTTTGCTCTGGAGCCCTCACTGGAGGTTTATGCTTTTAGTTTTGGGTCCTGGTGCAGTCCTTGTTATCAGCCAAGTGGCAGCCTCTGTGTGCCCAAGTTTTTAATGCTCTGGCTCACATTCTGAAGCTGAGAGCATAGTACTCTCTGCCTCATTTCCAATTTGTGCTAGCAAGCTCTCAGGAACTGCAGAACTTGAGTCTGCATTTGCATATCTGGCTCCAGATTTTTCCCATGCCTTTGAAACATCTCGATGTATAATCTATTAATGGCAAACACGTATTTTGTAAATTGCCTTTTATTTTTAGCTGCTTCACTTGATACACGGAAACACAGATAACAAGCAGCGATACTTGCCAACAAAACCCCCAATTTTCCCATGAGCACCAAAATGATCACATTTATTTCTTCTTGTTTTCACCATAGTGAAGTTATCTTGAATTACTACACTTGAATAATCCAACTGTAGCTTGAATGAGAGATGGTCAGGGCCTCTGAGAAACAAAGTACTTCATAGGATGGGTTGCCAGCACAGTTGCTTCAAAGACGGGGCAAATGTATTAGTGGCTACTGAATTTTACTAGGTCAATTTTATGGTCAGATGCTGCATCACTAACTCCAATTTTGAAGCTCCCCAGTTCTCTAATACCTGTCTGGAATTGTTTAGATTGATCTGAAGATTTCTGAGATTGAAGCACTCGAGCTAAAATTGCTGAATAATGCTACACTGATGTCTTACATGGTTTTGCCTATTAATACACCCACTGATATGTTAACAAGATATTCACTAAAGGATTCTTGTTTAAAGTACTCAGATCATTACTTGAAATGTCTAGGCAATCTAAAATATACCTAAAACTCATATAAAGTTTAACGAAAGGGATGGCAGATTTTTTTAAAATATACCTTTTACTGATATGTCAACTTTGAAAAACTGTTACAACTTTTTGCTGATAACATGTATTATCATCATCAAAGAAAGTCTTCATTCATTGTTCCTCTGCTTTTATAAAAAGAAGGGTGCACTGAAGAACCCCTCTCTTGTTTAAGAAATTGAGTTTTATATCCTCCAATATACTCCTTGAAGCCTCTTAGAACATCTGAAAAAAATCCATCATTTCTGTAACACAGACTGTTCAGGCTGCACTACACTCCTGTGTATATCTACATGCACTTTTGCATAAGTGTCTGCACAGCCAGTGTATTAATGTCAATCAGATCAGGTCAGGAGCTCAATCTCTACTCCTGACACCTTTTAGAACTCTCCTATTCAAAGATATTTACGGGTAGACTCAGATATATGAAACCAGCTGATGTGCAGCCAAAGATATTTCCTAAACACAAACAAATGTTTTACAAATACATATCTCACGAGAAAACCCCTTGGCTCATGCACAAAATGTATTGTTAGGCTATAAAAACAAAAAACTGCAAAATATGTTTCAAGTATTACCAAAACTGTCATCAAAGTGCTGACAAGAAGTCTCCTAAAAATACCTTTCCAAAAATGTGACCAAGAGTCAAATAAGCAATAATAGTCTAGAACTTTGAATTGAATGATTTAATAAGCCAGTGGGAATCAACTACTTAGGCTGTTTTAAGCCTTGTTAGTCCCATTCCACCTGCAGAAAGGGAAGGCATGTTACTGCATCCAAACAATATTTGTCAGCAATGAATTTCAGCTTATTGCCTGAGAGAAGTCAAGGAATGCTTCACAGCTTTTTTCCATTTGTAAATCAGTTGCAAATATTTAGCAATGTTAAAAAACTGTGAGAAAACATGCCTGAAAAATCTTAGATAATACTTACTCCTGCCTTTTCCTCTTATGTACTTAGGGAAAGCTTAGTGCTGTTCTGCTGGCATTGCTCAGCACCACTCACAGGTCATCTGAGGGAGGCTCTGGAGTGAAACAAGTCAGCTCATCCCCAAAGGCATCCATGTGCTGCATGCACAGAGCTCCCAGCCTTCCATGGATACACAGCAGAAAGTTAACACATGATGTGCAGCTGCAGAAAGAGTGATAGAAATTTTGACTGACAGCATTAATATACTGCATAAATCTCCCTAAAGAGCCAGGGGATTGCAGGCAGAATTTTTTCTGTTTGAGTGTTAACTACTTGAATCTGGTTTCATGTTAAAATTGAGATTAACCCCCCCTCCCCATCTTTTACATAATGATTTGTGCTAATTGCCTTTTTATATTCTCTTGTTATTAAAAGCTCTGAATAATCCAGTTTTGGATTGCAAAGAGACAGGACTTAATTTCAGAAAGAGAAAAAAGGAAATTATCAAAATCAGACATGCAAACAGAACTACGAAGCCAAGGAATGTACAGATTAAAAGTTTCCATTAGGATCAAAAAAGGGTGTGACTTATATGTATCACACACACACACACATATATATTTATGATTATAGTATAATTTTTTTCCAATTAGCATCTTAACACAAAAACCCCACCTGAGGAGGATTTTAGACTAACTCACAGGGAAATATCTTTCCCATGAGGTGAACTTGATTGACTTTGACAAGATATCTGGTATCTCAGCCTCAGCTGACTGCTGACCTGTACTGCAGTCAAAGCGTGGAACTAATTTCTTGTCACAGATCATTGCAAATACTAAGAAGAACCTATTATTTCTCCCCAGAAATTTTAAATAAAACTGGGTCAAAACTGGATGGGAAATGCAGGCTAAACTTGGGGTAGTGCTAAGAATTCACTAGTCCATCAGCTGGAGTTTCTTTGAAAAATTTTGCCACAAGAAGCCAACAATTATTTTATAACAATCCTAGTTCCCAGTCTGTCCCAGGGTAGCAATTTAGTAGATAAATTTAGATTTTCCTGAGTATTGAGGCTTTGTTTGTTGGTGCTACATAAACTAAAGTAACAATTTTATATCATCTGAGTAGTAAATGCATTGTACTTGTATTTTTTTGTGTCCAGTATGTGAGAAATATTAAACACATCCAATTTTTATATAATGTGTGGTACATATATAGGTGGAATAGCAGATTCCAAAGGAAAGAAGGTGTTTAGTACAGAACACTTATGTAGATATTATAACTTTTCATTTTCATATATGATAGCTAACCATTTAAAAAAATAAACACATTATTTATCACATTTATTATTTAATTTTAGTAGTTTTTTGAGCCCTTAGATTTAACAAGCCAAATCTATGCATAGGTTTTATAAATTTTTGTGAAATTAGTTTGGGAAATACAGATAAATAGGTACAAGCACTAACAAATTCTTAATCTGAAATTAACAGGCAGCTATTCATGAGAGGAGTCAAACACTTGGATTTTGTTATATCTGGAATACAGATTTTGTTAAACCTGGTAGTGTTTATCATCAAACCTTCTCTGGGTTACTGTTTTGTAGAGGTAGCCCTCTTCATGTTGCTATGGTTCTGTCCATCTGCTCTGCAGATTAAGCAGGCATGCCTAATTATCTGAAAAAGATAAAACAATTTCTTAACAGTCACGTTTGACATCTTGGCTTTCCTTGGAACAATTACTTGATTTCCGCCCAGCCCCTCCTCCCAGTTAATGACAGTAAGCTGATTAATGGAATGCCACTAACAGGAATTAGCTAAAATAGTATTAGATACAATGGATGAAGGGTCTGAATGAAAGACCTGCATCTAAACTCATTTCCAAACAATCATAGTAAAAATTAATAAACAATCTTGTTTTAATGAGTAAGCACTTTATGGGAATACCAAAAGTTTATAATTCATTTGCTAAGAGTGGATGAAACCAACAGAAGGAAGAAAATGAGGTCTATTCAGCTTGATCAAATTCATTAAGCTGAAACAGTGTCTTCCAAGTTGAACTTTAACTTGAGAGGATCACTGATATGTGTCCTGTATGCAATTGCACAGTACAGTTTATGTACAGAAGGCAGAGGCCAAATTTAGGAGGTGATTAAGCAATTATGAGGCTCTCTAGGTCCTGTGACAATTTTACACTTCTCAATGGGATCTCTTTCTCTTTAGGCCTACCTTGCTGCCTGAGCCATGGAACTCTCATTTTTCCAGGTGTTGCTGAGCTGAAATGCTTAACAAAGGCTGGTGTCAGTGCACACCCCACCAGTGCATCTTCATATTCTGAGTCAGAAGCACAACAAAGTGCTGAGTCTGTCCAACCAGGACAGTGCCAGGGAAATCTGTGCTTTGACTCCAGAACACTGAATATAAAATTCCATGCTTTTATAAATCAACCTGGAGGGTGCTGTGCTTCAAGCACAGTCTGTTTTAAGTCAGTTTTAAGTTAACTCCAATTCAGCCAAGAATATCTCAGGACAAAACCTTTGAAGCCAGGCAGCTTTGAAGAGCTCTCTGGTGTGCTCTTCACTGGGTAGAATAAATAGCCTGATCTGGGTTTTGTGAACCTCCCTTTCAGGCTTCCAAGAATGCAGGCATAGTCCCACTTCACAAAATACTGATGTCTGCAGAATTTTTACACCTGTCAAGAGACTGAGTTTGTCATTCTGAACAGTTTATAAGATGATGAGGCAGATTAAAAGTAAACCCACCAGTTATGTGTCTGTTGGCATGTTATGAAAAGAGGAAGGTAAAATTAAAACCTAAGGAAGCTAAGAAATTCAACAAATTTAAGAGGGTTTGAAACACTGTGGAAAATCAAAATAGGTTAGTGCATCAGCACATTGTATCTGTAATGCTACAAATGCAGAATTAGAGGTTTTGTCATTAACCCCAGGTAGAGGTTATATTGACTGCAAATTGAGTTTGCAACAATTTTCAATAAAAGAATACCAGATGCACAGAAAAGTTAAGATCTTGATTTGCATGCAATTGCATATGAGGATTTTACTCACAATTACCATAGATAGGGATAAATAATATTTTAATGATTTCTAATTGATGGTTTAGGTTGAAGTTTACTGTCTACTGCTGTGTAATACTAAGGGTTATATCTGCAGTAAATGTGACTTTTCCCCCTGTTTCACTTCACTCTTGGTCTCTGATCATTTATGCTGTGTTGTAATGATAGTTGACTCCAACTACAGCACAGCTCACAAGATAATTCATCCAAATGCCACTTCAGGCAGTTTCAGGCTGTATCAAGTTTGTCCAATCAGCTCAAGATAATTCTTCAAGATTGCAGACTCACCAACATATATGGGTAAACATAAAGAGCCAAGTAAATAATGTGTGGTGCACATCTACTGTTATGGTGAAACAGAATGAAGGGATTTGAAGAAACCTTTGTCCTTCATATTGTCCATTATCTCATCTGCCCTCTGGTTGATGTGATGGACAAACTGCCAAGAGCTGGCATTCAAATAGTAAGGCTAGATCTTTACAAAGACAAAGGGCAAGAAGGATGGTGCTTGGTGGTGTCCTTGCCGTAGGTGTTTTGAAGGCTAAAAGCCTCATGGCCTCAAAAAGAGAGAACAAGTCCATTGAGAGCCATTAAATGTGACACCTCCTTTGGCACAGTGCACCCCTGAGCCATAGGGCAGGAGACTCTTGCAAGACAAGACATTTTGCTGAGGATTTCAGATGTCAGGTCTCCTTGAACTCCTGGTGTTACTTTAGCACATGTGGAATTTGTGACTTTAAATCCTTATTCTGCACTTTGGGTGAGAAGTCAGCATTAATCTTTACAAATGAATGTATCTTGGTTTTGAGGATGGAGATTTTCCTGTTCTCATATATTAACCAAGCTCTGTCTCTGTTTTTAATCAGAAGATGAATCAATTCCTTTAATGTTTCTTTAATTGGAAGTTATGGAAAATGCCATTTGACATGCATGAAATGAGGAGCAAAGTTTTCCAAGAGGAAAGGACTTATTTTTGTACTTTGATTTCTGGTATTAATGCAATCTGAAATATTATTTCGTGAATAGAAATTACAATGCATTACTTGATTAGGGTTTAATTGTATCTAGAATTAAATGGTAAAGTTGTTGACTAATTTTTAGGAATTCAATCTTAGATTTGTTCCAAGGTGTTCTGCTAGGTTTGGGTGTTCCTGAGTTAAGGAATGCTTTTGAAATAGTTCAGCATCTGCCCAAAGTGAAGCATTTCTTCTAGTACTGGTTGGCTGCAGTTGCCAATTTTTGCTTCACAAAGCATTAGTCCTAGATAGATTGGCCTAAAATATTGGGCTTGAAATCCAGCTGCTTAAATGAGAAAGAATTTTTTTAATATGTTGCGCATTAAAAAGTGAATACAAATCCCTCATACTAACAGAGCCTTTGTGACAGAGTATGAGAATTTCAGCTTTGCTCCTGGGTAACTAAGTTAGCAGAGTGCCTGGCTGCCTGAAAATGTTCTCTTTATGAGCAAAAGCAGAGCATGGGATTATATTGCAGTGACTGCCAGAGCTCTGTTTTTTGAGCTCTGCTCAAAGTAAAATTGCAAATATTAATCTCTCAGGTTTTTCAAAATGATACATAGCAGAAAAATGTTGGCATCAATACCAGATGAATTTATGTCTGCACTCTGAACTCTGGTGACTTGGAAACAACTGTCTGCTAATTGTATAATTGTTAGATGTAAAATGAATTCAGATGTATTTGAAATTTAATTAAAATGTTTGCTCTGTTCAGTTATTGCTAGAAAAACACTTGACCTGTATGGTTGAGTCAGGTCTATGAAGCAAACTCATTTCTAACGTAATAAAATAATTATGAGTATACTTTTAAAAAAAACATTGAGTAAATATTACTCTTCAAACATAAGGCCAGATGCCTATGCTTGAAAGAAGATGCAAAGGGTAGCATCCACTGGGACAAGGCAGAAATTCAGTCTGGGGAATGGGATGTTCTACTCATTAACTTTGGGGCTTCATAGCTGAAACTTCTCAAATGCAGGGGACTCACTTTGACAGAATGGGTGTGGGTGATAAAACCCAAAACTTCACAGCCACTGTCCTTAACAGAGGCCCCTGATGTGCCAAGGGTTGTTGAAAGCTTTGCCCAGGAGAGTTAAGTAGGCATAATGGCAGCATTGTGAAAGACTTTCCCATATGAATATTGCAGAACTGAACGAGGAAAGCTTGGGATCTCTTGCAGGTAATGAAGCCAATCTTGCTGAATGGCTGTAACCCTTTTTTATTTTAGCTTCTCCAAAATACAGTATTATTGGAAGAGGAAAAGAATATCCAAATCAAATATGTATTTTCAAGTTTTCTTTCTTTTTTGTAGCAAGTGTAATTGTAAGTTACTTTTCAGTACCTCAGTTCAATTCAAAAGACTCTTTTAAAAGATGATGAAGAAGCTGTGGAAACTCATCTCGTGTGGTTGCTTAGGAGGTTTGTTTACTTTAGTAAGTATAAACTGGTGCTATCACAGATCACCATGAAGAGAAGTGCCTTTGGGCCTTAACCTGCAAAGACTTAAAGCTTCTGTCTAACCATCCATAGGGCCCCCTTTCAGAAACTGAGATTTTAATGTTTAATTAAAAGACAGGGCAAAAAATAAAAGAAGTAATTTTGGAAAACGTTTGTTCCCATGTTTAGTAGGTTTATTCCAACAGAGATGTTAAGGAGAGGTGTCAAACTTGACTGTCAATAGAGCTCAAGGCCTAATCACAAATTTCAGATACAACAAACACAATGGCGTTCGCAGAAGAGAAAACAGATTTGCAATTAGATTGTTCTACAGTGCCATATGTAATTTTATTGTCCACTGAATTTTCATGACTAGAAAACATCTTAAGAAGAATCCAGTGCAAAAGCCAGAATAATTCCTCTTCAAGAAGAGCTATTTCCAAGAAGCTTCACGTCCAAATTATTTTTGTGACTTTTCAAAATGTCTTTTTGCACCTGAATCCTACACACAAAACCAAATTTCCCTGTTTCAAAATATCTGGTTTTATTTATTTTTCTTTCTGAATAGGCCTTTTTAGATCTCCATGGGTATGTTTCACAAGTCCATCCTTTGATAGGTATGATGAGCTGGCTAAGAATAGCAAGTGGAAGAAATCTTTCTAGAAAACCTTGTGTGAGTCTATAAAGTGTATTGGAAGCTCAGTGACTTCAACCTCACTTAAAAAAAAAATCCTCAACAACTTTTTAAATTTCATTCAACCTTGGTCAGAAGTTTTCCTGGAATGTTTCCATGTTTCCATTGTGTTTCTAAAATTTGTTTTCAAAGTTTCATTTTCCTAAATTTGTGTTCATGCTTTTTACACAGATTCATTCTCATGTATTTATTTTTGAATCGATTTAAAATGTCTGACTGCCTTTGCTTTATTTCAGGAAAAACTGTGGGAATTCTGTGTTATAAAAATAACACTGCTTGTACAGTTGAGATACACATTGCTTTTATTTTCTCAAATAATCATTCATATAGATAGGATATACATGAACTAAAAATCCTAGTATCTCAATATACTTTGTGGTCATCATCTTAATTGGAGATGTGAAGTTTAGTTCATGTTCTCAGCATTAAATAATTATTCCTGTTATTATTAATACTCCTTATTTTATAATATTCCTGCAGGGAAAAAGATTAGAACTGGTGCAGTGCTCCATTTATGTTTGATAATATTTCTGATCCAAATGCTAGGTTCACTCAGCATTTTGTTTTAGGGTTTGTGTTGGAAATGCAAAGTGAATGTGGCCTGTGCCTCCTTGCTCTCATTGTTCTTCTTTGATTTCTGTAGGAATGTATAGCATGTTATCTAATCTGAATGATCAAATTCTCCTTTCTCTGATTCTTCATTGCTGTTAATATAGTGATCTACTCTATAAGATCATCTTATTTCTTGCAGATGAATGATGCAATGGGATTTGAATTGCCATGGGTGTATTTTGTCAGTCTCGTCATCTTTGGGTCATTTTTCGTACTAAATCTTGTTCTTGGTGTATTGAGCGGGTAAGCATACGCCTTTTTCATCGTGAAGGCAGAGTCCTGAATTCAGTTGCCATGAACACACAGGTTATCTCATACAGGTGAGACTTCAGTTGGGATGACATCTTTTAATGAACCTCTATTGCTTCCTCCTCTAATTACAACACAAAAAAGTTTTCTTGTAGCTCTCCTATAAATAACATACAAAGACCAAAATCAGTGTTTAGACGTACCAATACACGTTCTTCATGTCCTTTTGGCAAAGTTATGAAAAAGACTAAAAATTCCCGTGCACTCATTTGGATGTTATTTCCATTAATCCTCTAAAGCCTCACATCTACCACAAAATTTGGGTAAGTAAATTTAAACAATTGTTCATACCCTTTTCAAAGATCTGGATAGGCCATAAATTTTGTGTTGAACCTACGTGATCTGGCAGCTGCAAAAAGGACTCTGCTGTTTAATGAATGACTGAATCATAACTTATTTCCTTGCGTTTTACAGGTAAATGATGCAATAGGATGTGAGTGGCCATGGATCTATTTTGTTAGTCTTATCATCCTTGGCTCATTTTTCGTACTTAACCTGGTTCTTGGTGTACTTAGTGGGTAAGCAGTTGAGTTAACATTGTGTATGCTACTGCTACTTGTAAGATGGCCTCTGCATTGGCTCCAGCTTCTCAGCAATGGCTTTTTTGCATGCACTTGAGATTCTTATGTCATCCTACCAGTGTTTGCTCTTTGGATTGAACTGTGTGATTCGAGTGCCTGTATCTGTCTTGACATCACGTTCACCATGCTTGCCAAAAGTATTCATTCAATGAGGCACTAATCTCCTTATTCTATAATATTCCTGCAGAGAAAAAGATTTTGTGCACAGAGATGGGTGGTGCACCCATACAAATATCCTCCCCCGCTGTTATAGACAAGTGTCTTTTTCTGAAAGACCAACTTTTGCTTTTCTTCAAATAGTCATAGTGCAATTGGAGTGTTATTTATGTTTATCAGTTGCATATTTTGCTCAAAATATGGCAAAATATTTTTAATAAGTGCTTCAAGACCTGTCTTACAGAGTGTGGTTACACTACCCCGACAGTGTTCAGTGGTTCCTGGGTTGTAGAGCTGTGAACTGCTGTGACAACCTGCACCAGGAGCTGGTAAATTCATCAATAATAGTGTATCAATTTAATATAGCTGTCAGTGGGAGGTTGTCACAGCTTTTTATTGGTTTGTACACTCCAGGCTCCAGCCAAGAACTAAAGCCATGTCAGTTCTAGCTGTATAATGTGCTTTAAAACTGTCGTTTATGGCAAGAGTTTGCCAGATTTTCTTTGTTACAAAGTCCCCTTATGTGAAGTTACAACCGTATTTCCTTTGCCATTTCCTGATTTCTAACACACTTGAGCTTGAGGAACTCCAGTCTATGGTAAAGATATTTTTTGATAAAAGATCCAGCTATCATTCAAGTGCTGAAAATAAAATTATTATGGTTGTATGCATTAGGTTTTAGTTATACAGCAAACAATATTGTTCTGGCAATCTCAGGCAAGTTGTGCCATCTTTGTCAGCCAACAGAAAAACTTCCCTTGCGTGGAAAGCAGCCTGACAGTGCAGGTGCCATTAGGATGCTGATAGTGTCTGCAGTCCTAGTCATGGTTTGCCACATTGTATCCATTTTATCTGAAAGAAATGATAAGGCATTATTATATTCCTGGAAATCAGATAAGCAAACAAGATTTCCAGGTGTTGATGTAACTTTGTTACAAGAGAACTTTTGTTTGATGAGTGGTTTCGCAATGTGCTTTTAAAAATATTTAGTCATTTATCTGTGGTAGATTACTGTTGCACACAGAAAACCAGGGAAAGCATAGTTTTACCTACTGTCAGACTTGCTTTATAAAGCAGATGTTTAAAAGAAAAATGGTAATGCTAAAACAACACTGCTGATTTTTAGATTTAATCTCACCCTTCCAAGGACAAATGTGTACATGTGTAAGTTGTTGCAAAACTAAGGGCCCAGCTTTCAGCCACGCTGGAAAATGAAATAAGAAGGAGAAGGACAGATAAATGATGGTAGTTACAGTGTAATTTATTTCTTCTTTTGATGCTGTTACCTAACGTTGCTGTGTGACTGGCCTTTCCACTGAAGTCATTACAGGATTAGGCTCTCACAGTTCCTTCTCTGGCCCTTAAGAACATCACAAGCACCAATTAATTTTCTTCCTGTCCTGTGAAGATGGCTGGTAACAGATAATGAATATTCCTGTTTTTCCTTCCATGACTTGAATTGTTATTGGTTTCAGATTTTTCTGGTTTTTAAAAAAAATTACAGGGAAAGTGACACCAAATTTGGTGTTTTGTTGCACATATTAATTCCTTTTCCTGAAGTCATGGAAATTTAGAGATACTCTCATGAATCAGCTTAACATTTGATTTAATAAGCTTAAAATACTGTGTGAAGTTTTCAACATTATGATACGTATATTTTTTTGAATATGGAGTAGTTGTTTAGCTGCCATTCCAATACAGAGAAAAGGCATCCCCCTGTCCTTGGGTTCCTTTCTGCTGACAAGAAATCACCAGTGATTTCTGGGTTTGTGTGATCCATAGAGCTCTAATGCTCCTCACAACCCTTGCTGGCTTCCCTTGGATTTTCAGTGCACAGAAATGGCAGTGAAAAGTGGGATGTGAAATCTCCTTATATTCATCAAGCCATTAATTGCTAAATTTATTTTTCTGCCATAGTGTCAGCCAGGGTCAATTGAGTGCTCCGGGTGCTTGATGAATTGTCTGAATCCATGTTTGCCCTAAATACATGAAAGAGCCTTCCTAAAACTCCCATTTTTTGTTTTCTGTCT
The DNA here is from genome assembly GCA_013399945.1 of Ploceus nigricollis. Taxonomy (NCBI): domain Eukaryota; kingdom Metazoa; phylum Chordata; class Aves; order Passeriformes; family Ploceidae; genus Ploceus; species Ploceus nigricollis. The sequence goes on along the minus strand of VXBC01004934.1, from coordinate 114,391 downwards.
GAAGACAATGACACTGGAGAGCTGAGACACGTGATGTATAAATATCACCAAGGACTGACTTTGAAAGTGCAAGGAGAAAGTCAAAGGAGATACTCTTAAAAGATACCAATCATAGCAAACTGATGTTTGGTACAGAAGTGAAGAGAATGTCCTGGCATACTTGTTTGAAACTCTGACAAACAAGGGCCAGTGTGGAATACTGTTACTCTGATTTTTTAAGCAGTATATGACAGTTGTATATAAATAATTTTCTCATACTTTCTGTTTAGAGCTACAAGTCTAGTCTAAATTTTATGGATAAACTTGATGTACTAGTAAAATCCAATGTATGCTTTTGTGTTTCTTAGTAGAAAGATATTTTTCATTCTGAGCCAAGCATTGAATATGTAATGCATAAATTTTTTTTTTGGTTTTATTTAAAAGTTATTAGCTTTTATGTTTTATACTCTTCAAACCATAACACGAAAACTTGGTTTATGATCAATCCACAGATAAAGTTAAATTTTACTAAACCAATCAAATATCAAGAATGCAAAAATTATGCCAACTTACTTGAAAAGCATGGCTTTGCATACAGATTTTGAAATTGGAATCTGAATGCTTAATACCTTTTCTGTATGAAAGTGTTACTTCCTTTATATCAGGTTGTGCTGTGTACATTTTAATCTGTTTGCTGTTTTTGATCTGTTTGTTGTTTTAAAATATTCAGTTATTCTCTTTGCACTCCTTTGTTATTCTGTGACCATCTGCCCCTTTGTAGTTCTGTAATGCCTCTTGTGCACTGCATGTTTGATGTATTTAGATACTGTAAAATGGATGACAATGATGATTTGGCAGATCTTTTGTTTTACATCTAGCTCTTTCTGAAGGTGAGTATTTCCTGGTGATCCATGTCAGTCTTGCCTGCAGAAGATGACATTCTTAAAAATACAGTTCATATTTTTAATATCAGTAGTGTAAATGAATAGAAACAATGTGTGTATGGAATCTGCATGGGGTGAATATTGTAATTTCTGCATGGAAGCTGACTGTGGAGATTTTTTCCCTAAGTAATTCCCTTGAATAACAAGGATGGAGAGAATTCATAGGCTTGAGTTAATTCAGATTTTTAAAAAAACTCTAAAAAAACTCTAAAAAACTCTTTTTACTCTCACTCTTTTTACTCTAGAAGTATTCACATTACTCTAAAAGTGAATTCTCTGAAGGCATGAAATACTAGGCACAGAAACTGGGAGCTCAGGACAAGCCTCCTCCAGAGGAGGAGCATATCATGGCTGTTGGTGCAAAAGAGGGAGCTGAAATTGAAAGTTAGAAATTATAAGGTTAAGGTTATTAGAAAGTTAACAAATAAAGATCAGGATGGAGATACTCATCCATCCTGAAAGTGTAAAAAGTTAAAAAAACCCAAAAAACCAGAAGTTAAAGTAGGCATGTCAGTAATTCAGCATGTATTAAATTGGTTTGCTATGAACAGAGGAAATAAATTACAAAACTTGAAAACTTATTTTCCAAGAGGCATGGCTTTTAATGATGCATGATAATCTATTCCTGAAGATAGTCCTTATCATTAGGAGATGGATTCTGCTGATGACATTTTCTGCTCAAGGCATTAGTATTTCTTTGGGTAGCCACGGGGACAAATAAAACCTTTCAAACACACTTTAATAAATCTATAAGTCGAATTTATTGCCTTGCAAAAAGACACCAAAACATAAACTTTGACATGTCCTTACATCCTCCTACATGTGATCTTCCAGGTTACTAAATGAATGTTAATTTCTTCAGTTTATTTTCCCCAGTAATATTTGCAATGTATGTACAGAGTGATTCTAAAAGCTAAGGGTGTGTACTCATCCACCCCAACCTCCCAGCAGTATCTGTCAATTACTGTCATATAAAATATGTTGGTGCAGATAAGCTTATACACCTAAGAACTGTTGTCTACAGTATATATGGAAAAAATCATAGAAAAGGACATTTGAATAATGATGCACCAAATAGAAAATGGCAGTAAACTGTCATCCATAGCCTTTCAGCAAAAGGAAAATGGACTGGTTTTGGCAGGGCTCCTTTTCACAGCAGCAGGAAGGCCTAGTGAAAAATATAAAATAAAAATTCTTGCTGAAAATTTAACTCCTTCCCATAGATAAACTGAATATACATTGAAAACAAGGAGAGGGACTTCAGCTGTAGATCTCAAGAAGTTATAAGCTGAAGCAGGTTCATTTAATTTTTGTATCCTGGTGAAAGTAAAACTTTCCTTTTGAAATCAAATGTTATATTTGATCAGTCAGTTGAATATACTAACAATAATTAATCAGCAAATACTTTCAGCTGTATACAGCAATAAATAACTGAGTGCTTTAGACAGAAACCACTAAAGTCAGTGTGGACAGGTCTGTAGTGTTGAATAAGAGCTTGGAGGGAACTGATTTTATTTGAGTCCTCTCTAAACTCACCACACCAAGATTTTTAGGGATTTAGTCCTGTGGGGTGCTTGCTGGGCAGCCCTGGCAGGGAACAGCCCAGGGCACTTTCAGAAGCCCCATGGGGAAGGCACAAACTGATGTCAGGTGATGGTGTTTGGTCCTGTGCCCACACCTGCCCCTTCTTCTGCCAAGAAATCCAGAGTGTCCTGAGCCAAATGGGGCTTGACCCAGGAGAGGAGGGGCACATCTTAATATGCAGATCTAATTAACAGTGGTCTGAAACACCAGATATCAGTTTTAGTGCTCTATCAAATGGTTCCCTATCTGTCTGCTCCTACCAGTGATCCCACAGTGCTCATGGGCACTCTGGCACAGTAAAGCTGGACAGGCCCTTGCTCCACAGAGCTGCTGCTGGAGCTTTTGAATGCACATTTTGGTAATTGCTAACCAACTGCATAGAGGTACCCATGGGTGGGTAATACCAGTTTGCATTTCCCCATCAAGAGCCCAATGCTCCTTGCTCAAGGAGGATTCCTGCTAGGACTTTTTGGTTTTGCCCTAGAGTAATAATTCTAGTGTTCAGCCTGGGAGGGTTTTTTCCCCTAAAAGAAGGGGTGACAATGATATACAAATCTCCTGTAATTAAGATGTGATGTTACTTAACCTTTTTTATGTCTGTCCACATCTGTTACACTTTACACCCAACTGTGAGCTGCTGTCCCTGCTTAGCTTACACTTGAAATAGTTTTAGTTCTCTGACTTGATTCTGCTAATTTGTTGGTTGGTATGGTTACCACGGTGTGAAATCTCTCCTGCAAGTCTGGTGGCCAACACTGTACTCGTGTGAGTACATTTTTGTTATTATGTGACTGTTCTCTGTGAATAAATGAGTCTGGGATGTCTGGGTGGCAGTTCTGGATATAGAATTAGCTTAACACTTTCCACATACCAGACCCTGTGTGCAGTGAGCTCTGTACTGCAGGAGATTCACTCTCCCTCCCACTGCATTTGCAGTGACACAAAAGGGCAGGAAAACGGCTAGCAAAGGATTTGTGTCCTGGTTTATGCTCTGATATCAAAAGCACCTGTTTATTTCCCATCATCAATGCCTAGAGACACACAGGAGTTCCAGCAGCACTCATGGTGCTGCACAGGTCCCCTGATGAAATGTCCCTGGCCTTTAGCATGGGAAAGGTTTCAGCTGGTAGGAGGCTGGTATAGGTGTCTCTAGTTATTGTATCTGTGAGTACACAGAGAGAAGGGAGAGTGTACCAAAAGCATTTCAACAAATTGCCTTAGGATTTTTGGTTAATGTGACCCTGCCTGTAATTTAAGGTGTGAGAACCAGGGAGATGTAATTGAGTCCCAGCAGGCACTCCCTGCTGCCACTTCCACCTTGTTGCATCAAGCCATTCCTGACTGATGCATACCAGCAGGGGTTATTTCACTCTGCTGAAGAAAGAAAAATCTGGCATGATTACCCCAGACTATTGAAGCATGAATTCAAGCCCTGCATTTTATATGCTTCTGCCTCAACAACCATTGATGATGATGGTGTTGTGCCTGAACAGAGAAATGAGATCATCTTCCTGCTAGGAGACAAGGAATTTTTGGGCAACAGAAATAAACCCTGAATTTTATATAGTAGGTTAGTTATCACTAAAAGTAAATGAGATTATGTAAATTAGTCTCCATAAAATGCTTTATTTTGCAAGTGATGTCCCTATTGTGCTGCAGATGCAGTACCCCCTGGCCCAAAATACTTTCAAATATCAGATCCAGGTCATTTTATCAAACCCGAATGAAATAAGTGTTTCAAAGTTAGCTCTTAGCACAGGCATTTGTGAAACCAAATATTTACAGAGCTTAAGTCCACTTACTGCAATTAATGTGCAGTTTCTTGAGCCTGTCAGCTTCAGAGGCTGCTGGCCTGAGTGCTGGGTTGATGACAGGAGGGCCAGTTCAGGCCACCAGTCTGACCACGTCAGTCCCTGTGTTGCCTACAGAGCCAAAAGCTTTTCTTTTCTGCCCTGGACCCACTCTTCCCACTCCACAGCCATGAAATGCTGCACAAGCAGCTTATTCCTCCTTCCAGGAGATCAGCCAATGTCTATGTATCTTGATCTAAATATTCAAGCACCTTTTTGTCCAGATGTCTTTGTCAGAAGCTTAAAAGAGCCAACATCTCTCCCTCTTCTCACCCCTATCATCTTTTTCAAATTATTTGTTTCTTGGCCAAAAAAAATAGATGCTTTTGTTTTGCCAATAGGAAATTCATTACTTTCCAGTTCTATTAAATTCTCCTTTCTTATTCATGGCATTTCAGTAAAAGGAGTATGCACATATATGTCTGAGGGATGTCCCTTCATTGTGGATGTGATAGAAAAAGATACCATAGAGCCAGGTTCTTCCCTCCCCTGAAGAAAATTGCCTTCTCATGTTTTATAGTTCCTTATAAACAGTCAAGTTTTAAAAATAAAATTGAAATTTTTAAATATCATGGAAATAAGCACCCTTGCATCTCCCCCTACTGATAAATCACAGCAGCCTGTAGCAAGGCAGCATCTGACTTCTGTGCAGTATTAAAGGGGAAGGTCAGAATCAGCTGTGTATATAAAAAGCTTGGTTTAATTCTCTGCATGCAGCTGTTTTAATGTGAAGTCAAAGAGCGGCTCAGCCATGGGTGAAGTTCTGTTCAAAGTGTCAGCCTTGCCAGCTGATTAATTAAAAATTATTTCATTCACTTCACTCTATATAATAACAGCAACTTTTGTTTTACTTCAGCCTCACGCATCACATCTCCTTTGAATTAATGAGAAATACCTGAAGGACTTTAAATGAAAAACACATGAATACTTAGTAAAAGCCAGCAAGGCTTGTTACTTCTCATTTCCTACTCTGCCACGATAGCTCTTTCTCCAGAGATCCTGCCTGTGGGAAGTGAGTCACGAGTGCATTGCCTCAATCAGGTGTAAAGGACAGTCTCTAATCCTCTCTCTGAGAGAAGCTTAAACCCAGCATTCCTTAACCCAAACAGTTTCTTATTGACTTGTGAAATTACTCTGGTTATTTTTTAGAGTGATTATCTTTCAGAGAGATCTTTAGAGCTCTCTCTTTCACTGGCATTTTTGTGAGGAGCTGGCCTCTTGCAGGATCTGGTCCTGGATGGGAGGTGAAGGGTAGCAAATGCAAAGCAAGCACTGGCATTCTTCAGCTTCATTACAGTGCCATCAGATGGAACAGGATGATCCCCACGTGCCAAGCTGAAATGCTGTTGAATTAAGTCCTCAGCTGTAAAAGATGTAGTGCCTGCCTCTCAGCATTTGCAGCAGAAAGATGTGTAACTTCTGCAACGTAACTTAAAAAATCCTCCAGCATCTCTATAATTGTATGTAAACAGCTTGACACTTAAATTTACTGATGTCCTCTAAATACTAAATTTTTCCTCTGACATGTTTAAAGAGTAAAAAAACTAATAAAAATAAATAAGCCCCCTGGAGAGATTATGTCTTTGCAAAATTCTAAACAAAGAGTGTATGTCATCAAACTGTAATATTGTTTTGAAAAATTGAGACTTTCTGTTATTCTGTTCTGCATTCTTAGGGCAATATTTTTATTGCTAATTGTTTAACCTTAAAATATTTGTGTCTTATGCTAATTTTATAATATTTAACACTTGAAAAAGGGCATTATTGAGTGGTTTAATAAATTTTCCCTTAAAAGCATATTAACTAGGGAATATCTTCAAGTGAAATTTTCCAATAAATAAAGGAATTGCAAATTCATAGTAAATTAAATTGCTCTAGCATTTTTTTAAAGTTTAACTTAAGCCCTATTGTAAGATTAATGTAAGTAGCAATGGGACAAGTGGTAAACTGCTTAAAACTGAATGAAGGCAGTTGAGATCAATATTAGGAAGAAATTCTTCCCTGTGAGGGCAGTGAGGCCCTGGCACACATTGCCCAGAGAAGCTGTGGCTGCCACATCCCTGGAAGTGTCCAAGACTAGGTTGAAGAGGGCTTGGAGCATCCTGGGACAGTGGAAGGTGTCCCTGCCCACAGCAGGAACATGGAATGAGATGAGCTTTGAGGTCCCTCCCAACCCAAACCCTTCAGTGATTAACATGTTAGTCAGAACAAGCTTAACTTTAAATACTGAATTGTATGTACTTAGACTACTGTCCAAAAGATCCTGGCCTGCCCCTAACACTACATATTGATACTCAGATAAATTGTTGGTCCTTGTAGCAAAGAGGGTTACTCATTTGCAGCTGTGGATGACACCAAAAGTTGTAATAATGTTGCCATGTGAGGTGTTGTGGGGGGAGAATATACTTGTTAGTTGTCTTGAGTCATATGTCATTCAGGGAAACTTAGATTTATGGGGTAATTCAGGTTGAAAAAGACCTGAGGAGGCCATTTTATCCAATCTCTTCATCAAAGAGCATGATTTCATTATTATTATCATTCCATGATAATTGATTGATCCTAATCATGAACTAAACTGGATAAACAGTCCAATACATTGTCTTGAGACTGGGGCAGTGAGATAGAGGATTAAGTTTCTGATCTGTGAGGACTTCTAGGCTCTGTTGCAGGGAGCAAATTTCCAACAGCACAGGAGTCTGTGTGATATTGTTAGGGGAGAGCCCAGTGGTGGAGCTCTGTGTGTTTGGACATGGCCAATGAACTGTGGCTGCAAGAGGAAGGATTTTAGAACGGCCTACCAGAATTTTCTTTTCACTGAAACTCAATACTTACATGTGAAATTGCTTCAGTATTGCAAGTTAGTTTCTATTTGTAAATAAAAGAAATTTTAAGATCTGTATAGAAGAGCAGTAATTAAATGGGTAGAACGGACTCTTCCCTTATGGGAAGTGTCAAAAATACTGCTTAATTTTTGATTAAATCACAAAAACTCTGAAAGTTAAGATGTAACGTGGTAGGGATTTGCCATGACTTCTTTGCACCTCTACCTTGTTTTCAAAGCAGCACTCCAGTCTTCAGTGTATTTTCTATGTCGCTCTGTTAATCTGCAGTGTCAAGACTTTGATCCAAATGCCAGTGAGTTTGTCAATCAGTGGTTTTTTTCTGCTTTATCTGCATTTGATAGAGAATTTTCCAAAGAAAGGGAAAAAGCCAAGGCCCGAGGGGACTTTCAGAAGCTACGTGAAAAACAGCAGCTTGAAGAAGACCTGAAGGGATATTTGGACTGGATTACCCAGGCAGAAGACATTGACCCCGAGAACGATGAAGAGGCTGATGAAGAAGGCAAGAGGAACAGTACGTATTCCTTCCTCTCTGCTTCTGTGGGGACAGTTTGATTCCTCCTGGGGGTCTTACACTGCAGGGAGGCAGCCTGTGCAGTGATTTCCCTTTCCCTGTTTGCAGAAGTGTTGGTTAGCAGAGCAATTGTCTGTTAATATGGAGATGCTGAGTCATGGAACTTAATTTGGAATCTTACAACAAAATTCTGCTTGGGGTATCCGTGTATAAATCACTGTCTGCATTCAGCCACTGCCGAGACTTAGAAACTTTGCTTTGTTTGTGCTCTGGAAAGAGTGCAGAGAAGCCATGTGCCACTAAGTCTCACTGTAAATCCTTAGATTGTGTTTTCCTGTGGGTGCATGCAAGGGAAACAATAATGATAGAAAGAGCTTAAAAATATGGCCAAAGTTGCAGTCAAGAAATAACCTTGTGCTGATACTGAGGATTTTTTGTTGTTGTTGTTGAAGTAGGAAAATGACATTCTGGGTCTTTCTTTTTGATATTCAGGATACAATAGCAAACATTTTTTACTACTTGTCTTAACTAGATGTGCAATAAATGAAATCTTGTGAGATTTTCACTTGACACTAAGAAATATAATTTATGATGTATTTATTTAACAGGAGGCTGTTAAAACCAGGTAATTTATCCTGTAGTTTGATATTGAAGTACCTGTATTGCAGAGATAGTAGTAATTTTTCAAAATCTTTGAGTTTCAGAATTTTATTAATCCTTTAGTTCACAATAAAAGCAAAGTATGGGAGTATGGAACTGCATTACTGGTTGGAAGGACACTGATTTTATGACAGGCTGCAAGGGAAACTGTGGGTTGGTGTTGATTCCAGCACCACTGGAGAGGAATAATTTATGTCTATTGGAAAATGTGTTGCACAAATAGAATTTTTATCTAGAACAGAACAAAAAAGCCAGAGTCACTATACTTAGTTATTGCTACTAATGTGTGGAAGGAGTGCATGAACTGTGGGTTTGAGTACCAGTATAAAATCCTAAGCCTGAGATGTAAAAGATGGCACATTTTATGGAGTAAATACACTTTGTACAAGGCTGCTGTGTAGAATTGGAGGTGATGCTGAGTTTGCATAGAGTGTTGGATGACTGGGTTGTCAGCTGTGGTGCCAGTGGACTGGGTTTACAGGTGAAATCCAGGGAACCTTTTTTGTCCTGTTCAAACTGGATGTTTGTTAATAGGCTGCAAAAAACCCCATTTGCTCTGGCATTCCTTAAACAGCTTTGAGGTCATACGGATAAAAAAATACTTTGTACATCTACGGAGTTTGAAAGAACTTTCAAGTCTAAACTGTTAATTTAGGCATAATTTTAGGCTAAGTTAAAGGTTGTAGAAGACTTGCAGAGTGAAAATAGAAGGAAAGTAATTAAAAGAGCTTTAAGAGAAATGCCAAGAATTTAATTTCAGGCAGACATATATGCTTTTGTGTGGAAATTTCCAGTGAATAGGCAATCTCCTAGCACTCCTGGATTTATGCACATGTCCTTAAATATGTGGCTTGGTATTTCAATGTTAATATCAACTGCAACAGCCTGTAAAGGAGGAAGGATTGCCGAGTTGCTCCACCTCCTTGCATTTCAGATATTTTTAGGGAATAAATTCAGTTGAAATATATCAGTGATGTGTTTTTCTTGAGCCATCTTGGAAGCATGAAGTAGAGATGGATCCCAAGATAGAATAATAATTTTCAGGCTTCTAGGCAACTGTGTCCCTGCTTTGAATATCTAAACCTCTGGGTGATCCAGATTACTGCTGGTTTATGGAGATGGATGATCACCATGGTGCTCCTCAGTGATGTAGAAGAGCGCTGGGTTTAGGATACAGAAGATTTCTGTGGCAGGCAAAGGTAGAGATTTCAAAGATGGTTAAGTCAGTGATTAATAGTTTCTCACGTAATCATTTAAAATTGTGATTGAGGTTCCTGCAATGCCCCCCCAGCACTGGAAAATTTGTAATCAGAGAAGTCATTAAGTAATTTATATATAAATCCTATGCATTTGTACATCTCTCTTGCTGATAATGGGCAGGTATTCAATGCTGTTGAATAACAGAATACATTTTAATTACTAGAATTGTAAACATGCCTTTAGTGAAAGTTGGAAATCTTTATTATGAACCAATAGCTGATTATCCTGAAGCCAATGAAAAAACTTCCATTGCCTTCAAAGCACTGCGAATTTAGCTCAAAATGCGAGGATCCGTGAGAGGTGAGGGGTTTAGCTGCGATCAGTTGTGCTGCCGGTGATGTCAGTCTGTTTTGCCTAACCTTGCCTGTGTTGTGTGTACGGACACGTTTTTGTTTTTTGCGTTGCGACTGCTGCCACCTCCCGCGTCACTGCTGGGATTACATGTGCTTCCCCAGGGCTTACACTGGCTGACTTAATGGAAGACAAGAAGAAAAGCAGACTTAGCTGCTTTGGCCGTTCTTCCAATAAACATGGTAAAACGTGCTCGGATTTGCAGTTGAACTTTTCCTTTGTGCCCATACTGCATTGGATGTGGTAGCTTTTGGGAGCACAGATGTTTGCATTTCTCTAACCGAGGCACTCCCCTCTGTAGCATGGAACCCCTCGTGCATGCAGACCTTCCTCCTGGTTGAAGTGCATGTTTGAAATAGAGGTGCTGCTCTACCTCCCTAAAGCAGAGTGTTTAATCCATTCAGATTTCCACTGAAGTGTCTTTGTCTGTGCCTGTTCTTGAAGAATAGGTTTTCTTTTTCAGAAGTCAGGTAACCCAGATCAAAAATGTATTTTAAATTTAGGCATGAAGAAAGTAATAAAAGTATTTTACAAGCTTTATAATGCATCATAGTGTAAGCTTAGAACAGCATGATTATAATACTTACTATTTACTTTTGATACGATGTAGAATTTAACAAATCACAACAAGTTTTACTGTATCTCCTTTTGTTATTGATGGTTTTGTTTCTGTAATTTGTTTTATTCACTTTTCCCCACCCACACAGGAGATGGACAAGAGGTTTAGAGTATGATAATTATTTTCAAATCTGCCTGTTTTAATACTGGCAAATGCCCTGTTTTGACATGAGCACAGTTGCAGTAGTTAGGAGATCTAATTTTAGTCCTATCTGCAACTAAGTTATTTGACCAACTGGCTTTCTTGCTGTCCTAACAATTCCTATTGTGGCCCAGACTGAGGCTGAAACTCTCATCCAGTTACTTCAGAGAATACAGAAATTGCTGGGACCCAATAGACTCGTTTTGCACAAACACCAAGTCTGCTTGAAATTGTTTGTGCAACTGTTACTTGTAGATATTTACATATCACTGTCTGATAGCTCACTCAGCTCTGTGTGCTGAAACAGTTTTTCTATAAGAGTTGTGAGAGGACACTTGTAATTTTACTTTGAACTATGTATTTCAACACAGCCCTTAAACGAGCAGGTTCAGGTTCTGGTGTCTGTCAGGACCAGCCTGGCACTGCCTGGCACCTGCTGTCACCTGCTGGCAGTGGCTGCTGTGTCACGGCTGGTGCCTGACCTTGCAAGTCAAAGGCATCCCAAACTCATGGGCACTGACTTGGGTTCTTCTGCCTTGCAGGGCAGGTGCACCTTTTGTGAGTAGGGTTTTTCCAAAGTACAAATTAATGGCCTAAGTTTATTTCTTCCTGAGATGATTACGCTGATCTGAGGAGTTGAAGCTTAGACTGTCTCTGGATTAGAAACACCACACTAGATATTTTTCTTTGTATTCCCCCCCTTCCTGTATATCCATTAAAAGCAACATGTATGTAGAATATGCAACATTCCCAAGGTTCTCAGTGTCATCCTTCAGGCTACAAGTGGTTGGTTCAGTGATGCTGCTATAACAAAACCCAATTTGTTTGCTCTCCTTCCACTGCTATGCAGCCAGCCTTATATTGCTTTTCCATGGGCTGCCTATAAAAAGAGAGAGCCCATAAGAATGATCTACAACAACATTAAGTCTGCACTATGAAAAAAAAATATCTTGCTACACTATCATGGAAAACATCTTCCAAGCAGACTCTGCTTAAACTGAATTTACCCCGAGAAGCTTCACAGTCAGAAGAGATAGTGCCACTTCTTTCTGAAGTGTTTTCTGGGCATACAGCAGACTCAGGAAAATTTGAGATGAATTTGCAATGATAATGTTGCCACTTTGGGGATTTTTTTTTTCTCTCTGTTTTCCTGTTTGACTACCTCAAAGATTTGGTAAAAAGGATTCAGAAAACTCATGTACTAATTTGAGAAAGAATTAGGAAAATTTTGGAACCAACTACTCAAGGAATCGGTTGGCTGTTACTAGCAAACAGAACAAGAAATTTTTTGTAAGAGTGATCTAAAATTTTGCCAGTTTAATATAATGCCAAGATTCTCTGCAGTAGCCAATACTGATGAGCTGTGCAGATCTCTCCACTTCTGCAGCACTTTTCCTTCAGTAAGCGTAACTCTGAGGCTGCCCAACATCCACCAGTGTGAAAATGACATCAGCCTATGGATTGAAAATGCACAGTTGAAGTTGAAACAGGTTAAAATTTTAATCATTTACATTAGAGAGGAAAACATTTCCAACAATAATACTTGAAACTACAATTCAGTAATTCAGGTTGTAATTTAGCCTGCTTCTGGATTCTACAGTGACACTGAATTGTTGTATTTCAGGATTATGGAATTTATTTCTTCTAACTCTACCTGTTGAGGGCACACCATTGCTGATAGACAGTGGCTTACTCTTCACTGTGCATTAGTTATGTTACATCCTGGAGTGGAGTTGGAAATCCTTGCTCCAAAGTCTGAAAGCTCCATAGAGTACCTTGTGAATACAATGGATTGTTTTTCTCATGTTATATTCTTATCCACAGAAGCAAAGTGTAGTAGTTGATGTATTTGACCTGTTTTCTATCCACTCAGGAAAGTATTAAGCTGCATGCTGTATGGGTTGCTTTTATTGTCTAATGCAAGCATTCTTTTGTTTGAAACCAGTTAGCTTAATTGAAGAGATTATTAGATCTAGAAATCTAGATAATCTTTCCAGAAGAATGCCAGTAAAATAAGGGCAAAAGGTGAATTTGGCATCTTCCTTTCAGTACCGGGGTGCCAGTTTACAGATCTCAGAGCTGACCCTGCTGAGATCAGTCTCTCAAAAGTCTCCCAAAACTGTGTGCTGTGTTTGCCTCATGGACACCACCTGCCCTTATGGAGCTGTGGCCATGGAACTGAGTTGTTTTGAGACCTGGCAGGTTGCTTGCATTAGCAGAGTGGATGTGGACATGCAGTGCTGCTCTTTTCTTCTGGCTGAAGACCTGATGACTTGCTGGCATTGCTGGAGCTGCACTTCCACACAGTGCCTTTCTCAGTACTTCTGTCAAGTTTCAATTTTGACATATAAATTACAGTATAATGACAGCTTAGTTTCTAATGTGAATTGGGTTTTTTTTTTCCCCTCTTCTGTTTGTAATACAGCACCTGCAAGTCACTGATAGAGATGCAGCAAGAGCCCTGTGGTGTCTGAAACAGTAACATTCTGATGTATTTAATAATTAGCAGAACTGACATCAACTTCAGGAGGGACAAAGATATTTTTACTGTTTTTCTTCACATAATCATGTTCAAAAGGGGCTGATATTTCTTACTGTGTGCTAACACATAAAGTCAGGGTAGACTTGAATTAAAATTATAGTACTTCACTTTTACATGCACTTGCATTACTTACATTAAATGTAGTTTTTTTGTCACTCAGTGGAGTGACAGTTTGTGAAGAACAGGATTCTAGGTGCCTTTTTTTTCAGGGGACAGAAGGGTTGATAAATTTGTAATACAAGTGTGGGACACATTGCACATATGCAATAATTGTGGAAGCAGGCCTAGCTGTGTTTTCTTGACAGCTCTTAATAGTGTGTGAAACAAGATTTTCAGCACTCTTATTTTGCAGTTGCTCATCACAAGTGCTGAAATGTTCATCATTAGCTGACTATAATGCTGTATTTTCTAACAGCAGTCACGTCACCTGGCACAAGGCAACCAGTTCAGTCCTTTACCAGACAGGGTATACTTACATATACTTGTAGTTATTTCAAAACAAACTAACATTTTAAAGTAAAAATTCTTAGTTCTGAAGCCCTGAGACTATGTTTGAAATAATTTTGTGATTTTTTTTCTTTAACCTTTTGAAATTTTAATAGTTGCATTTGAACATCAAAGATTGTTTTCTTTACTTTTGAGTGAAATTCCTTTTGAACTCTGATTGTAAGCTGTGAAGTTCTTACAGGACTAGCAAAATTCATTATTTTAAAACTGATTTATAAAGGGAAGCATGATATTAGAATTGAGACACTTGCAGGTGCTAACCAGAGACTTTTAACATATAAAGTCATTACAGTAATATTTTAAAGGAATCATCAGAACAGAAGAACCTTGTGAAAGAAGGTTTTGCTGTGCTTACTGCCTGAAGTGCTTTGTTTATTCAAACACCTGCATGGACATTTTGGATCTTTCTTTGTTATGCCACTCTGTTTAGCATTCCATATAACAGTGACTTGCTTATGGGGACAGATTCTCAGCTGTTGTAAACAGTAGCTGAGTACCTGGCCTGCACAGACCTGTCAGTCTCCAGCTTGGATGGGACTGATGGGCACAGAAACCAAACCAGCACTTCCCACTGCCCTCTGCCTTCATGTCGGTGTTGAGGCAATATAGATGCTGTGCAGAGAGACTGTTTCTAACACTTATCACTTTGTGCCTGATTTGTACACAAATCAGAAAATTCAGGGTCTGATTCTTAAATCTCATATCATCCTTTAGGCTACCAAAATAGTGAGATTTCCCTATCAGAAGTTGGCAGTGTATTGCCCTGAGTACTCTCAGTTCACAGACACTGGCTTAAACCCTTCCCAACAAACCAAACCAAATAAACCAAACAAGCAAACCATCAAAACAGTGGAAGGTACACACCAGAATACCTTTAGAATGCTCTGTTTTTCTTTTATTCTTGCTGTTTTACAATAATTTCAGTGCATCTTGCACCTGTCTTATGTTTCCTACTTTAAATGGTATTTCTACTGTATAGACCAGCAAAATTAATTTACCCTTTTCTTGTTCCTGAGGTTTTCCTTTCATGCTTGCTTTGCAGACATGGAAGCAGTGTTGTCCCCTAGGAAGTACTGAGAAGGCTGTTCATAATTTCCTAACACTTTTTGACATAAGGTGTCCTCCCTCTATATTTCAGCTGATTTGGAGACAAATGGTGATGACCCAGCTGAAAATGAGTTTTGTCTAAAAAACCATCAGCTACAATTGCTAACCACTCAGTAATGATCCACTGTATGTGTAGTAATTCACTCTATGGTAAATGTACTTGCCCCTTTTTTATTAGTGGTAATTCTCATCATGCTTTGAAGGACCATTCTCCCATTCCCCTGCTCCTGCCTGCTGCTCACACAGTATTTGCAGCACATTTACCTTCTGGCATCTTGCCTCAATAATTCATAATGTCAGTAAAAGCAAAGAGTGGTCAGTGTGACCACGGTGCGATTGTTCCTACTTCCAGAAGTTTGATGATATTTCTTGGAATCAGTGAGCTCGTTAATAGCACTTCAGTTGAAAAGCACCTCCAAAGTGTTAACAGAACACTTCCCAAAGTGAAAAGTTTCAGAATCTAGCTCAGGTTAATTTCTTTGCTGGGATAGCATACTCTTTGTACAAACTTCCTCTACTTTATACTCTGCAGTGAATTGTAAGCAATTACCTTGAATCACTAAAAAGAAACAAACAAAAAAAAAAGCCACCATTCTCTCTGGAATTCTGCGTGCTTCCTTTCGGTGAGAGAGGAGGACTGATGAAGTGTCTGACTTCATCTACGACTCCTCAGATCTTCCAAGCTCTCAGCAGAGCTGGAGGCACTCTTGCCACAGGCCAGGAGATGCCAGCTGTGCCATGCCTTGCGTGGTGCTGGCTCTGAGGCAGCTCTGTGTCCCCACAGCGAGCATGCCCACCAGCGAGACCGAGTCGGTGAACACGGAGAACGTCAGCGGGGAAGGGGAGAGCCCGGCGTGCTGCGGGAGCTTGTGGTGAGTGCACGGAGGGGTGCTGAGCTCCCACCTCAGCAGCCCAGCATCTCAAAGGGTCCTTCTTTCCCCACTGTTAATTTAGCCAAAAGTGCCTTGACGTAGCCAGGCTTTGTATGGCACATACAGGAGTTTGGTATTAGACCAATTATAAAAGTATTAAAGCGCTCCTAAAATTCTCAGGTTAAGATGATATAAAACAATTCAACTCAGCTTGGAGTGGAATTGTGATTTCCTGAAAGCTTCTGTAAAATATCATTTTTGTCCAAAATTATAAGAAAAGAATGAAAGTTTCTAATGACATGTAAAAACAAATATATTCTGTTAAATTGTGCATGACCTGGAGAATATGTATTTTTTTAGAAAATAACATAAAGTATGGGAGTATTTCTGTAACCCATGGTGTTCAGTATTTCCTGACTTCCAGGTAGCTTCTACATGTTTATTCAGGGTTTATTTACTGAGTTTTAAAGGAGATTTCCTTTCTTTCACTAATAAAATTTGTAAGGCTTTAGAAATGGTATTTCAGAAAATAAATAACAGACAAAAGAATTTCAGCATTCGTGATGCATTTTGTTAAAAGTTTGTTTTATGTATGTGTAATGCCAATGCAAAATTCTAAAGAAAATGAGTTTGTTAATTACTTTTTCCTCATTCTTAAAAATGTATTTTCATTTTCTTCTAGTCAAACCATCTCAAAATCCAAGTTCAGGTCAGTATTTTCCTCTTATAATCACATTCTAAGATAAATGCAAAATCTTGGTCCAGTTCTCACTCTTCTGGGCTGATCCTCACTCCAGCTTCTGGAATGTTACTCTGCAATGTCAGTACACTGAGTCTGAGCACAAAGTAAGTCAGGCCATAACTTATCAAGGATATTGTTTTGAAAGTAATGTCAAAATGCCTTTGGATCAAAATAGAAAATGCTTTTCATTGCAAGCTCGCCTACCTGCTGCACTACAAGTCAAAATAGAAGTTAATCTTTGGCAGCATGCCTTTACTTGTATCAATCTAATGGAGAAATTTACTGCTATTCTCCGTTTTGAATTTTTGTTTTATTTCTGTAGTCTGTTTATGTATGCCTCTGTTATTCATACACATTCATATATGTACCAGTTAGCTATACTTTACTGTCGCTGGTTCCACGCATCTTTTTGGGGACAACAAGAAAATAGCCCCACTGGCTTCAGAAAGGTTGGAGTTATGCACTTTGAGCCTGCTTGTGAGTCTTAGGAGTGAGATATCCCACCATTATTATTCTTGTCTCATGGACTGTAATGATAGGGTGTTCTGTAAGTGTAAAAACAGTTTAACCTGCCCGGGGAGTGAGGCATCCTGCTGATGGCCATGGACACAGCCCTTGGAGCAGGGGATTGGCAAGATAAGAATGTTCTTGAATTCAATGTTGATTTAGGTCAGGGCAGGATATTTTTCCTTTATATGGTTAGAATACCGCAAAGGCTTGAAACATCTTTGTACTGATATCTAAAACCAGTATTAATTTCCATTACTACAAATACAAATTTAAGATGCACAAAGAAAACTTAGTTAATGCTTGAACAGAGTTCCCAGAAGTGAAGCAGAGAAATCTAATTTTATGAGTCCAAAGATATATCCTCACTTGTGAATCCAGCTCATATTTAGGTACAGCCTCAGCTTGTCACTCTCATTTATTTCACAGACATTTGCCCACTGACACAATTTCAGTGCACATCAGTAGAAATCTCTAGGAATTACTGAAGATTTCTGATGTTATAGGGTAGATTTCTAAAAGGTGACCTCAGCATTCGTATTCTGTTTAATCCTGCCAGAATTCTCTTTGTGGTTTAACTCAAAGCCTACATTTTTAGACTGAATTTAATTTGAATTCTGAGTGGATTCATTGACTTTTCTTTATTGCTATTAAGTGTATGGGGCCTTGGAAAGATAGATATTCTTTGTTAGTCAATGAAATGTTAAATGCAGCTTAATCTAATTATGTCACAGGCAATTGGAGTCTCCAGATGTTGTGGTTTACATTTAGAAATCTATAAGGAAATATAAAGAAAGGAATAACACGTTAGCGGTCCGTAATCTGCAGCTGGTAATGATTTACACAGCTATTGAAGTATTATACACATATTTATGAAAATACACCTGCTCACACATATGCAATTGAACTTGTTTTCTACACAGAAGAAAACCACACTCTCCTTAAGTTCATGTGTGTTTTCCATATAATAATAAATTTATTTTTTATTTGAACTTTCAGTCGACGCTGGCGTCGCTGGAACCGCTTTAACAGAAGAAAATGTAGGGCTGCAGTAAAATCTGTCACATTTTATTGGCTTGTTATTGTCTTGGTCTTTTTGAACACGTTAACTATCTCATCAGAGCATTACAATCAACCGGACTGGCTGACCCAGATCCAAGGTACAGTCAAAAATGATTTGTCCTGGTCTTGACTATGGATAGTTGTGTTCTATCAGTGGCTACTTTTGTACTTTGCCATTTTGTAGTTTGCTGTCTGAAGGATATTCAGCCCAGCCAGAGGGAGATAAAAGAAATGACTGAATATGATCTTTGCTTTCCACAGCTGTAACACAGCTGAGTAATGCAGGAGCACAGACCTGACAATGCTAAATTGTAAATAACTGTACTTTTATCATGAAACTGTGCTTGAAAGATGAGGAGGAAGTGGGAACTGGCACAGCAGGACTTGCTGTAGGCTGGTTGCTTAAGTTACAGTGTGGACTCAAGCTGTGAGCTGAGGAACCATGAACTGCACAACAGATTGGAAAGATGAATAGTTTATGGCTGGCAGGAAGCTTTACATTCTTGTGTAACTTTTGCCACTTAAGCATCAACTACAGTCCAACATAAAAAAGCAGTACTTCCTTTTTAAGCCAAAAGCTGCAAACTCATATAGAAAGTATAGTACTAATATGTTAAAATCAAAATGGAATCTATGAGGCAATTCAGAATCTTTTTTTCTTTAATATTTTGTTCCAGATATCGCAAATAAAGTTCTTCTGGCTTTATTCACCTGTGAAATGTTAGTAAAGATGTACAGCTTGGGCCTACAGGCCTATTTTGTTTCTCTCTTTAACCGCTTTGATTGCTTCGTTGTTTGTGGTGGCATTGTTGAAACCATTTTGGTGGAGTTGGAAATTATGTCACCCCTTGGAATTTCAGTGTTTCGCTGTGTTCGTCTCCTGCGTATTTTTAAAGTAACAAGGTAAGATTATCTAATACTGCTAATTCTAAGGATAGCTGAAGAGTGATCAGCAATTGTTTTGTAATACTTCATCATGCACTGCTCTTTTACTGTTTTGTTTGGGGTTTTTTTGGTGTGTGTTAACACACGCATTTTAATTTATAGGCACTGGGCATCCCTGAGCAACTTGGTAGCATCCTTGTTAAACTCAATGAAGTCCATTGCTTCACTGTTGCTTCTGCTTTTCCTCTTCATCATAATCTTCTCGTTGCTTGGAATGCAGCTGTTTGGAGGCAAATTTAATTTTGATGAAACTCAAACCAAACGGAGCACCTTCGATAATTTTCCACAAGCCCTTTTAACTGTATTCCAGGTAACTTTCTTTCATCCCGTATGAGACATTTTACCTTTGATCAACAAAACTGTTTAAGTGATCATGTTGCCTGAAAATAAAATCATGAATACTATTTATTCAGTTTACTTTAAGTAGCATTCTGCTCATTAAATTCAGTACTCTGGTAACTTTGCACCATTTGTACCATTTGTTTCATATCTTCTTTGATCTATCTATGCAACATAGCTGTCGTGTTACTTCACAGAGTTAAATCTCCTTTGTCTATCAAACACATGACTAGAAGAAGAGGTGGAGTGTTATATTTATTTTGATCAAATTCTTTTCATTAACTTTGTTAGCTGTGTAACATTTCAGCTGTTCTCAAGCAAGAAAAAATAACAAGCCTTTGAAGAGTGCATATTTACATTGAGGTCATATCACTATAACATAAAAACAAACATTAATTTCTTTGGAGATCAGGTTTTATTAAAATATTAAGGTAAACTTGTCTACTACTAGTGAAGTGGTAGGGACATACTTAGAGTTTACTTTTCACTTATTTGTGATGCTTTTTTAAAACTTATTTTTCCCAATTTGGATACTGGAATTAGTCTGTTTGGTTTCGTCTCGCTCACCATTTTCACACTTGGCTGTGTACATTACCACAATATTTGGTTTCAGCCATTGTAGGTGAAATATAAAAGCTGATCCTGCAGGATTCACCTTGATGTCAACTTCCTGTCACTTTGGTGGAAGTCTCATCTGGTGGCTGCCCAGAGCAAGCAGAAAATCTTTCCATTTAATTTCAAGATAAGGAAATATCAATGAGAAATTTCCTTATGGGTAAAAATGTTCACCTTTGACTTGACATTGCCCCTACAAGAACTTAAGGCTTTACTTTCCAATTGAGCTGAGTTACATTTTATTCAGATTTTAGGCTGTCTCATTTTCAAAGGAATGGAGATTCCTTCAGTTTCAGAAGCAAGCAGCCTGTTGGGTGCTCACCCGCTATGAAAATTAGTTGGATAAGTTTAGCTCTACAAAAATAAATTTTAGAAAATGGCATGCATTTAATTTTCTTAAACAACCATTTAATTGCTTGGAAGGAGAGTGATTACGACATGTTTTCTCAGAATGGAACTGATAATTTTTAAGAAGTTACTTAGAAATATATGAAGTGCCCCTAAAGCCTGCATTTTAGACTCAGAATATTTATCATAGTACAGATTTTTGGCCAGTATTTAAAAAAAGAAGAAAAAAGGAACTTTAAAACATATACTAACTTGATTTTTAAGTGATGGACGTTTGTTGGCATTGCTACATAAGTGGCATTACTGAAAAACAGGGCTCTTTGGCATGCCAAGATCAATAAAATTTCAATAAAATTTCATTTTTATTATTTTTGCCTTTGAAATTCAGTCATATAAATGCATAGCACAAAATAAAAGCTGTTAGAGTTCAACTCAAGCTTTCAGGAGATGATTGTTTAAATGGGAATTTTAAAACAACGCATGAAGAGAACATGGTGTTACTTTATGCACACAGAAGGTTAGTTGTGCTGTGTGGTCAGAGGAAATGTGTTTCTCTATTCACTTTTGATGCTGAGTTGCTACTAATCTCCTAATATCTGCTCCTTAGATCCTAACAGGGGAAGACTGGAATGCTGTCATGTATGATGGTATAATGGCATACGGCGGTCCCTCGTCCTCAGGCATGATCGTCTGTATATATTTCATTATCCTCTTCATCTGTGGGAACTGTATCCTTCACACTGGCTGGAAAGGTCTCTGAGTGGGGCTGTGTGCCAGGGACATCAACCAGATCCCTCTGGGAGGGGGTAAATGGCCATGGGAGACTGCTCTCTGCACGTGCCGAGTCCATTAAATTGACCTTTCCTTGTTCCCTGAGGAACCAGAGGCAGTGATCTCCAGGTCATCTCTGGCCACCACCATGGCAGAAAGCAGAGAATGTTTTCCTTCTTCCTTCCGTGGGAGCACAGCCTTGTCCTGCTGCTGTTTGTGGTGGCTGGCAGTGCAGGGCTGGAGCCCAGCCTGTGGGGCAGTGATGGTGCCTCGTGGTGCAGCCCCGAGCTCTGGCACGGGCTCAGAGTGAGCCAGGGACCCTCTGCAGGGCAGGGACCAGGGCACACACTCTGGGGCAGCTGGGACAAAGTCTGCTGGAACATTCCCCTTCCCTGCCTTTAGTGATCTGGAAATCCTTGGCCCCATGTAGAAACAAACTGCTGCCACTCTCAGAAGTTCTTAAAAGGTCAGGAGGTGATGAAAGGGCAAAAATCATTGTATTTTCTGCACTATGTGGTATTTGTATCAGTATTTGTGGTTAACTGATATAGACTGAAGAACTGAATTTGATATAGATTGTTGTAGACATGAAAGACAGTGCATTATAAAAATGAATTTTTCAAAATGCCTGAACAGTCTTCACATATAATAGACAATTTCATATTTGGACTTGCTCTGGCTAGCATGAAGTTGAATTTCATTTATTTAAAAAAATACCTCAAGCATTCTGCTATTTTAAAACCCATGACCCTAATGGATCTCTGCTCACTTTACAGCCAGTATCAGTCTGGTCCATTAAATGGGTGTTATTTGCACTACACTTCAGCATCACAAACCTCCACGCTGTAGGTTGGGAACATGTGTTTTATATCTCTCACATTGTCAGTGTTTATGCTGATAATAAACCACACAAGTGTGGTGAGGCATAATGTCCTTAAAATGATTTGAAATAGATATCTTGCTAAATGTCTTCTTGGCCATTGCTGTGGATAACTTGGCAGATGCTGAAAGTCTAAATACAGCTCAGAAAGAAGAAGCTGAAGAAAAGGAAAGGAAAAAGAATGCGAGGTAAAACAGCTGGGCATGTTGAACCAGCAGGAGAGGGAAGGAGGAGGGTACTGAATTCTTCCATAAGGATTTTTTTGTATGAATGTCTTTACCAACTTCAAAATGTACTGGACTCAGGAAAAAAATAAAAGGGTTTGTCTAGACACTAAAATAATAGACAAACAGTATGATTTTAGATAAAAGTTAGGTAGTAATTGGGGTGAATTAACAATGTAATGATAAACTAACTGATATTTAAACATTGCAACAGTAGGATTTATTGTGCAATTAGCACAAGAATTTATCTGTTGTTGCCAGTGCACAGCTCCCTGTGGAATCAGTTCTCTAAGCCTTATATAGACAAGTAGAAAACCTTCTTTTGAAATCAGTGCAAGCCTGTTGAAGTCAATGAAAGTTGTTTGTATGAGTCCAGGGACACAGTTTATCCCTCTAGAAAGGAGTAATGATCATGCATTGAATGTTTTAGGGATTAGCCTCTGGAATTATATTCAAAATCATAATCTTTTAAATGGATCATTGCATTCAAATGCAGTAGATTTTATTGCTCTGACACCTGTAGCTGTACAAAACATTTCAAATATTTTATTATAAGGCTTTCAACTTTGCATAGAATTGGTATAGTTCACTTAAAATTGTCTGTCTTTACATGGCATGCCTTGTAATTGTTAATATATTGTTTTATAGAAAGGAGAGTCTGGAAAATAAAAAAAGTGAGAAGTCAGAAGGCGACCAAAAGAAGCCCAAGGATAGTAAGGTGCTTATCCTCAAACTTGTCTCTTTTCTAAGAAGCAATTTAACTGATTTTGCTAGGGAGTACTTTGTATTGTGCATTGTACAATTTCTTTTATGAGCCCATCATCCCTACATTTTTTCCCAGGCAAAGGAAACTTAGTTCTGATGCTTTGCATCCTCACAGCGTCTCTTAAACCAGAAAAATCCTTGTGGTTCCAGGAAATCCTGAGAGGGGAAGCTCTTTGAGAACAAAATAATTAATGTTAGAAAAATAGGATACCTGTAGGTATTTTGCTTGATAAGTCCAATGAGATCAGTGAATGATAACCTCTCAGAATGTTCAAACATTCTTGGTAGAGTTTATCAAAGTGTGTTGGTTCTATTCTTACTGTGATTTACACAGCCAGAGAAATGTGGATATTATAGAAAAATAATTATTGAAAAATGACTAATAAAACATCACCTCTCCTATGTTCTCAGAGTTACTCTGCTTCAGAAAACTCCCTTCTCTGACTTCAGAGGCTTATTTGGTTAGCTTTCTGTGGGCTTTGTACTCTATATTAAAATTTGTTTTTCTTCCTGTGCATCCATTTCATTGTTGTAGGTGACAATTGGTGAATATGGAGAAGGAGAGGATGAGGATAAAGACCCCTATCCCCCCTGTGATGTACCAGGTATGTGAATACTAGCTACAAACACATTTAAGTTTGTTTGCTAAAATATCCTGAACTTGCTCTTTAACATTAATCACTAAATCATTAATCATAAATCATTAAATAAATAAATAAACATTAAATCAATTCCTTTGAAGTCAGTGAAGTTGTGCTCTCTTATCCGTGCATAAATGGGCCTAAGCATTATCTTTTTCTGCAGCTTCCTAGACAGTACAAGCAGCATTTGAGAGTTAATATTGTGAGCCTCAGGACTGTTTTGGTAACACTGTCTGGATGGGAGAGCAAATTCTAAACTTCTCTGAAACATTTGGCAAAAGAGGACATTCCAGGGCTGATGATGTTTGGTCAGTTTTTTCTTGGCCCAGTGAACATACTTATCTAAAAATCAGTTCTGCATGATTGTCTGGATGCATAGCACAGAAATCTGTCCTGAATTTTGAGCACAAAGTGCTCACCCAGTGCCCAGAGCTCAGCCCCCAGCTCAGGCATGGATGGGCTGTCAGGGCTGAGCTGAACTGGGACTCCAGAGGAGTCTTCAGGTGAGGCTGCTCAGGACCAGCAAAGCCAGTTAATGCACTCATGCACACACCCACATGTGCACAACACCCTGAGTGAGAGCTTGTGACAACATTTGGATGTTCACACATTGGTTTATAGATTTTTAGGGTTGTGCTACGAATGTATATTTCCTATAAACCATGTGTGTTCTCATACAAGCTGTGCTTTTGTGTTATGAACAAAACCTTGATATTTTTTAGTTTATAGTAAAAAGAATGTTTAATCTAAAGTAGGTGAAGATGAAGAAGATGAGGAGGATGAACCAGAGGTACCAGCAGGCCCACGTCCCCGCAGAATTTCAGAACTCAACATGAAGGAGAAGATAACCCCGATCCCTGAAGGGAGTGCCTTCTTCATTTTCAGCAGCACCAACCCGTAAATATGATTTTGAAAAATACTGGTTTAGACATCAAGGTTTAGCAGTGAAGTAACAGTCCTCCTTCTAGGGAGAGCACGAGTAGAAATCTAGTGTCTTCAACAGAAAGGAGATTGGCTTCCCTCCTAAAATTTTCTGATTGACTTGGTAAATGAGAAGAATTTGAAAAAGATGTTATTTTTCTTCCCACTGTTTAAGATAATAGCATTTTGTACATATAGTCTGAGTTCCCACATGTCTGCAAAGTACCCTTTGAGGTGTATTATCTATGTACTATGTTAGTCACTGGATATAAGAGATGTGAACATCTTCTGCATGAGACAGAATTTCTAGTAACCCTAGTAACCTTTGTGGAGGAGAAACCAGAAAAAGAGAAAAGTAGGAGAAAGGTTGCATGTATTCCTCTTAGGGTAACAGCATTTCCCAGATTCAAACAAACATTAAAGATAAAGACAGATTATTTCAAAAAATCAAGAATTGTAATAGTTGGATTTTGGGGAGGCAGTGGAATCTTTCACCACTTAGTCTAACTCCAGGGCATTTGGAGTTCTGCACTGGTGAAGACAGCAAGCTTGACTAGTCAGTAAAAGTTACTTAATATTTATTTGGCATGGGAGAATGCTGCCTTTCAGTGGTAGAGGCCATCAAGTTTAGAAGAAGATCAAGATAAAATGTTTTGGATGCAAAATCATTAAGTTTGTTGAACATTTCAAATTGCTTTCATCTTCAAATAACTCTATATATTCTTGGTCTAAAATAGCCAATTTGCTTTACTAAAATGCACCACACTCCAATCATCTCCTTAATAACAGGAAGAAAAATTTTAGCCAAGAACCTTCTGAGTCTTCAGGAGAATTTAGACAACTTCAATGTTAGTCAGTTGTGAACCTGATCCTGCCTTTTTGTCAGTTTAATCCCAGACCTGCTCTGTATTTGTGATTACTTTGGGCTCAGTGACTCTAAGCATATGCACAGTTACACTTCATGTCATGTGGCTAAAGCCTGACAGCTCTGGAGCCTCCAACACCCACATGTCCTGTAATTCTATAAGAAAATCTTCATGGAGATTCTGATTTGAGTTGAGTCCTAAGTAGCACAAGGAGATCTGCAGCCTAAGCTGCATCTCACAAGATGAGTAATTTTGACAACTTCAGTGAGAATCAAATCAAATTGGGGATCTGGAATGATTTATTATCTAGCCTTGGTCTTTCTGACCTGTGACTGCACGTGCACAGTGCTACAGGCACTGGAACTTGTGATGTTCATAACCCAATGGAAACCAACCCCTCCCAGATTGCTTTAAGTGCATCTTCACTCCAGGTGAATTGGATTTTGAATTTATTTACATTCTAAGGAATCAGACCAATGGCTTCAGGAGTTTCATTGCTTCTAACCGCTGATTGTTGCTCTGTTCCATCAGTGCTGGCAGAGTAACAGAAAACATGTTGTGTATTAACCATCTGCTGAATTCTGTGTGCAAAAATGGTGTATTTTTGTATCTCCTCTTTAGAATTCGAGTGGGATGCCACAGACTTATCAATCACCACATCTTTACCAATCTCATCCTTGTCTTCATCATGCTGAGCAGTGTTTCCTTAGCAGCAGAAGATCCAATTCGCAGCCACTCTTTTCGAAATAATGTAAGCCCTTCATTTTAAGATAAATATACCCTCACAGGATACAATCCTTTGGGCCTAGAGCCTGGTTTTTAATTTTCATGTTAAAAAACATTCCTTCTTCTTTTTCAAGCTATACATTTATATTCCTTTTGCTCTAAGCATGAATCTTTAAGGACAATTAACTTTATTGATAGAACATCATCAGTATTAGAAGTGTTTATTGTTTACATAATGCTTTTTCTGTGACTATAATTATATCAGGATAAAATGGTCTCAAGCTGAATATAATATCTATAATTTTCATATTTTTTCCTACTTTGCAGCTGGAGTACCTGATGTGCAATTCCTGAATCATTCTTACTGCCTCACAGTGTTTGATGCTGATTTAAAAATGCCAGTTAAAATGTTCACTGTTTATCATGTTTGGAACAGACTCTGATGTGTCCTCTCTTCATTGACTCTATTATGTGACCTTGGGGCACTTGGATGATCCCTCTGTCAGTGAGTGTAGGGATTCATGAGGCTGTTACCTCCTCTCTCAGGGAAGCTTATGTGGCCACTCTGAGGGGTTTGAGTTACCCCCATGTTGGACTCAAAGATATTTGGATTCTTGACTGGCTGCATCAGAAACGAAGCAAATCTCACTTTTCTCTAAACTCACGTGTAAGAGGAGGATCAGAGCATGCCCAACTCTTGCCTTGACTCAAAGAAAAATGCCATTTCAGCCTAAAAACCATTAATTTCAGTGATGCCTCTATTAATCGATAAAATTGTAGTCTATGTGGGGCTAAACACCTGTGTTCTCCCAAAATAAATTCTTGAATTTGTTTAAGCACATTTTAAGTGCTTAATCTAGTGGAAGACTTAGCTGTTACTCAAAAGCACAATTATTAGACAGAAAAGCTAAAATAAATCCACTCTCATGACCATGGACTTTTTTAGCCTTGTTGCACTTGATTCAGCTGTGTAGCAAGACTCTCACATTCTTGTGAGTTGGGTTTGCTATAGATTAGGTAGGAAATAGCTGAGATGGTGCAGCTTGGTAGTGGTCCATGGGGACTTCGGGGATGCTTTGACAGAATTTTCAGCCCTCTCCTAGATTAGATACAAAATGATCTGTAGAGATGGTCACAGAGTCAGAGAAACTCTTTTGCATCCTGCAGGACAGGTGGGCCTGCTGAGGCTGCAGAGGTTGTATCTCTCTAGTTTTGCTGGTGTTGGTGCAACCTCTGAAAGTCCTCTTCAGGCTGTTGGTGTTCTCTGAACACTTTTCCAGTAAGTTTAGTAAAAACAAAAAAGCTAAAACTTTCTCCAGAGGTAAAAAGAGGCCAAAGCACAAAGACACTCTTCATGCACTATTCAGCAGAGCAGTGTACTTCCCTTATCTACAAAGCTGGACCAATGTAATCCTATAAATAAATCACACTAATGGGTAGGAAAAAGAGAGA
Organism: Ploceus nigricollis; assembly: GCA_013399945.1. Taxonomy (NCBI): domain Eukaryota; kingdom Metazoa; phylum Chordata; class Aves; order Passeriformes; family Ploceidae; genus Ploceus; species Ploceus nigricollis. Next base: position 86,817 of record VXBC01004934.1, on the reverse strand, counting down.
GCTGGTGGAGAATACTGAAATTGTTATTATAGAAATGGCTTCAAGGGCTGATAATTGTATTTATAACTAGAGGAGCATTAGGAAAATGTAAGTGGAAAGTGATGGTAACTGAAAAGATTATTTCTGTTTGGGACACAGACAAAATGTGTGAGGGCTTTCAGGAAGGCGTTGCCCTCTCGTTGTAAGTACTCTCACATGCCCCAGGCCTGCATCATTTTCTTTTTACTGCCTTGAAGTTTCACATTCCTTCCATCAGCCAGGTCAGCAACAGAATGAAAGTTTGCAAACTGGAATGCCTTTAAATATTTTTTATTTTATTTTAAGTCTAGAGTGACTTGGTTACTGATTAATCTTTGTCATATAGCTTTAATATTTGCCTGTTTTTTCAGCCACACCAGGGGACAGAAGGATGGGATATTCAACGGAATATGGGGGAAAAATTATTTCTTTTTATTTGATCTAGCATGACTAATTTCTTTGTGTGTTGTCTCTTTATTTTACTTCTCCTTCCCACTTGGTTAGTTGCTGAACTGCAGGAAGGATATTTCTGTGCACAGCTGTTGGCTAGGTGGATTGCTGGATCCTTGAGACTAAACTCTCAGCCTCCTGCAGTTCACTGATTTGGGTGTTAGTGATGTGGCCACAGCTCTGGGTCATTCTGAAATAACCTGTTCATGTGCAGTGAGGTCAATCCCACAGCCACAGTCCTCTTAAAAATTTCATATCATTGTGCAACTCTTGTGGCTTCTTTTAGATTTCCTACAAATAAATCACTGCTGTATCTTCCCACTTCAAGGAAAAGGGGTTGTGGTGCTGATTTTAAGTGATTAGTTATTCATTAATTTATTTTGTGACACTCTGGACAAGCCTATACAGGAACAATATAATGTTGTAGAATGTGGGATGATCTGCACTCTAGAAGCAGCACTGAAGTTTTATTTTGTGATGCAACACTTTGGTAAAAACCACAGACATTATTAATAAGTGTTTATTATTTGTTTAAGATTCTGTATTTCTGCTAAAGGCTGAAGAAAGTATCTGTGAAAGCTGGTAGAGGAAAGTCTGAATTGAAAGAAATTGTTGCCTGTTGGGTCCTGTCAATTATTGAGGGGTGAAATCTAATGCCTGAGCACAGTGACATCTGTTAAATTTTTAAGCAAATCAAAATGGTTGCACAATAGCTGGAATTTTAAATGACTTTGTCTAAATTCTCCATCTATCTGCTTAGATTAATTCAGGTGTTGTGTATGTGGTCTAAGTTGTAAAAATTATTAAGAGATGGATTTCTTACTGTGGCACGTATTATACCTTGCAGATACTTGGTTACTTTGACTATGCTTTCACAGCCATCTTTACTGTTGAAATCCTGTTAAAGGTAATGCATTGTTAATTGATCCTTGTTAGCCCAAAAGCAGCTTTAGCAATAATGTTTGTAACTTTTTGTTTACCTTCCAGATCCTAGGGTATGCAGATTATGTCTTCACTAGTATGTTTACATTTGAGATCATTTTGAAGGTAACAGGTTTTTAAAGGAAGCTTGTTTAAAAGGATTTTCCTTGTGTGTCACCTGCCAAGAAAAGGCCCTTGAAGTGTTCTTCGCCTTTTCTCTAAGCTATCAAAGCTAAACTTTTTTAAACTAGAGGATTTTTTTATTTGACAGTTCCTCATAGTTTTGATTGGTTATTTTTTTACCATTGGGTGCATGAAGAAGCTGATTTTTTATCATTACATCAGTTTAATAATTCATTTTTTACCCTTTTTAAACTTACAGTTTTCAGAAAAGGGAAAAATAAATCACTGCGCATGAGCTTTTCCTTCTCCTTGCTCTGGCATTTCTGAAAGAGATAATCAGTCTTATAAGGAGGGAGCATGTAATTTCTCATTTATTTTGCTGAACTATATCCACAGAGCTAAAATAGTAGATAACTATTTTCTTGCAATAGGACTTGCAAGATATCTTGCATTTATCTATCTATACACTAAGATACTTTGCATTTATTTTGGGCATACATTTAAATTCACAGACAGGCATAACTATGCTTGCTTAAATGTATTACCCATGCATGAGCCAAGAATTGGCATTTTAATGTATAGTTTGTGTACTGATTATTAAGAATATCTATTGGGGCTGCTCAGATTTTCAATGTACAAGATTTACTCTGGTAAAGAAATAAATAACCAAAAATTGCATTCACGTGAAATAAAATGCTGAACAAGGAAATAAAATTTTTCATTGGAAATTGGCAAAATGTTTTTTCAGAGATTTACACATGATTCATAAGTGTTTCATGCTGTGCTTATTCTCACCTCAAGTTTTTGGTTGAGTAACCCTAATGTATACACTTAGAAATTGCTGGCACACTAAGAATCTGTACATAAACTATGCATTTCCAGTTCAGAATTAAGCTTAACAAGATCTCTTCTCCCAGCTTTTGCTCATATTGCTGTGCATACTCTTCACAATGCAATTTGATTATTACTAATTGGTGCAATATTTGGGCTGTTTACAAGATAAGCTGTACTGTAAGTAATGGACTATTTTTATGCTTGTGAATTTTCTCCCAGGCTTAATATTTATCCCCTTATTTCACATTTTCAGCAGGGAGAAGCTTGCTATAGAATTGATTATTCTTATTTGTAGCACACTAAAATAAATATCCAGGGGTTTTGCTGCTAGAGAAAGGCCAAACTAAAGGAGAGAATGAAGCACTGAAAAGAGCTGTAGCATTAAATCAGACTAGCTCCCAACTCTGAATTTGGGAAGCCATAAAAATATGTTACCATTGTATCTGTGGCAGAAGAGAGTCAGTAAACTTCCACACGCTCTGAGCAGCAGGTTCTCCAGCTCCTGCAGTTCCATTTGTGTTTTTCTAGGAGGCAGAGGAATTATAAAGGGCAGGATAAAGAGGCATAACTGGATGTGTTAAGAAAAGCAACATTCCTGCAAACTGCAAGAGATTTTGGCACTGAGCAATTTATGAGTTATCCAAGGGAAGCAGGAAACTCTAGAGCTTGGGCTGCTGAAATCTGGAATTGTAAAGATTACAAGGAAACAAGAAGCTATGTCACAACCAAAATTATTGATGTTTGTGCCTCTGGTTTCTCCAGGAAGATCTGTAGTGTGCTCACTTGTAAAGGAAAATAAACTGTACCATACAAATGTGGTGGGCAGTGAGGAGCTGACACAGACACCGTGCCTGCTTTGCTAACATGTCTCAGACTCTGGCTTTGCTTGCTTGTGGCTGGGGCCCTCCATGTCCTCTGCTGTGCTTCCCACAGTATCCGAGCTGTGCAGAAGGAGAGTGTTCTGCAAGGAGAAAATTCAAAACTAGACCTGCAGTAACAATAGTATTCCTTAGTTTCCAGGCAAAAAAAAAAAAAAGAAACTGAAATTAGAATAAGCAGAAGCAATATTATCACCTGTAGTGAAGAAACTTGTACAAAAGCAAGCATTAAACCAGAATAACTCTCAGCATGTAAGAAGTCTCCCTGTGCTCTTACTGCTCTCAAACAAGGATTTCCACATTGCAGTGTTGAGGATATGAATGAGGATGTGAATAACAGAAAAGCTGCAACATCACTTTAAAGCATTTGAGAATTCTCCCTGCATGACATTGAAATTCAGTTTATCATGCTGTTTGGACGACTTGTGAAAGGTGAAAACATCATAGCAAAGGTCAGGTTAGGGATTTGTGCTTTCTACCTCCCCCTACTGTGCTGATCCCACATCATTTAAACTTACTAGACAGTTGTAGCAAATTCTTCCACTGGGATTTATGAAATATGAGTCTCCATGTGAAGATGGGAAGATATGTACCTCGCCTGCACTTTAATGTCAATTATTCACCGAATTTTTGTGGAAGTTGTTACATGAAACTTTGTGTGCTGCTCTTTTCATATACAATGTAAATGGGTAGTTGTAGATAGATGTTAGTTTGGTATTCAGGATTATTTTGGTGTTCAGCTCCCAACAGAGTTCAGATGTACTCTGTACAGCTGCAAGTGAGTGAGTCAATTTAATGGAAATGTTATAATAGAACTATGTTATATGTCTCATGCCATGGCATAGGTTAAAGCTTTAGCATTTTTACTCTTCTAGCTTTTGGGAATATTTTGATCACAAAAAAGAGGGCTTAACAACAGAATAAGGAGATTAATTAATTTTTGCTTCAAAAAAAAATTACATCTTTCCTTTGCTGATGGTGGTGGTTTGCCATGCAGAAGGCCTGGAAATATCTGCACACTGACCAGGGATGCAGTGCACTGGGATGCCCATTGCCTGTAGCTCTGTTCTACGTTGGGAACTGTCTTGAAAGCTGTAGTAATCTGCTGTGAGGGGAAGTGAAACAAAATCTCTTCCCTCCTCCTTGAGGAACAGAATAGAAAGTAAAGGGATTAAAATGCATTAAATGTAGTCAGTATGAGATGTTCTCTAGATGGCATCAAATTTTCTTACCTGTGGAAAACAAGGAATAGCTCAATGTTCAGGCTCTGTAAGAGGATCTTGGGGCTGAAGAAATTAGAATTCATGTGACTGAGCTGACTACGAGGTGTTTTCCAGAGGTCTCCTTATTTTTGTTACGAGTTTTTAGTTTCAGTGTTTCAGACTTAATCCATAACTATGGAAAGACTTATACAATATTCTCTTCAGCTGGTGAGTCTGTGCATCTAATGGTTTAATTGGATTCTTCTGTGCATTTTTTAACTGGTACTTACTTACAGTTATGGTAGGAAGTCTAATTCATGGATTTAGGAGTCAAATGCAGCTTTATGATACCCAGAATCATCTGCCCAGGTGCTGGCTGCAGCCATAATTAATATCACTGGCTCCTAATGAAACCTGCAAATGGTGCATACAAGATCCACTTTGTAAGCTTTTTTCATTTAAATATAGGGACAGAAACCAAAATTTAGAGAATGTCCAAAAGGAAGAGCAATGATTGATATTCCCCACAGAACAGCAAAATTTGGAGACCTCTGATTACACAGAATCAAAAACATCTATTGGTTGTCAGGTTATTCCAAGATAGCCACTCATGTCTCCCATAAGCCAAAGCTAAATAACCTTGTAGTGCTGCCTTAGGACAGCCTTATCCTGCTCCTGTACCAGCTTTGGCTCTCAGGTGTTTGCAGTACATTCTCAGCTCCTTCAGTTCTTAAGATAGTATGAATAATTAGGAGTCGGAATTTGGATCCTACAGTTTAGTAAACATGGAAATCTCAAATGTTTTTTGGTAGCAATTTTTCTAACAAGGGCCAAATTAATTCAGGGTAATTATCTCAGCCTCGTCAGTTCTTACACAAAATAAAACATTTGTTGACATCAGAAACAATTAGCATATTTGTTGATGTTGCTTGAGCAGAATTTTTCTGATTTAAGTGAAAGGTTTAATATATGTAGAGGGATTGTTTTATATCTGAAAGGAATTTAGAAAGTGAGATAGTATTGTATGCATTCACACTCCAGGCATGTGTCTTGTAAACAGCCTAAATGCAAATTTGAATAAATTGAAATATAGACTAAGTGTGTAACAATTCTATTTTTAGATGACAGCTTTTGGAGCATTCCTTCATAAGGGGTCCTTCTGCAGGAATTATTTTAATTTGCTGGATTTGCTGGTTGTGGGCGTCTCTCTGGTATCATTTGGGATTCAGTAAGTACTAAACTTACAACGTGAATGGTTTATTTTTGCTCTGGGGTTTCGTACTGAAATCAGTGCTGCAGCTCCTTTTGTTCCCCCACGGTGTGTGGGTGTGCAGTGCCGGTGCTCAGGGGTGGGGCTGGCAACAGGGAGTGCTTTTCATGGGGAGTGTTGTGATTCATTACTGATATGGGTTGGAAACAAATTACTGCTTCCCACAATTACCAGGAGAACTGGGAGGAGCCCCATGGCACTGGTGTTGGTACAGCAGGTATCTCCTGGAGCTTCAGGAGGTTTAAATCCTTCTCTCGAGTTATTGTCACACCTGCAATGTGATTTTATGAGCTTGGTCTTTCAGTGTTGACCTGTGGGAGCATGGAACTAGGCTGTTTGAGGGGGGAGAAGTTGTACCTTAATCAGGACAGTAAGTGGTAGTGGAGAGGTTTTTTTTTGTTTTATTTGGTCAGACTAAACACAGTAAAAGAATCTAAATGTGCTTCTTGATTTCATTGAGAGGTTTTCCATATTAAAATAATCTGTGAAAGCCTTAGTGACCTAAAGAGAGCAGGGGAGGGTGTCAGGCAGCTGCTCCCCACTCTGAGCCCTGCTGGTACCAGACCTCCTGCTGCACAAACTTTCAGTTTCACAGGGTGTTCCTTAAAACACTGTGCACTCTTGTTTCCTCAAAATGCAGTCCTAGCTACTTAAACAGAGAGAATCAAAGTCATTTGAGATCTTTTTATATCAGGTTAGTTGGAAATTGAGGGATTCATTGATTTACAGGATTTACACAGTGTCTTCAAAAGAGCTTGTCAGCACTGGAAAATGCTGTGGGGACTGTTTTTCTCCATTATGGCCTAGATGAGCTTCTAAACTGTTAATTCCAAATTTGCTCCAGAAATCAAAATTATTCTTATGGTATTTATGAGATCAATACTATCTTCTAATAATAAAAATCAATAAAGAATAAAAAATGCCTTGTATACATATCTTGAGAGTTCTAGTTGGAGGGTTTTTTTTCAAATTTCACATTTCAGGAATTTGCAAGGATATTGTTATTCTGTAATACAATCAGTTACCTTAACAGTAACAGTATAATTTTTTTTTTTCTTCTAGATCAAGTGCTATCTCAGTCGTGAAGATTCTCAGAGTTTTAAGAGTCTTGAGGCCTCTAAGGGCAATAAACAGAGCAAAAGGACTTAAGGTGTTTATTTTTATTTTTAAAGTTATATTTCTGTTGGCCTGATCCTTCAGTCCTGCCTCAGGTTAAAAATTCTTGCTTAAGAGAAGTTTTCTCCAGAAGTCCTCAGAGCAAGGGCAGAAATCAGTTACTGATTCTTAAACATATCTGGGGTTAACCAGCCCAGGCTCTGCCCACAGTTACAGCAGTTTGTGTGGAGGAGCTGCCACTGAGAGCAGATTTGGACTGTGATGAGCAACCTGTCAGTGCATTTCAGTTGCTTATCCATAGTGCCTGTGTAATTTCTAGTCAGTTGAGGTTGATGGGTCTGTGTCAACAGACTTACAGACAAATTTGGAAAACAAGTGAAATTACAGTGTTAGAAGTAATGCTGGCAACAAAAAAAGTAGTAATTTTAAGAAAGAATGTAGAAATTACTTTTATGATATGTAATCTGTGACAAATTGCATTGTAACATATTTTTTTCTTTCTTTCCAGCATGTTGTTCAATGTGTCTTTGTGGCTATTAGAACCATTGGTAATATCATGATTGTTACAACTCTGCTGCAATTCATGTTTGCTTGTATTGGGGTGCAGCTGTTTAAGGTAAGACACTCTCAGAACTTACAGTCCATCAAGAAAAGAAAAGCAGAATTGAATTCTTGGTGGTTTGCTGCTGGGACTGGGCTGGTCCCATCCTGAACCAATCGTAGTATAAAAGCATTTGTTTTGCATATTCTGCATTTTGTCATTGCTTTTTGTTTTTATGTGTAGGGAAAATTCTACAAGTGCACTGATGAGGCAAAACAGAACCCCGAGGAATGCCGGTGAGGAGATCTTTGGTCTAAGAATGTGACACATTTTGTTCTGAATAACTTAAACTGTGTATGGGCAGGCATTGTGCAGGGGTCAGGCTGTTTAGGGTTGTGTAAATTGGAATTGTCATCTTAATCCCACCAGAAAACACAGGTTAGCAAGAAAATAAAACAAACATGAGGAGGCAATGTGAGAAACAGCTTTGAATAGTGCATTGAGTGACCCTGAGGTGGGTTCAGTGTTTCACTAATGCCAGTTTTTCTTTCCCACAGAGGGATTTACATCGTTTATAAGGACGGAGATGTCGATAGTCCCATGGTCAAAGAGAGGGTCTGGCAAAACAGTGATTTCAATTTTGATAATGTCCTGTCTGCTATGATGGCCCTTTTCACAGTCTCCACCTTTGAAGGCTGGCCGGCGTGAGTGGGTTCTCCATGTTTGCACAGTGTTGTTACCAGAGTTGCATTTTCCAGAGCAATTCACTATCATTTACCAGACATTTTTTGGGAATAAAGCAGTTTTAAGTGGTGGTGTAAAAAGGGAGGAAATAAAGAAACCTATTATCCTGAATCTGGGCACTTATCCCATATTTCAGGAAAAGTAAGAAAAAGTGAACTTTTTTATATTGTTTGATTCCCAGTCTTGCTATATTTGCTATAAGGATCTTCTTCTCAGCTCTAATGGAAGTAACAATTCTAGATGCTTATCCATCAATGGCCCCTAAATAAGGCTAATTTGAAAGTTTTAGGCTTTCAAGTAAACCTTTTACTAAAAAATCAGACAGCAGTACACTCATAGAAAAATCTAGAAAGAGCTAACTGCCACTCACTGTTTCCCCAAATGAGAAAATTTTATTTGAGGAAATAAATAAATACATGAAAACTACAAAAGTTGGGTCATTAACTTAATTCTTTCAGAAAAAAAAAGAATATAACAATGTGTGCTGTGATTCTTCTCGTTTCTATATTCTTGCAAGCATGATCAGTAAATAGAAGAAGATATCAGTGAACATCAGACCATTTCTGAAACCTGTCCTCTGAGTCTGCATATTTTACTATTTTCTCATTTTGATGGTAATAAAGATAAAATTTTGTTTGTTTTTCAGGCTGCTATACAAAGCCATTGATTCAAATGGCGAGAATGTAGGACCTGTGTACAACTATAGAGTGGAGATCTCCATTTTTTTCATCATCTATATCATCATTATTGCTTTCTTTATGATGAACATATTTGTTGGTTTTGTGATTGTTACATTCCAAGAACAGGGAGAACAAGAGTACAAGAACTGTGAGCTGGACAAAAATCAGGTTAAAATAAATAATGAATTCTTAAGTTTTGAAAGTAGCCTTTTTTGTTTATGCATTAAGAACTTCCTTTCTGCTTTGGGGCAGAAGAGGGCACCAAACACATAGCTTAGTATTTATTAATTTTTTTACTATCTGGGTATTTATTTAAGTGGGTATTCAGGTGGTTGTACCTTTCTGTGAGCCCAACCCATCAGTGTTTTTGTTGTGAAATGTGTCCAATAAGCTTGTTGGCTTCCTAGCATCTTGCTTTTTGGTGTCACATTAATAAGAATACAGCCAGGTTATCCTGAGGCAGAGATAGGTTTCACGCTAAGAACTGGAAAATAATTTTTGTGTTCCAAATAGTCTGAAAGTGTCCAAATTAAAGTTTTCAAAATGTTCCATTTCTCAGCCCCATTTATTTAGAAATTCACAGGGGATATTCAGATTAAAATTACAAAAATCTGTCCCCATTTACTGTTTAATCCTTTGACTGACAAACTCATAAGTCAAAAATTTTCAGGTGTTTTTGGCTGACTGTAACACACTTCATTTAAAGAAAGCCAAGCATGAGACTGCAGCCAGGATTTTTTCTGCACCATGTGCCCCATTAGTCAGGGCCTATAAGAAATCCTCCAGAGACAAGTAGGAGGCCCAGCCCTGAAGATTTTGGGCACTAATAGGTTATGAGATGAATCCATGATGTTTCTATGTATGTGATTTTGCTGGGCAATTTAACTGAGCTATTAGAATAACACCTCCTCAGTATTTATTTTGCTGATTCTAGGGTTTATGCTAGGCAGGCCCATTGGTGGTTGTAAAGGGAGTAAAAACAAAACATGGTTTAGAGATGACTTAATAGCCCTGCTATGTACTATACCCATACTTACTATAATATATTAGTGTATAAAGGCAAAACCCTGCAGAATTTCCATGAGCATTATTTGATTTTTGCATGTGCTGAGTAGTGGATATGATTAGATACAGTTGTAAATAATGAAGTGAGGATTGGTGAGCTCCTTGTGCACTTTATTAATGCTTAATAATAAAAGACCCTAAATCAAGTAGACAGGCTGGCTTTGTGAGTTGTATTTAACAATTTTCACTTAATGATTGTGTTCCCAGTTGATTATCTGCTGGGTTATAGTCTGACAGTTTTTGCTGTGTTTGCTTTTCAGCGTCAGTGTGTAGAGTATGCCTTGAAGGCACGTCCTCTCCGCAGATATATTCCAAAAAATCCTTACCAGTACAAGTTCTGGTATGTGGTGAATTCTACTGGATTTGAATACATCATGTTTGTCCTCATCATGCTGAACACCCTTTGCTTGGCTATGCAGGTAGGAAAAGCAGGAACTCTCTTGAAGATGTTGACATAAATTGAGGGGAAGGATATGGGAGGTATAATGCTTTTAAATTATGGCAACCTGTGTTTTTTTATGAAGTAGAATTTTAAAGAAAGCACTTCTGATCACAGTACTTTACTGTGACATGTTCTAGTTGTCTCTTTCTTTCCCTAGTATTTCAGATTTTGTTAAGAGAAAGCATGGTTTGAATTCAGTTTACAAAATCATTCTGCTTTTTTCAGATTAGTTGCATACACTGTCCTCTTAAAAATATACCTCCTACACACTGTGTTATTTTGTGACTACCATACTTCAGGCTTTCTAAGCAGGTGTGACACAAGCCTGTGTAATTTTAAAACCTTGCATATAAAACTTGGGAAAATGTTGTTATCTAATACTCCTCTTTTGAGGGAACAAGTTTCTCTCTGGAGATTCCCTTAAGATGTTGAGGAATGACAATTTTGTTCTGCTCTGTGCCTAAACAGAATAAATTTAAACAGCTCCATGTTTGACCAGGGATACTCAGCTAATCTTCCATGTATATAGATGTGCTTCATAAATTTTACTAGAAAATGTTTTCCTATGCTGATTTTTGTCAACTTTGTCTTAGGCTGCCTTGCTTTCACATCATATTTTAAAGCCTTTGCTTTTGTAAGTGTTTTATTTTTCATTCACAGCACTATGGACAGTCTAAGCTATTTAATGATGCCATGGACATTATGAATATGGTTTTCACAGGAGTGTTCACTGTTGAAATGGTTTTGAAATTGATTGCATTCAAACCCAAGGTAAGTTTAAGATATGCTTTAATTAGGTCATCACCACAGGAATTAAGTATGATGAGTTTCACACTTGTTGTATATTATTCAAAGAACAAAAAAACCCCAACATTTCCCACCCACCTTTATCTATCAGAGAAATTATAATAGAAATGTAACTCCACGAAATGAAATGCAGATATCAGAAAAAAAAAATCTAACAAAGTGGTTGATGAGATCTGGAATATTTTGAGGTAATGAAAATGTCCCTTTCTAAATCAGATAAATAATTTCCTGTTACAAGCATTACCACATCTCCTGTTCTGGGTACTACATTCATTACTTGACACTAATTTAATCTCCAGTAAAGACCTGTATCCTGTTTAATTTCCCATTCTAAAATGCAAAATAATTTCTTTACATTGTAAAATATAGCCAAGTATTGCAAACATAAGCATAAATAATTTACATATGCAATAGCCTTTATAGATTTTTATGTTTTCAGTTATATATACATAATATTTGGTAGAAGGCCCCACACTGAGTGGTTGATTCCTTGTTTTAAAGGGACACTGTCAATATGAATGATGCAGACACATTTTCAAAAGTAGATTTGCAAGAGAAACTGGTGACTATAATTGAAAAAAAGATAAAACTATCCTGTGGCAGTTAATGCAGCCTTTTTGTTCAGTTCTCATACTGCATTTGTGGAGTGCAGAAGCTAATGATTAACAGACTGAATTTGCTTTTAGTACAATGAAATTAATGTTTATTCTGGGCTATGTAAATGAGTAAAACGTGTTCACTTGCTACACTTGGAATTTGAAAAAAGCCAGATGAGCCATTTGAAGCTTACTGCTCTCACCATCCAAGGCTGGTACTTTTTCTTTCCCATTGCCCTTTTGAAGCAGCCAGGGTCTCTGCCCGTGGGCTGGCTGTGAGCTGTGCCCTTTGCTGGTGTGAAGCAGCCCTGGCTCTGTGGGCAGCCCCATCCCTGCTCTAAGCTGGGCAGTTCTGTGCTCCCAGCACGGCTGCCCACAGCTCAGGCTGCAGCAGGTGGACAGCAGCTTTCCAGACTTGCAAAACTATTTATTCAGCTTGCATTTAGTACTGAGCTTGGCTGTACAGCCTGAGCTACTTGGTTTAAAGCCAGCTTTATTTGCCTGCAGAAGTGAAGAATTGATCCATCTCTTGAGATCTGGTGTTGAGATGTGAACTGTGGAGTTCGGGGTGAATGTTTACCCGCTCTCCCGTGGTCTCGCTCTGCACTGTCCAGTCCATTGTACATTTCTAATGAATTTATTTGTATTTTTGTGTCAGCTATCTTATTTAAATGCTAAGGGTTTCACATTAAAAATAGCACGATATGAGGCCCCAGAGGAGATAGCTCAGCTGTGTGGACCACAGTGTCATGAGTATGCTGGTTGTGTTTCCTGATCTGTATTTCCTGTTCTATATCCTTGTTTTGCACAGAGGACTTTGCTGCATTTTATCATCTGCTTTTTGAAAGAAGATTGTGAATCCTTGTATGGTTCTCCATGCACTTGTGACTGTAGTCAGAAATAGCAGCTAATGCCAAACACAGTGGTCTGATCATGAGTGTACAAATCACAGTGCTCCATTTGTACTGTGGGCTTCCTACTTGTTAGCAAATGCAATGTGTTAAAACTGGTCTCTAAGACTCTGTACAATCTGAGCTTTAATTCTGTTGCAACATGCTTTCTATCTGACTGGATGCTTTCACTGTGAGACATCCCTGGATCTGAACCCTGAGAGTTTGAAGGGCAGACACTGCCAGAGGAAGGGTCTCCTTTCCTGAATTTCGGTCCCCCATAGGTGCAGAACACCTTAAACTTTTTAATTAGCAGGACAAGGTCTAAAGACCATGATGATAATCAGAATTTTGGAAGATACTAATGAGCAGGAAGAGAATAAAGTATATTTAAGGTTGTTCCTGTTATTCTTTGGAGATTGTAACCTTTTAAATTATCAGATACCCGTTAACAAAACCTATTGGCAACACATATTACATAGTTCATTAATAATCAAAAATCAGATAGCAGCCTTAAGCAGAATTTTAATGTCTTTAATCTAAATTTCAAAATAGATGCATGTTTAAAACAACAATTAATTGCTTTAACTCATATTAAAGTTTAATAATAGTAGGAACAATCTGAAACCAAACTTAATGCTTTGCTTTAGGGTCCATGAGGCAAGACTGATAAATTTCTTCTATGTCTGTGTCACTGGTGGGTGGGTCTCTTAGGCTAGTCTGACAGAATAAAGTTCCATTTATTAATTTTGTTTCTTTAAAAAGTTATTTCAGAGATGTTCAAAGCATCAAATAAAAACTCCATTTATCTCTGTAAAAATAAGAATAGATAAAAACCTGTTAGTTTTTATCTCATCTGCTTGACAGTGTCCCCTTAATATGCAGACAAAAGTCCTGTGAAAACGGTGATCTTTTGGTTTTGCTGGTCATATAAACTTAAGGCTACTATAAATTATTGATGCTCTTCCTATGACATTGTGTTGTGTAAAACCAAGGCACTGCAGACTGCCTTGCAGCTCTGAAATACATAAAACCTGGAGAAGTGCTCAATAGTAAAGGTGATGCTGAGTGTCTGGCAAACTTGACTGGGAGATTGGATGACACAAGGCTTTGCAGAATGAGGCCCTAAATTTTCCAAGAGAGTACTAAAAGAACTAAAATATTTATGTGGTAGATGTATGGAAACATATTTTGTTGCTAATTCTCTGTGCCTACCTGTTCCCCAGGATTTGTGATTTTGTCCTTCAGCATTTCTCAACGAGCAAATTTTTCATAATATAAGCTAAAAGAACAGGTCTTTTTCCTCACATTTGCTAAAATTTGTTACTCAGCATGGTTCAGTGCCGTTCAAAACAAAATACAGCTATGGAATCAAAAATAATCCATCCACACATACTGTATGTACAGCCTCCTGGTAGCCAGTTGTTGCTTAAACTTGTAATGATTTTCCATGTCGTTTTACATCAGATTTTTGTAAGAAAAAAGGAAAGATGGCTAGTAAGTGAATTGATCTTGGGTCCTTGCAGTGGTGAAAACAACTTATTTGCATGATGTTTATTTGCTGTGACTTGTCCATTCCTCCCTTTTCCAAAACCATCTTTATTTTCTCTTAGTTTTTTGTTTATTTGTATGCTTTTGCTTTACATATTAGTTTGAACAATATTTGTCTATACTGATGGAAAAGGTTTCATAAAATAAATAAATAAATGTGTAAATTTTTTTAGCTGTAAAGTGTTTTAGCTGTATTGAATCAAAATGTGATATTTTATTTCAGTGCTTTATCTTGTAGCATGGCTAGTGAAGTAACTTTTTCTATAGCTGAAATTATCCTTTATTTGGAGGACCTTTTTTGGTTCCCTTTGTAGAGGAAGATGGATAGCACAGCTCAGGATTGTGCTGATTATGTGTTTGCTGTTTGCCAATAGTCACTTCTTTTGTGTATATATAGATAAAAATATTGCTATTCTAAAATCAAGGAAGATATTTAGAAATAAGTAATGTGAATAATCAGGAAGAATATGATGAGAGCAGCTCCCTTTCTTTGGTTGGCAGCTGCTAATCTCATTAGGATTATAAATTTCAGTATTGTTGGGGTGCTTCAGTGTGATTCTTAGCAAAACTTTGGGAATGGCTTGTTCCCATGAGCAGGAAGAGTAAGGAGGGAGCAGCAGGGAATTGTGCAAGAGCTCTTTGGAGTGGAGGCATTTCTTCAGGAGGCCAAATCCAAGAGCACTGGCTTTTGCCCCAGAACTGGAATTGATGGTTGATCCCAAAGAACCAGAGAAGTGCAAAGGGTTGTAGAGATAACAATACTCTGATCTATTTTCCTCTTTCAGCCCCTTCCTTAGACAAAGGAATGATGGTAGCAATTTGGGTTTTAAAAAAGTAGCATTAGAAACATAATGAGCCTTTCCTGACCCTGCTTCCTCTCCAAGAATGTGGAGCTGTTGTCTACAGTAGCAGCTCTCTCATGGTCTCCAAGAGGAAATTTCCACTCAAAATAAGCCTTTTTTCAAATATTTATGTACTCAGGTGCATTACTTTAAACTGTGAAATTACTAGAAATTCTAACAGTTTAAAATCTTGAGAAAAATATCAGTCCAATTCTAAAATCGGTTTTGGAACCGATTTTTCTTTTCTCTGCTAACAACTCATGTAATAACTTAAACTACTCAGCTAAAACATTGCCTTAGAGCAAACAGTGTAGTAAAAAGTGTAACTAGGTATAAGGTTAGATTGGCACGTTTGTAATTTTAAATTTCTTGCTAAATGTATTATTATAGAGCTTCAATAGTGGCTGAAAAGTCAGTATTTTAAAATTAATTACCAAGAAATGTACATGTGCAAAATGTACATTCCAGCTTTTCTCATGTAATGCACATTCCTTAGTCATGGCAGACTGATACTTTAATATATCTGAATGAGGTAAAGGGCAAGTTCAGTAATTTTTGCAGTTCTGGATTTCTATAATAAGTAGGAAAAAGCCACATATTGCAGAAACCTCTGGTCTCCATAGTTATCTTAACAATTGCAATGCATCCTGATTTGTTCCACACTGGAACCTACCTGGAGGATTCTTCTGAAGTACCTCTTTGCTCAAACATGCTGTTTTATTCCCACAGTCAGCTAATTGCATTGTAGACTTTTATAACCCTTTGCAGCCATGTCCCAGGAGCACACATGTGAGGAATATATTTAAAGGCATAAAACGTCAGAAGGGTGATGAAGCAATTGATGAAAATTTTCAGACACTGAAATTGATGAATTTTCAGACACTGGACTGGCTGCACCAACCAAAAGCATTAAGAAATTGTTCAGGTTGCTGTGGTTCACTGGCTTCACTGGCTACAGAGTCACCCTCTGACTGCAAATGTAGGATGAGTTCCTATATTAGACCCAGTTTATGAATAGAAGATGAAGTCAGTTCTCTAATCTTTTTGCACAGTTTCACATTAATAACTGTGCATGTTTAGCCAGTGATGAGACGTGACCCTTTGAATATTTTTACCAACCACTTAGATAAGACTATCACAAAATCCTTGATGATAAGGAGGTTTCAATTGGCTTGGTCTTGCAGAAATGTAATGGAAGGGGTCTTGTTGTCCTCATTAGGGTGTATATGTTAGAATTTTTCAGCCTTGCTAGAAGCCCAAAACCAATTTTGGATGATGGCTTGCTTGCCAACATCGTGCTTATCTGATGGTGTGTTCTGCATGTGTAGAGTGTGTGTGTGTCTGTGTGTGTGTCTGTACATGTATATATATAATTATATATATACACACACATGCACATATATGTTGCTTTTCCTTCAGTAGGCAATATTGTTTGGTTTTGTTTTGTTTTCTCATTAGACCACAGGTTTTGTTTAACTAATTTCTGTTTATGCAAAACTAAACAGAAGTATGCAAATATTTGACATTTCATGTGTAATCACAAACGTTTGCACCCTGCCTGCTCTGTTCAGGGCTATTTTAGTGATGCCTGGAATACGTTTGACTCCCTCATCGTTATTGGCAGCATAGTAGACGTCGTTCTCAGTGAAGCTGATGTGAGTATATCCCAGCTTACTTTCCCCAGTCCCTACTTCTCTTTCTCTGTCTCCCCACTATTTCCATCATCTGGACAAGTCACAGATTTTGATCTGATGTTTCTAAAGTTTTGAGTACAGACCAGTCATAGGTCAATTATGTTGATATGGGAAATAAATAGCCTTTTTTTTCTACCAATCTTTTTTAGCTATGAAAGGGAAAGTTTAGATTGTATAGTGGTACATCAGAGAAGCCTAGAGTGTTTCTGTGTTATAACACTGTCCTTTTCTTCTCTTTTTCTGTTTGTGTTTTTCTCTTGCTCTCTTTCTGCTGAATGCTTGTCCTAACAGCACTATTTCACTGATGCATGGAACACTTTTGATGCCTTAATTGTTGTTGGTAGCGTCGTTGATATTGCTATAACAGAAGTTAATGTAAGTAGCAACTGTTAATGCACTAAAAAGTAATTGCTGTCATCAAGAAATACAGAAAATGTAAACTTAATCCCAAAAAAGTCCTTTTTTATAAAAGTATGTTTAATCCTGGAGTCAAAGACCAAAACACTGATACAGATGTTTGTACAAGCTGCTGTAATTTATTTATATACTTGTATAGTTGCACATGCACACAGCACAGTGAGACAATAAAAATTGTTTTTCTATATATGCACAGAAAATATTTAAAAAAAGTAATCTGATGTTACTATCTTACTTGAAGCCCATTGCTTTTTGTAGGTAACTTGACCAAGATAATTCAAGATTCTGTAAATTTTCAGTGGCTTGTTTTAACAAATGATGATTTCTTTTTCTGTGAGAGGTTTGGGTTTGGAGAGCATTCATATCTCATGAGGTAGCAGAAGAAGGCCACATAGAAAGTCAGGCTTTCCATGATGTGGAAAATAAAATGGTTATTTTTTCCCAGTCCTTTTGCTTTTCATGTCCTGCAATAAGTGCTTGCTTGGAAGTTTGAATTACTCTTAAAGTACTTGGAAAACTCCATCATTTACCAGAATTTTGTCTGATGGTCATTGCACATAATAGGTGTTTGAGCAACAGATTCACCTTGAAATTGCTTCCTGGTCTTGTGTTAAACTGTGAGAATCCAATGATTAACTGACTTTTTACAAAGAAAATGGAGGAGCAATGAGAGAACATGGGAGCAGAAAACTTTATCCTGACCTTTAGATTTCAGACTGATTTTCCTCAATTCTTTGGGGATGGATCTTTTATGAACTGAAGGAACCTGAGCTGACAGGGAGGGTCAGTGAGCCCAGAACTGCAGTGTCCCTTGGAGACTTTTCTTTAAGTATAATTATTCTTCATGGAGCACCTGTTTAAAAGCTGCCTCTGATTTATTTTTGATTGGTTTTTTCCTCTGTTTTGTTTACTTTAGGGTTTGTTTTATTTCTCCAGAAAAGTTTTGCATTTAGACTTCAGCTCAAATATTTGCAATTTACCCACAATTTCCATTCACAGTAGTACTGGTGTAGGTGAGCACAGTATTTGAGGAGAGTAAAAAGACCAATCATTTAGAATACATTTCCTTCATAACTGCAAAAGGTATTTGATTGTGAAGAGATTGAGGGATAGCTCAGAGGTGCTTCCATGACCAAAGCAGGTGTGTCTGCATTCAGCAGTGTTAATTGGACAGCACTCCTTGTATCTGTACCTGCTGAGCTGTCAGCTGTGAAGAACACAGGGATTTAGCAATTCTCACAGCTGTCTTGAAAATATTCTGGAGACCAAGTAATGATGTCCAAGATGAGTACACAGCCCAGTCAACAACCAGCACTGCCATTTCTTAGTTTTCATGTTTTTCTCACAAGAGAAAAAATGCTCATCTTCGGTTTCTTTTACTTTTGCACAGCAGACTCTCTGTGTACTAAGCATTGTCTGTTTCTGGTCTTGCCACTTTCCTGTGCTTTGTTTGTGCAAGTCAAGATTGTATTATGGTTTCTATATATTTCTGGCCTTGATTTCCCATTTTCAACATGAAACATTTAATGTTGCAGAGTGTCCAGGGAAATTTCTTAGATTTTTACTTTCATAGTTTTGATTCTACTGAGCTATTCCTACTTGAGTAGTTTAGTGTAAATTTCTGTCATCCAAATCCAGTATTTCAGAATCTTTTCCTCAGTATTTTTTCAGCATTCTGAATTCTGCCATTCCACCTGTACTTGTTATCTAAGGCTGGCAGTGATCCTGGGAAATCTACATCTCTGCTGAGATGCTAACGAGACTTTGTTTCCAATGGGATTTCAAGCATGATTCAAACAGCACCTGTGAAAATTCCCACTAAAGAAACTTCTTAATCTGAGGAAGCTCAGACTTGTTTGAGGGCTGATTTGGAGTAGGGTAAATCACCAGCAGTGACAGAAAATCAGATCTTGTCACAGTCTAATGGCAGGGGCAGAACCATCTTGATTGAGCAGTGCAAAGGAGACATGAGTGGGAATATTTCATGTCCTCAGTGTGAACTAAACACTGCTGTGGGATCTCAGATGGGAGTGCCCTGTGCTGTGCAAGCAGCTCAGCATCACCTGGGGATGCTTAGATCCTGTGCAAAGGCTCGTGAGCTCTTCTAGCTCACAACAAGTTTGCATCTGACCCAGTTTTTACAGGAGAATGGATTGCACTGTCTAGGTACACACTGCCTTGATTTCACTATTAAATACTGGAAAATAAATGTCGTCTCTTTTATTTTGTTAATTTTTTAACATTTTATAAGAATATATATGCTTCCCTGAGGCTGATTCTTCTGATCCAGCAACCTCCCATTCTCACATAATCCAGGAAATTACTATGATTTGAATATTTTTGGTGCCTGTGGAATTCAGTCGTTAATGTATTAAGCAATTTATAGGATTGCTCAGCATTCTCAAGGACTGGATCAGTGACCAACTCAAGAAATGAACCACCTCAGAGCAACATATATTTTGGAAATAAAATATTATCTGTGATTATCTTTTAAATTTATTCTTTCATTTAATATCCCTTCCTTCAACCTCCTTCTTTTATGAACCTAATTGGTTTTCATGTTCATTTCATTTTTAGAAATTATTAGAGGCAAGTATATATAAGTAAATATACATGTGGTATAGTAATAAAAAAATTAAAATCACTACTAAAACCTATATAATTACTTCTGGGTTCTGTGGCCTTTTGTTTTCAGAAACCTTCACATGTCATGCAAGATCTTGTGTGGTCATAGAAATGGTTATTTTTCAATTAAAAATGCAGAGTAAAGATTGATAAACACAAAGTGTGGTCAGTCCAATCTGGGAGAGGGATGTATATAACTTATGAGAATGAGAGAGAAATAAATTGGAAATGAAATCTGAATAAATAAGTTGTTAAAAGGAATTAACATACAAGTTTCAATCTGGCCTGACTGTATAGAAATGATCTTATTTGTCAGCTCAGAAGCCATTTGGATGACCAACACTGAATGACTTAGAAGCATGATCACATTGTTGCAGTAGTGGTTGTGAAAGTTTTAATTCACATTTTTTATTTAAGTTTCTTTTACCATTTATGTGCTGCCAAAATGTTGAGAAAATAACGGAGAGTTCCCTTTCCTCATTTTTTATGTAAATTATTAATGCCATCTTTTTAGGACTGATTTTATTCTTGACATAAAAAAACCCTTCAGGTTTTCTGCTGAAATAGGGCTTAAAGGAACAGCATTTATGGCATCCTCCTGAGCCCCTCAGGCAAACCCATCTGTCTTGAATCTGGATCTTGTGCTTGTGTGGAGGAGTGGAGTAAAACCCCATGTCTGCCTCCTGTAAGAGATTCAGGATTCAACTTTGAACAAGAGCAGTCCAATTTAGTTTGACTACAACTTTATGCACCCCTGTCATATGTTAGAACTTAGCTGTTGGTGCAAGTAATTTGTATTTTTGGATACTCTTGATATATTTTGTAAACTTTTGCAAGCATCTCTCTTTAGGCTTAAGGGTAGGTCAGAAAACTGTGTTCTCATACAGCTTTGCTTTCATTAGTGTGAAGTCTTAGTGCAATATCAACTCTGCACAGTTGTAATATCTAATTTGGAGCCAGAAATAATTTTTAATTAGTTATCATATAATAACAACATATTATTTGTGAATTTAGAACTTAAAAACATATTTTACAGGGGAAGAGGCATTTATAAAAAATATTTTCAGGGGTTTCTCACATTGATTTAAAATTTTAATTAACTGATGTCTATGGGCATTTGGTTCATGTTGAACAGGGAATACAGAGAGCACTGGTAAGACCACAAAGAAAATTTCTTGCTCACATCTGAATTGCAGTAACTGTTCTCTGAACAAATTGTGTGTGTTTATGCACATGGACTCACAGCACACATTTCTGGAGATATTTTGGCAACCTGAATGTTTTGCTATATATGCTATTGTCATCATGTGTGTTTGTCATTCAGATGCTTCCTTCTTTAATTATGGTGATGAGGACATGATCATCATGTGTCATTTGTTCTGACATACTCTTGGACCCTTTGGCACAATATGTAAAAAAGAAGCTTTTGACCAGCACCATTTACTAACATCACTGGTTTTCACCATGTTTATTTTTTGTTTAAGCACAGAGTTTGCTTCCAAGGCATGATCCAATCTGTTTCACACTGTTCACAGTTTGACACTGAAGTTCTTTATAGTCAGGATATTTATTTTTAACATTTGTTGCAAACATTTGGGTAACAAGGAGTTCCTGTTTAGGAAATGTGCTAAGTTTTTCATAAGCAGCATTAGTACTTGACCAAAATTGGTAGCAGATTGCAAACATTTTCATCAGTGAGTCTGAAATTTAGGTTTATCATTGGTTATGGTTTTTTGAGGATTGGGATTGTTTGAGGAAGAAAACTGTTGTGTTGCACTTCACTTAAGTAAAAAAAAAATGTATTACTGCCCATTTGAAGTATCTAAGGGCTGGCTCAAAGTTACATGGCTATGAAGTGCTTTGCTGACCTGGGCTCTGAGTGTGGCTGGCCCATGGCTGACAGAGCAGGCAGAACAATGAGGGGGTGCCTGTGCTCATTCCCCTCCCTGCAGTGTGTCTGCCAGCCAAGCAGGGAAAGCAGAAGCTGTCCATTTATTCCAGCTGTGATCATTACCAGACTTCAGGCAGACAGAAGCACACCTGTCATCTTAGGAATCACACAGTCCCAGTTTTGGGGGGACAAAAAAAGCCTGGTAATGACCAGCCAGTCCCAAAGCATTTGGGACCAGGTAGCATTGGAATGATTGGTGGAAAATGAGGGGAAAGATCAAAAGATGAGGCTGGAGGTAGATTGTCTGGCCACAGGTAATATTTTTATTTACCTTCTTGTCAGAAGATACTATCCCTCTGCTCAGCCTGTCCCCCTGAGTCTCAAGTCTATTCTAATACTTCCCTACATGTACAAAATCAAAATGTGCCACCCTCTTACCTGTGTGTGTGCACATAATGTCACTGGGGCTGCAAATCAGGCTCTGTGCCTGGGGACTGTCTGGTTTTCCCTTATCTGTAGGAAGCAGACACTCTGTTTTTGTCAGTCTGTCTGTTATTGTTGCTGAAGATTGTCTTATCTTTATCTCAGTTTCCCAGATCTGAGCATTGCTTCATGCTGGATGGACACACGTAACCATTAACTAACTTTGTCTCCCAGATGAGCATTTCCATTATAAATAAGTATGAATAATGGTTTTTTGGTGGTATATCACTACAGTAGTTCATTAAAATTGATATTAGTAAAATAAGCTGCTGTATCATCAGAGGGAAATGCCAAAGAGGGTAAAAAATAGATACACCCTAAAATGTCAACCAGTGATTAATACTTTAAGCTTCAGTAGGAAAAACTCCTCTTGTTTCAGGAGTTCATGTTCTTACTTTGTTTCTAGCATTTCTCTCCACCTTGACATTATTGTACAATTTGCTTTTTGTGAACAGAGTGTTTTTATTTTTCATTACTGGCCTGCACTTTCCAGTGTCCCTAATTTGTAATCTCTTGCATATGACATCCTAACACTCCCCAGCAGCCTCAGATCAGCCATCAGAAACAGGCAATTGGGACTTCTTAGTCCAAAGGAGCTGAGGAAGAGGGATTTGTGAGGGAGTGTGCATTGGGCAGTCCTGGGTATACACCACTGTGCAAACACAAATCCCTTCAGTGACCTCCTGACAAAAAATAAAATGAGGGATCATCATTCCAGAGCAGCTCCAGCAGAACTGATCACATAGTTTGGGTAGTGTGAGAATTAAGTAATTACTAAGAGGGTTATATGTAGAAAACATTGTTTTTACTGATTTTTCCTTTTGAGAATTTTTTTTCATAACTAAGACATAATGCAAACTCATTAATTTTTTGTTTGGAAAAGTGATTAAATAAAAATATGAAGGACCAAAGTATCCTTTTTCTGGTGTTATCTATCCCATTATATATTGCCACCCTAATACTGATGTTAACTTATCTGGGGCCCCATCCTGCCCCCATAAAATGCAGTGGGAAAAATTCCCAAATGCCAACCCTGAAATTTTATTTCATTTTTTTTAGTGCCAATTTGTGATGATGCTGTAATTTAATCTGATCTCTATCTGTCAAATACTATGTTCAGTTTTTGATCATGCAAAATACCAAAGCAAATTAAGTAATTTGCTCACTATTTAAGAGATTATCAAGCTCAACCTGAGTCAGTCACCAGAGATTAATATGACACTTCATCTGCAGAAGGTGTAATTGAACCTTTTTTCTTTAAAGCTTCAGGTCAAAAGGATTTTTTTTCTGTGCTAAAAAGCCAGTAGCAGTGTGGGTTTGTGTGCACTGGTGCAGGTTTGGGATTGATTTAGGTAGGCAGCTTTGCAGGATTGCTTCCATGATCTGTGATATTTTGACATTTATGGTGTTTGTGATAATGAATTTTTTCTTAATTATATTTTGATGATTTTATTTCAAATTGTTGAAATATATGGGAATTTCTAATGAAGCAGTTGTCTTTCCTTAGCAGCAGATTTTCCACCTATTTTAGATAAATTCTTAGAAAGTTTAGATGTTACAGCCAGTTTTACAAATACTCTGCTTGCTTAAGTTTAATAAGGAGATTTTGGGTTTGGTTAATTTAATGCATAAATTTAGTAATAATCCCTTATACAGTTAAAAGCCTCTTTGTTTCAGAATATATTGATATCCTAGCAATAGGGCAGTAATGTATCCATATGTAACCTGCACATAGTTGAGCAAACCATTATTTTTTACCTCATTTTCCCCTCTTGGTGCCTTTATATTAAATATGTTTTGAAAAAAGTAATAGAGAACACAATCAGTATTTTAATAATGATTTTTTAAAAGTGCTACCTCTTGTTGCTCTTCTTTACCATAATGTTTGCCTAATATATTTTCAACAGAATGAGCTCCTTTCTTTTCCCTTCCTTCTCCTCCAGTTTTATCTTGAGTACCAGCAGTCTGTGAGATCTGAGTAGGTGAGGTGTGGCACTGAGCGTGGCTGGTGCATCCACAGCGTGCTGGGAGCAGCTCTGGGCTGGCTTTGTGTTCATTGCTGCTCTGAGTGACAGGAATTGCTGAAAGGTGCCTCTATAAAAGGAGGGTATTTTAGGCAAGAGGGTAAGACTCATCACTGGGATCTAACATCCAGAATCCTGTTTTTTCTAGTGCTATAAATGTTTTTAAAGACGCTCCAATTTTGGAAGAAGCTGCTGCGAGTTTGTCATTGCACAAGCAAGCACAGAACATTGGTCCTTTGAGCTTTGCTGCCTGCTCTGCAAAGTGTGTGACCATTTAGGCTCTCAGGAAAGTTTCTTCAAAATCAGACAGAGAGAATAAAAGGAGAAAAGGGAGGTGTTCCTTGCAGCATACAGAGTTTGGCTCTGTGAACAAGAAGTCGTGTGAGCGTCTCTGCTCCCTGTAGCTCCTGAGGGCTGCACAGATCTGTTCCAAAAGGATCAGTGAAATCCTGATCCCTTTGTCCATGCCTGATCCTGTTCCCTCAGCTCAGTGTGGGGAGAGTTCAAGAGTTGCCTCCCATGCCCTGCTGGGGCAGGCTCAGCCTCCAGGGCGTGGGGCTGAGAACGTTTGTGTGTCCCTTTGTCCTCGCTGGGCACTGCAACACCCAGAGCTCACCAGGGTCACCTCAGGTGAATTCACTTTGCTGTAAGGGAGCACCTGGTGTGGTATCAAACACACTTACTTGGCTGTGGTTAGATTCCAGTGATGGAGTAATTAATCTTCAAAAAAAGCAGAGCAGAAAAGGACATTGAAAGGCTAGTTTGGCCCCAAAGCTTTAGTCTTGAGTTTTAGGTGGGCTTCCTGCTATGATTTCATACAACCTGTGAAAATTGATGGCTAACTTTTTTTGGCCTACATAGGAGCAGATATATTTATTTTGTATTTACTTTCCATTGAACCTTTTAAACATGTTTTATACCAGCAGTTTTTATTGTGAGTCAGCCAACAGTGTTTTAGCATGAGTTAGCCAACATGAACAGATAAGAGGATGGTTTAATAACAGAACTAATGTTTTGTTCAGGACATATATTGAGTTGAAAGATGTTAATTTTCATTTAGAAATTTAAAATGTTCTTAATTTTGCTTATGGTTAAGCTAACTTTTAAATCTTTTATTTGATTTTAATATTTAATGTTCTTAATTTCTTAAAGCCAAAGCCAACTGAAACAGTCACAACTGATGAGTCTGGGGTAAGATCAGTAAAGTGACCCCAGTGGTTTTACCTATACTTGAGTTTATTCTTTTTACCATGTCTTTTTTTCCACCAAGTTTTTCTGTATTTTTCATTCCTGTCTGACTGCAAAGGTGTTATGCAGTGGTTTGCATTCATTGTCAGTGTTCTATTGGAGTCTTTTACAAACAAGCCCAATATGATCCTATTAACAAACCAGAAAACTTGGAAATGCATGTGGTGTGTGAAGCATTTCTGCAGGTCCTGTGTTCTCAGCATGTAATTTTTCCTTTCATATCATGGTTATTAGGGTGAACAGGCTCTCAAGATACATTTCCAAATCTTACCTCTTCCACCTTTGCATTTTATGTTGTTTTTCTGGAAGTGTTGCATGTTTGAGTTTGTATTTGGTTTGACTTCTCCTGATGCTCTTCAGAACTCAGAGGACAGCGCTCGGATCTCCATCACTTTTTTCCGTCTCTTCCGTGTGATGAGGTTGGTGAAGCTGCTGAGCAGAGGAGAAGGGATCAGAACATTACTCTGGACATTTATCAAGTCATTTCAGGTTAGCACAAGTTATTTAAATTTGCTTTATAATTACAACCATTTATACACCAAATTTTATGAAGCAATACCCTGTAGAATGCAAAAATAGTTTTTGAGTTAATGCTATCAATAATGACATATTTAGATATATTTGCCTACTAATGCCAAAATTAATTTTACCAATTACTTTTG
Organism: Ploceus nigricollis; assembly: GCA_013399945.1. Lineage (NCBI taxonomy): Eukaryota > Metazoa > Chordata > Aves > Passeriformes > Ploceidae > Ploceus > Ploceus nigricollis. The sequence continues at coordinate 60,803 of VXBC01004934.1, read as the reverse complement.
GGAGTCTGAGAGTCATTCTTTGTCATTTAATATTAGCTGTTACTGTAAGGTTTCTATGGTACTTCTGGAAAAAATACTTGGCATATTTAAAAGAGATGGGATAGGTTTGACATACATAGATCTCATACTTCCACACATTTTTATGAGGTGACTGGAAAAGAAGAATTTAACACATATTTTACATAAAACCAATAGATACTTGAATCATTGCTCCTGAAACTGATGAATGTGAAGTTAATGAAACTCTGTAACTGTATCGAAGGAAATATCTTTGTGTTGCCAGAATCAGTAATGAAAGTAAAATCAAAACCACTAAAGATGATCCTTCCTTCTGGATTTCTGGCAGAAGTAATTTAAAATACAATGAAGCTGGTATACATTGCATGCAGCAAAGTATTAAAGGTGACAGGTAATAACATTTTAAGCACTTGCATAGGAAGAAAAACCTTGGAAAAGTCTGTGTTGAACAGAGAAATTACTTTTGCAATTGGAAATAGCAATGATGGTGTGAGATTATTAAAAGACAATGCACCTGTCCCTTCTAGGCTCTGCCTTACGTTGCCCTTCTGATAGCCATGCTGTTCTTCATCTATGCTGTCATTGGAATGCAGGTAATTAGAGATTTTTTTAGCACTAAATAACAGTACAGATCTGTCTGAGACTTGTTTCTTAAGTTGCATATTGAAACATTCCTTTGATAGTGGTGCTATGTATAAGGCAGAGCTTTCAGAGTAATGGAAAAATCTTTATTTGGCTCTGATTTTCTTGAGCAGGAAATTCCAGAAGACACAAGAGAAGAACTTGGTGTGCTGCCTTTTTTCCTTTCCTTGTATATGTGATACATTTACTGCACTTTTGTGACTATCATGAAAAATCTAAAGTGTAATGAAAGTGTTTTTGTGAAATTTTATGCATTCTGAAGGAAGTTTAGATTTCAAGGCCTACAGTCTCTAACAGCACAGGTCACTGGAATGAGAGTCAAAATTCTGGTTTATTGTAGGTATTTGGAAAAGTGGCCATGAGGGACAACAATCAAATAAACAGAAACAACAACTTTCAGACTTTCCCCCAAGCTGTGCTTCTTCTCTTCAGGTGAGCAAACCTTAACTCTCACCCAGTGCATCCCATTTCACTGATCTATGAAAAATGTGCAAAATGTGTTTGCAAGGGAGAATCAATTGAGCTCAACAAGCATCTCCTGTTTTTGTGGCTGTGTGCTGAGTGCCCTTTGGCACAGAGGCTTCTAAGGAGGTGATAACAGAACTAAACTCCTTAGAGCTCCTGTGGAACTCCTCCTTTGGGCAGCACTCAGGCAGAGCCCAAACCTACAGCCCAGACATCAATCTGCCTGAGCATTGGGAAGGCTGCAAAAGACTCTGCCCTTACTGGTATCTTTAGAAGTGTAACTTGTGTGATAATTTAAAGAAATGAAAAGTTATTGCAAACATAAAGAAATAAACTGCTCTTTACATTTACTGAAAGGGGTGTAACTTGCAGAAGGGAAGAACCAGATGAGCCATAGGAGAAGCTTCTGGATGGTGAAGGCAGCTAAATCTTCATAGTGGAGGGGGGGATTATGGGATTTCCATCTCTGGAGAATTTAAGAAGAAAGGAAACATTTGCCAGGAGTGCTCCAAAATGTCCTGGAGCAAGGAGAGAATGACATGGGACAGGGATGCCTCTAAAGGTGACAACCTGGAGCTGTCTCTTGCCTGAGATTCTGTAATTCAGCTCCTGTGCATTGTTACTCACCTGGCTGGAAAAACTGGCAGGACATTCCTTATCTGGCACCAAAGGCATCACCCACTGAGATCTAAGTCACTTTATGCCTTTGACACCAGGTAATGAACACAGATAAAGATGTCATAATTATGTAATTGTCTTTTAAAAATTTGAAATTGTGGGACTGTACACAGGCTTTATGCAACTGTGAAAAAAAAAGCAACAGCAGAAATTAGAGACAGGCATTTCTTCAATCCCAGAGGAAAGGTCGTCTTTTACAAATATGTACTTTGAAATTTTATGACAGATTTTCATACGCAACACTGCTTTTGTACACAGTAACTCCACTGCAATAAGTATTTAACTTGTAAATCACAGTTTGGGGCTACAGTTTTTACATGCAAGCCTTAGTGCATTATTCTACCTTATAAAATGTGTCTGCAATGTCAGATTATGCTTGTCAGTTCTAAAACTTGCTCTACACTTTTCTTTAATTAATTCCTGCTCTGAAATGTTCATAGTCTGTCTTCACATTTGTGCTTGTACACAATGTGTACAGAATGTAACAAATGAATACATTTTTAATCCATCTTGATCAAATAATGCTGAATTTATCTTTGTGGTGCTATGAAGGTGTGCAACTGGAGAAGCCTGGCAGGAAATCATGCTGGCATGTTTGCCTGGGAAGCGCTGTGATCCAGAATCTGATTATAATCCTGGGGAAGAATACACATGTGGAAGCAATTTTGCCATCATTTATTTTATCAGTTTTTACATGCTCTGTGCATTTTTGGTGAGTTTAGCTTGTGCTTATTAACAGCAATGAGCTTTGACATTTTGGCTTTCTTCTGAATGAAGAGTAGTGAGCTGAGAGAATGACTGTAAATCCCATATCCAAAATATTTTGGCAAGGTTATGTTTTTCCATACAGAGTCTTAAATCTTATTTTCTACCAATTTTTTGCAGTGAGAGTGGTGAAACACTGGCACAGCTTGCCCAGAGGGTATCCCCATCCCTGGGAATATACAAAGTTAGATTGGGCAGAGCCCTGAGCCTCCTGATCCAGCTGAAGATGTCCTTGCTTATTGCAGGGAATTGGTGTAGATGACCTTTAGAGGTCCTTACCAACCCAAACTATTCCGTGATTCTAAAATTCCCATGTGTGAGGCTTTCTTCTGACTGCACACGTGTGCAGGGTGGTTGGCTGCATGTTTGTCTACTGAGCTAGCAGTCTTTTCATAGCTGTTATTTCATGCATAATGGTTCTCAATAGTACCATTAAATATTCATTAATAATGGAGCTGCAATTCCCATGACTGAGCAGTAATGTTTGTTTTGTTTAAACTTAGCAGAATTTGGATTTGCATCTCTACAAATGTCCACAAGTGTGGCACATGAGAAGTGAACAATAACCTTTCACCCTAATCTGTGGCAGAAATTGATTATTTGCTGTGAAATAATAATTGAAATATGTTTTTCCTCATTGCAGGTGTCTGGTATAAGCTGATTGATTTGTTCTATTCACAGTAATTGTTTCCTTGCAAAAGGAGAGTGGTCCAACAAAATTCTGTGAACTGATGTAAACATATGTTCTGTTGCTCTGTGTCACTTTCTGTGTTAACAAAATGTATTGTCATGAAATTGAATCCTATTCCTGAGATACACACTGTGTCATAATGTGTGTATTGGATCCGTTCTTCAGTTTGATGTAGTGGGGTCTGGTAAATCGAGGAAGAAACAAAACTGGGTTATAGCCTATGTCAAAAAATGGAGTACTCTAAAATACCATGTTCTTGTTATGTCATTATTTGATAGACTTCCATTTAGTTAAATGCAAATATTCAGTGATATTTGATGATATTTGCCAAAAACTATTGATTTACTTGAGTTCTTAAGCTACTACATATTAAATTGATAAAAATTCAAAATAATCAAGGAAGATTTTTCTTAATTACTTTTTTTTTTTAGATTATAAACTTATTTGTGGCTGTCATTATGGATAATTTTGATTATTTGACACGTGACTGGTCTATTCTGGGCCCCCATCATTTGGATGAATTCAAAAGAATATGGTCAGAATATGACCCTGAAGCAAAGTAAGTTAGATCATTTCTCTGACATAATTTATTTGGTAAAAACAAGCACAGGGTGTATCTTTTGGGAGAGGATGTTTGTTCACTGCTGTGTGCTGTTCTAGGGGAAGGATAAAGCACCTCGACGTGGTGACGTTGCTGAGGCGGATTCAGCCACCGCTTGGTTTTGGCAAGTTATGCCCTCACCGGGTGGCCTGCAAGGTGAGTTTCAGCTGATTTTGTCTGACTGCAAGATGATAAACCAGGCTGGAATGAATAACAGTGTGTAACAGTATGTAGCAGCAAGTGAGAAGACAGAAAATTAATGGGAATTTAAAATGATACAGAATCTTTCAGGCAAAATGTGTAATTTCGATGAGGATTAATGGCATTTTAATGTAAAAGTTGAAAAGCAATACAAAGGAGCTGAATGATTGTTACATTATTTGATGGCTTCAGAATTAGGGATATTGAGATTTTAGCAATTTCATTGGGAATAAGATCAAACCTGTTAATTGAAGGATTGATACAAAGTACTGTCATTTGGATTTCTTGTATATCTGTTTTATAAATAGGTAAAGTTGACATCTAAACCTCTGGGCTGGAATTCAATGTCACAAGGCATACTTAAAGCAAACCTCTATCTGTATATATGCTAACATCAATTGTTCATTGAGTAATGCTTTTAAACTAGAACAGAAGAAAATCCAAGTCAGACATTAGGAAAAGATTTTGATAGATGAAATTGTGTCCTTTTGGCAGTCAGGGTCACAGCAATGCTGCTCTAGAAGGAGAACTGTGGTGCAAGGATGGACTGACCCAAAGAGAAAAGCCCCTTTCACAGCAGGTCAGAGTAGTTGGGATAAGAGACTCACAACATCACTGAGGAGTTACCTGAGGAATGAATGGGCTGGGACAGTTCAGACCTGGTGCTCTGGTTCTTTCTGGAGCATGAGGAACTCCTGGGGAGCCTGGGACACGACTGCAGCTGGAGTGCCTGCCCTTAAATAACTGCTTTTGTCCTTAGTACTGGCACAGTGGGACTCAGTCAAAAAACTGGGCTTCAGTGTTTGAAAGTTAGCTCGTTAAATAGCTCAAGAAATCTTCTGTACAGTTTTAACTTGTTTATAAGCATACATGTAATTAAAATCAAAAAGAAGCGATGTTCTTAATTACTGCATGTTATACACAGGTAGGATGGAAAACTCAACTTTGTTTTGAAGAATTTACATAATTTATATTCCTCTGAGTAATACTATTCTTTGAGTACATCAGCTTTTCAAAAATTAACATTACAGGAGTTTTTTTTTTCAAAGAAAGCAGCATCAACATTTGTTTTCCTTTTCTCATTTTCAGAGGTTAGTAGCCATGAATATGCCACTAAACAGTGATGGGACTGTCATGTTCAACGCTACTTTATTTGCTTTGGTTAGGACTGCTCTAAAGATAAAAACAGAAGGTAAGGATCTTCACTGTAAAGCCTTTACTGCCCTTGTCGGAAAGCACAATGAGGAAAAGTTGCAATTTATTTCTTTTGTTGGTTGTGAGTAGGGCTGCCTTGGTCTCACTGGATCTGGTTTGCTTTGGGTCATGGATTGTATTCACTGTTGCTAGGAATGATTTGCTAGAAAAGAAAGGAAAGGGATAGTGAGGCCAGAGCCCAAGATACCTCAGAAATTATTCTGTGTTTTTGTCTGGTCAAATAAAAATGTGCAGCACTGGCATAGCAGGAGTTCTACTGCAAGAACTGAATGAATTTCCCTTCCTGCCCAAACAAAGTGCTCCTTCCTCACTACCTTTTAGCTCAGTGCCTTGGATCCCACAGTGGTGCAACTGCAACTTCTGCACACTTGAAAGCAACATTCCCAGCCTGGTCGAGGCCAGTTCTGACTGGGTTGAATAGATTTCTCTCATTTACATTAAAGAGGGAAGGGTTTTTAAAGATAGTGGGATGTTTCAAAGATCTTTCTACTTTTACATATTTTTCAAATTTTTTTTTGCCATCTTTTTCTGCTTTCGGTTCTGGGTTCTGCTGGCAATAACAAACTTAGATTAAGGCCCCTCAAGCATTGCTGTGTGAGCAATGCAAGAGATGAAATACTGCTCAGTACTCAGTTGTTTGAACTTTCAAGCCTGTACAACTGAGTAATTACTGTGATTAAGTAAACAAAGGCTCAGCTTTGCTTCAAGGAAGAAGTGGCTTGTAAAGGAAAAGTCATCACTTTCTGGACAATTTAAGCAGAAGGAGTGACAGGGTGAGGCCAAGGTCTGGAAGTCACCTTTGCTCTCTGCACTGCTCCAGAGCTGGATTTGAAAGCACCAGGAATTTGCTGTCTTATGCTTTTTTTCTCTTTAGTTGTGGCATTGTCTGCTACATCACATAGCATGGGCTTGCCCCAAAGGATCTCTATCACGATCTTTAATTGTATACAGCTAATTAATATCCAAAGGATCATTCACTGCAGCTGTTAACCATAATTACCATCCTCTGTTTTGCCATTCCTTGCCACAGGTAACCTGGAGCAAGCCAATGAAGAGCTTAGAGCAGTCATAAAGAAAATATGGAAGAAAACGAGCATGAAGTTGCTTGACCAAGTTGTCCCTCCCGCTGGCGGTCAGTCCCACAACCTCTGCCATGTGCTGCTCTCTGTGCATGTTGGTCTTTCTAGAGTGTCAGGAACCAAAGGAATAAAACTGCTAAATTTCACAATTATAATGTGATTTAAGGACAGCAAAAAAGAGCAAAATAAATATTGAGACAATTATATCCTATTGCAATTGACAATACATAGAGGACTGATAAGTAAAACTTAGATCAAAATTAGAGAGAAAGGAAAATGTTATGCTTATTTTCTTGCTTGAAAAAAATAACCTTATTTGACCTAAATATACCTTGATTTCAAATCATTCAGCAAAATAAACTAGCTTGATTTCAATGCATTGAGCAAAACACCATGTTTTGTACTATGCTACATTATAGCTTATTTGCTTGTATATGTTGAATACTTCTGAGAGGAAAAAGAATTAATTGCCAGCTTAAATTTTTTTTTTGCTAAATTAATAAAGCAAGAAGCTAGATTATCTCAGTTACACTAGTTTAAACCAGAGCCATTCCGCAGATGACGGAAATGGTTCAGATTTATGCCAATAAGACTGAGATATGAATGTGGCCCATTTAAAGAGACATTTGAATTCTAATGACACCAAACATTTCTGAGAACTACAAGGCACGTTTATTAAATGTTCTTATGTGCCATAAAATGACTTGTGAATATCTCTCTTTGTAAATATATATATTCTGATATATATATTTAGCCTTTTTCAATATATACATTTTTATTAATATGCTGTAGTGTAGGTTTAGATGACTGTTTTTTACTTGCTTTTTCAAGTTTTAAAGGTGCAGGATCTGTCTCAATGTCACTCATACCCAGGGTATATTTACCCAGACATCCAATCCTCAGATCCATTGTAATCCCCTGGTGTTTCTTGAAGTTTATTGTACCTTCACAGCTTATGGCCTCTCCCAGGGCTGCTCAGACTCCAGCCCCTGGCCCTGGAAGGGGATGCTCAGTGCCAGGAGGAGGAGCACTGCCTGCACTGCTCTTGGCATCACCCAGGGGCAGCAGCAGCAGCTCTGTGGCTGGAGGAGCCAGCCTGTTGGTGGGGTGGCTGCTGGATAATAGTGGGGATAAAGCCAAAAATCTGGCTAAATTCACTCTCCAAAGGGGAACTGATGCTGCACATTTAAAACAACTTTTGTGTTCTACTCTGTTGTTTTTAGCCTTACACCTGAGTGCTTGCATGGCATAGATGAATCGCTTTGTTATTGTTGTAACTATGTGCTTGAGCTTTTTCTGCAGCCTCTGTTCCTTTCAACTATGAGTCTTTCCGAATATTCTGAAGCAATTCTGTTTTAGGGTGGTGGCATGGAATTAGTGTTGCCTCTTGCCAACTTTATTCCCCTACATTTTTATTGAAATGGAGACGCATGCTTCAGAATAGCGAGCTCTGCCTGCCTAAATCAACCTGACAAAGAACCTGTACAGATTACATTCCTGGAACTAATCTCACCTAGTGATTCACTCTTAACTTCAGCTTCATTTCATTGCTGAGTATAAGCTGTGTATTTATTTTCAGCTATACTAAAATTCATTGCTAAATGTTTATTCTGCAAATGTAGCTCTTCAGTGTAGTTGGAAGGCTGAAAACCTGGATGTGCTCAATTGATAGGAAATAGGATGGCTTTGGCAACCCAGTATAAATGGGAATGTGTTGGGAATTCCTACAGATTTATGAGTTTTCAGTTCCAGTTTACTTTGTTCCTCTGTGGACCTCATTATGATTTACCTGAAATTTGAAAATATTGTAAAACGCCTAGGAAAAAAGAGGAATATAGCTATTTTACATTCATATGCCATAGGAGTGTAAAATAGCTTAGTGTACAGTAGAAATTAGTTTTGATGTTTAATATTCAATGGAAAATTTTCTATGAATTAACACCAGTGACAGCTGATAATAACAATTTCCCAAGAGATGTAAAATTTTCTTCAATATAAATCAACAAAACGTTCAAATTTAATATGTTAAAATCACTCGCACTTAAAATTATCGAGAGGTGCAGTTTATAATAGTTTGCTCCAGTATTGTGCTGATATTACTGGGTGCTTTTTGTGTCATATCTATGTCTCCAGAACACTTATTTGCAGAGCAGAATGAAAATAATCCTTATAGCAGGCGTTAAATTTCCCCTTGGATTATAAACAGATGCACTAGAGATAAACAGTTAATTCTTGATACTGATTAAATAACTTCTTATTATAACTCAGTGAGACTGTTAATAGCAACACATTTTCAGTACAGAAAGGTGAAACTGCTTTGCAAAAACATAGAATGTCAGTCAAATATCTGATGAATGAATGAGACTAGTGAGTAAGAGAAATACATAAAACTCACTAAGGACTCACCTGTACTCTCTAAACTTCCCAGTCTCCACCTACAAATGCATTTAATCCTGCCTAGTACCTTTTGCCTCTCCCAAGAGCTTCCTTTTGAAATGATTGCTATTGCCGTCACTAATTGTAATTAGTGATTTGTCTGTTCTGTGGTCAGTTATGCTTAGCTGCCTTCCTATAGCCCTCTGTCTCTGGCTGTATGTGTGTGACTCAGCACAGAGAGTCAGGATGGCTCCCCTTGGCCAGGCAGCAGCTCCTGTGTGCTCGTGTCTGCAGTGCGCCTGGCTGTGCCTGTGACATGCACAAGCACCGTGGGGACACAGCCAGCCTTTGGCACACACAGTCCAGCAGACTGGCAGTGCATTTGTCTGAAGTGCTTATGAACAATTGGTGCATGTCCAGAGTGATCAGTAAGGGCCCATCATTTCTGCATCCTGGTGTTTCACAGGTGGTGCCATGCCAGGCACAGTCAGTGGCGGGGCAGTGTCGTAGCCTGACGTGAGACGTGCTGAGTGCCACCCACAGCAGTGTTTGTTATATCCAGTCTGTCACTTGTGTGTGCTTGTTCTCTCTGGGAGCCATTTGCTAGCTCACTTCCTTAAAAGTTCTGTTCAAATACTTGGAATGAAATAGTATGAAGGATGGGGAAAGGCTTATCTGGGGAGTTATACCAGAGCTATGTTGCAGACCAGTGGATTTGTCTAAACTAGGAAAGGCAAGTTTACATGACCTGCTGTGTAAGAGATCTCATCCTAATACAATGCACCATTAGTCTCCTGAAGAGCTGCAAAGGGAGATTACAGGTGAACATCAAAGCAAATGTTCACAAAAAGTTTATTAATGTGATTCATGGAGTCAATGAAAAAGCTTTTTATTGCTGAGATGGAATCCATAGACTGGTGAGCTTTTCTTGTGAGGTGTTGCTGATATTTCCTGCTAGTTCCTCCCTTCCTAGCAGGAACTGGAGAGCTCTGACCCTTGAGGGGTTGTCAGAGTTTGGCAGAGCAGGCTCTTTAATATGCTAAGATAATTCCTGCAACAGACTGGTCTCCCAACCAGTATCTCTTGAAGCAATTGTTATAACTATTTTTGTTTTGATATATTTAAAGACAAACTGCTGAGAGAAGACATTCTGGGTGCATTTTCACTGCAGTTGAAGCCTGTTGTACTTTCTCACATGCATACAGCCCATTTCAGACACTATAATGGGAGGAGCTGATTTTGCATGGTAGAGGTTTCATTTTGAGATAAATTTTATCAGTGAGGAAAAAATGGATTTAAAAAGTATTGTCCATGGAATAGATTCCCCACCCTCTTTGATGAGAGCAAGTCACTAAAAGAAGAAAGTCAATTTAAATTACAAAAAACAGTCATTACAGGTAAAAATTGTGCTACAAATACTAAACTTAGTGAAATACATTTGCACATACTATTGATAAGATACATGGACACTCTATTTTAATAAAATGTTTTAAAAAAACCCATAGTTTCTAATAGAGATGTGTTAAAATGTGTCTGGGCTTGTTAGATTTTCATGTTCAGTCAAATCATGACTGGACAGAATAACAGTTGATGCCTAAACCACACCAGCCCCTCTTTATGTGCTGCAGGAAACAGAAATCCTGTTGCCAAAATCTGCAGCTGGATACTGAAAAACATGGGGAGATTGAACAGTGCAGCAGGAAGGGAAGTGGAACTTCATGTCAGATAACTCTAGGGAAAAAAAAGTGTGTGACAACAAAAGCAATGTTTTTGAATAGAAAACTATTTCTAGTTTTCTGGCAAGCATTAGTCACTGAGAGATCAAACTTGCCCAGCTGAATGATTCAATGGACTCATGAACAGGCCCATTCATTCTTAACCTGCTATGAACCAGGTGATTTTGGTGTCCTCACAAGGCACCTGCCTTTGGAAACTTTCAAATTTGGATTTTGTTCACAACAGTGACTCTGTAAAAATGCTACATTTTACTGCCCTGGCTGTTTGCCTGTTGTTTGAATTGTACAAAATTCACTGATGGAAGTTATTTTTATTCCTTTCAGCATTACAGAACTGACACAATACATACACTGACAAGCAAATTTGGTTCAGCAGTGACCAAAAAAGGCAGAGTCACTGTTATGAACATCAGTGTATGTGAGATGTTGTAGATTTTATTTAATCTATTTACTCCAAATAACTAAAGACAGTGCTTCAGCTTCTATGTATATACAAACAGATTTATGGTTTTGGTAGAAACTTAGAAGTACATGAGTCTTGGAAAAGTATTGTATTTTCTCTTTTATTAGGATGAGTTCACTTAACTGACTGAACCAAACCTGCTTGCTGAAACATTGCTTTTGAGCCCCTTCCAGGCTCCATTGTTGGAAGCATAGTCCCTGTTGCACCCATCACATTTCCCCCCAGATCAGATGTGAGTGTGCAGGCTATTGATAAATGTGCTGACTTGGGAGAGATCTGTCTGGTCTGTTCATTTAGATGATGAGGTAACCGTGGGGAAGTTCTATGCCACCTTCCTGATACAGGACTACTTTAGGAAATTCAAGAAACGCAAAGAACAAGGACTGGTGGGGAAATATCCTGCGAAGAACACCACAATTGCTCTGCAGGTGATTTTTTTATGTTTTTAACTAACCATTCTGTGAGCTTACTTGAAATAGCAGGTAGATGAATATTGATGATTGTGCAGTGCTGCCAGGATTTTATTTAGCTGGGACACTTTTGGCCCTTATTCATCAGAAAAGTAAAAGCTAATCCTGCTATTCTGTCTGTAACAAGGTAAGTGCAAAAACTTATTCTCTATGGATTACTCAAACAGTAGCAGTAGTTATGAAATTTCTCAGCAAGTCTAGCAGATAAGTCACAGTCTAAAGTTGCTGATTGCATATTGGATGAATAAAGGTCTGAGCTATCATTTATGTTTGTTTTGCTTTAACTGTTTGATTTCTTGTGTACCTGAAATGCTACAAGCCAATTCTCAGGGAACTTCCTACTGTGCATTACCTCATAGTAAATAGGTTTTTATACAGTATCATTTTTCTTAATTCTCATTTTTCTTTTTTTTTTCCACTTATGATATGGTGAAATATCTTCCTATTTTTTTATTTGCAAATTCTGAATATTGCATCCATGAATTTCTTTCATAGGAAGTATTAGCATACTGCATTAATGTCACACACTTCTGTCTATCTCTTAAAACAAGTTATCACATGGAAACCAGGACAATAGATTTGGCTTTCTGTCTCTCAACAGGCCTGCAGCAAGCAATCCATAGAGTACATGTGATCTAAAAAGCAAATTCTGACAACTTCTTTCCACTGGTACCTTTGTAGAGTGAACTTTGAAACAGGCAAATGGAAAGCTGTTCTCAAATAATTCCAGACATCATACACTGCACCATTTTTATTGGATTGGGACTTTGTGAATTTCAGTTAATGATTAGCAGTTTGCCACAAACTATAAATATATTTGTTTCTGATAGTTCTTTATTCTGATGCCAAAATTTAGGACTATGTTTTGAAAATCCCTTTCTAAAAGAGGAGAACTGTGTTACCTTGATTCAGATACTGTTTGTTAAAACCCTGTTGGTTTGTACTTCAGTTTAGCAAAATGATCTTTGCTGTGTGAAGTGAGTAATTTGTTTCATTCTCATTTCCTAAGAGGGTCTCTGCTGGCAGCTCTGGCTGCCACTGTGCTCCAATCACCACAAGTGTAAGAGATGCAACAAGCAGGGGAAGATTCACCACAGCCCTTGCTGTGTGCTTGTGCCCCCATGGCTTGCCAGGACCTTATGAACTGCATTTGCATACAGGAAAGAAGAGAAAATTGTTGGTAATGGAACTGATAAAAAGGCTGTAAACAGTTGAGAGGGCAGTGAAAGATGTTGGATTTTTAGGCAGGACTTTTCAGACTTCTTTATTGGAGAAGCATTTGAGCATAAGGAGGTCGAAGTTGGTTTTGAGCCTCAGTATTGCAGGTTTCCACTTGTGTTTATTCTCATTTTTCCATAACAATGTGAGAGAACCACTGAGTAGTCAAATGTGAGTGTGCTCTCTTGTTTATTATCAGACTCTGCTTCCTGTTCAATGACTGAGGGCAGCATGGAACTGGAAAGACTCAGCTCTTCCTCTCTCATTAGGCAAATATTTTTCAATTAAAAAAAATATGACCATGAATCTCTATTAGAAATCTGCAAAGACCTATGGGATTTGAGGCATGGAGCTTTTTTTTTTTTTCTGATTAAAACAATGGTATTAAAATGACCCAGGCCAGTAGATGGGAAGATTATTGCTTTCTTTTTTCCCATCTTCCTCTTTTCTGCTTTTGTCTTTCTAACAAATCAGTAGGAACTCAACTTGATTGACCAAATAAAAATGGAAATACTCTTTCAAAGAGACCTGAAACCTGTGGTTAAAAAAAAAAAAAAAAGCCCAGTCAGGCATAAAAATGAATAATATAATTTTAAACTGGAAGCTACAGCATGTCAAATTCAAAGTCCTAGAATAGAATAATTACTTACTTGAGGATACAGCTTTAAAACAGAGCTGGATATCATGCTGCAAAATCCTTAAGCAAACCAGCAGATGCAAAAAAAAAAAAAAAAAAAGCAATATCACCTGTTCCAATTTGTGTCAAAAGCCATATGAGCCATAAATGCTCTGGTACTTTTGCTGATACCTGTGACTTTCTCTTGGGGTGAATGAACTNGAGGTCGAAGTTGGTTTTGAGCCTCAGTATTGCAGGTTTCCACTTGTGTTTGTGAAATTGCACACATAACAATGTGAGAGAACCACTGAGTAGTCAAATGTGAGTGTGCTCTCTTGTTTATTATCAGACTCTGCTTCCTGTTCAATGACTGAGGGCAGCATGGAACTGGAAAGACTCAGCTCTTCCTCTCTCATTAGGCAAATATTTTTCAATTTCAAAAAAAAATGACCATGAATCTCTACTAGAAATCTGCAAAGACCTATGGGATTTGAGGCATGGAGCTTTTTTTTTTTCTGATTAAAACAATGGTATTAAAATGACCCAGGCCAGTAGATGGGAAGATTATTGCTTTCTTTTTTCCCATCTTCCTCTTTTCTGCTTTTGTCTTTCTAACAAATCAGTAGGAACTCAACTTGATTGACCAAATAAAAATGGAAATACTCTTTCAAAGAGACCTGAAACCTGTGGTTAGAAAAAAAAAAAAAAGCCCAGTCAGGCATAAAAATGAATAATATAATTTTAAACTGGAAGCTACAGCATGTCAAATTCAAAGTCCTAGAATAGAATAATTACTTACTTGAGGATACAGCTTTAAAACAGAGCTGGATATCATGCTGCAAAATCCTTAAGCA
>VXBC01004934.1:0-46672 GCA_013399945.1 Ploceus nigricollis | reverse complement strand
CAGATGCAAAAAAAAAAAAAAAAAAAGCAATATCACCTGTTCCAATTTGTGTCAAAAGCCATATGAGCCATAAATGCTCTGGTACTTTTGCTGATACCTGTGACTTTCTCTTGGGGTGAATGAACTAGTTAATTACTGAAGGACATGGTTCCCAAGGATCTAATAAACCCTGCAGTTCCTGCATTATCTAGCCTGGCTTTCCTTATCTCCTATCTCTTACAAGAGAGGAAGAAAACAACCTGCTGTTCTCTTCAGCTATTTACAGTCCCTTCCTAACCTTTGAGTGAAGCAAGAGGTGAGTTACAGTTTTATAATCCTGCTGGTTCTCACAGCTGGCCATGCCACACTTTCCTGCCCTCAGAGTAAACAGCCCCTGTGAGACAGAAGGCTCCTGGTGACAGAATCCATTGTGTTTTAATTCAAAGGACAACTGTTGGGCAAAACATGAATGGATGTTGCCATTTCCCCTGTTTTATGAGACTGAAACAGCCTTTTTTAAAACATAGATAATTTCTTTGCCCTCTTTTATTCCTCATGCTCAGAAGGCTGGGTTTTTTTACAATAATTTCATTCAGTACTTTTGAAGATACTGAAGGGAAACCCTGTAACTGTCAAATGGCCTAAGGTCCTGTTTTTCCAAAGGAATTACACTTTTTTTTAAACTGCTCCTTTAGCTGTAATCTAGGATATTAAATTGGATGCCTTGCTTTTAGCTAAAACTTTTAAAAACATGTACTTCTTATGCTGCTGTCTCTGATAGAATGACTTATATGAACACAGGCAGAAAAGTGATGTGGAATAATTTAAATACTTTTACACGAAAGAGAAAAAGGGTTTTTAGAACTGCAAAACAAAATCTCCACAATATTACAACTAGAGTTTAAAGTCATAACAAGTAATATTTTTCAGCAAGAAAAGCACTTCCAGAATAAGTGTGGCATGAAAGACAGGGAACCATCCACGCTGTTTTTAGTTAGCTGAAGAGAATTGCATAACACAGAGTAAAATTCTGTGAGCTCAGCAAGTCCAGTCAGGCTTTCTGATGGCCCACAGTATTTGTTTTAATAAGTTCTGTTTCACCAGGTGTGGGAATAAATCTTCCCTTGAAAGCCACATTACTTAGCTAAAGATCCAGTCTGTGCACTCAGGAAGGCAGAATGACCAAGGAGCATGTGTAAAAATACTGTTCTTAGATGTTATCTTCAGAGAGACACACAGAGCATTTGATTTCAGGGTGAATGAACATTAGAATATACAGAATAGGGGGTTCATTAAGACTTCAGGCATTTCAACAAATGAAACTGAAACTTGCGTCTTTTGCCTGAGTTTTGTTTGGTTATATGAACCCAAAACTTATGAACTGTGTCACAAGAATGTCCCTGGCAGCCCCCTCATGTTTGGGGGCCAGAACCTCCACCCAACTCCAATAAAGAAAGCAGCTTCCTCTGACACTGGATTTGAAATGTGTTTGGTGCAGGAGAAGAAACAATGGTAATTTGGGTTGTGTTAGAAAATTAGAGCAGAGCTCCCTGCAGAACTGGACTTGCTTTGTGTGTGCCAGAGCATGCAGCAGGCAGGGATTCCTCTTCTTACTGCACAGTAACTTCATTCAGGGTGATTTTATTCTGTAGAACTCAGGTTTTCCTCAAGAGTGTAGCATTGCTGTCAGCCTAACCCAGGCTGCTGTTTGGGTAGGTCAGAGGGGAGGCAGCAGCCCAGAAAGTGAAGAGGGGATGATTATCTGCTCATGCTGTTAAGTCAAGGAAGTCTTTCTGCCATGAAGTTTCAAAGTCCTCCTCACTCAGAAAAGGACACTTCAGATGCAAACCAACAGCAGTTTGTGTAAACTTGCATATTGTCACCAAACCCATCTTCAGAGCTGCAGTAACAGCATCCCTTGGAACCCCACAGTTTGTTTTCTGCAGACCCAGGGGAATTCTGCACACCCTTATGAAGGCCAGACAAAAAGAGGCTCTGAAATGATGGGTGACCAGTTTGAGTCAGCTGTTTATGCCATTTTTGTGGTGTTACACACCTGAGGTCACCAACAAAAAGGGTTTCCATTGCCTTTCTTGTGCTATTGACTGATACTTACGCAGTGACCACAAATATATTTTCTGGGTCAGAAAGGGATGTCTTTGTGTAATGATGGAAACTTGTATTGAGCCAAACAGTGGCCACATTGCTAGTAAAATAGATGTTAAATGAAGCATGAACAATTTTAATTACTTTCATCTAGCACAGAGAGGGAATGCACTAATTCTACACTATTTTTCCTATGGAAAACACTTACTGTAACATCTGTATATAGATGTGTTATATATGTAACACATCTATATTTCATATTTATTCATGTGTAGCCCTCTTTGTTAATACACACAAATAAAAGTTAAAGGATATTTTCTTTCACATCCCAGGTACATAAAAGCACTGATTTATTGCCCTGAGCCTCATTTTGGAAACATGTTTCAGATTAAACTAATTATGCTTTTTGCTCTCTACAAATCTTATAACTACTATTAACCCTGCAGTAAATGGTGATAGAAAAGGGAAAAAGCCAAACCCTGTGGTAGGTGCCAGCTGAGGGGTTAATTTGTTGCTCAAGTTCCATTTAATTGTGCTCCCATGTTCATGTGGTGCTCCCAGAAAGGCTCAGCTCTGGCAGCCTGGGCTGGCTGAGAGCTCAGAGCTTTTGTGCAGCTGCAGCGCTCAGCTGGGAGCCAGCTCTGCCAGGATGGACAGCTCTGGGCAATCAAGGCTTGACTACTTTGTCTCTTATGTCCACTGCTATAGTGTAGGTCATTCAGCTGTTTTTCTGCATGCTTGTTTTCTGTTTAAAGTAGTTCTGTCATTGTATTCTGTTCATACTAACCTCAGTTTATTTTTAAGTGTCAGTGAAGCTCTGAGGTTTTTTAATCTTTGTCGTTTTCTTTGCTCTAAAATAAGCAGACAGTAAAGACATGTTCTTTACCTGTAAATCTAATGGCTTACAGGAATGTTTCTAGAATCATAGGCTTCCAGGATTGTGAAGCTCTAAAAATCTAAGCATTTAGAATTTATGTTTGTGCTTTTTTCTAGTTCTACTGAGTTTATATAGCAATGTACATAAATACATATTATTGTTCTAAAGTCTGTGAAGCAAAGTTTTCCAGTGTCTTCCAGTTCCTGGTATCACTCTAGGACACCTCAAAAGAGGGACCACTGGGTATTTTACTGGCTGGAAATAGTGTAGGTGACAATGATATTATTTAAATAAGGGTAGTATGCTTGCACTTCCTAAACTAAGCTTAAACTGCATGTTTATGTAGGTTGGACCATACCTTAAAAGGGTTGTGGACTGAATTTAGTACAGGGAAAATGATCTTTTGTAGTTCCAGTATTTATAAGCATGTGAGGTTTTTTTTTCCTAAAAGTTATGACTGGAGTATTGCATTAGACACAGATTTCTTAATATGAGGCATGTATTTAAAATGGTGTTACTCTTTTATGCATACTGTAGGTGTGGGAAGTTGATTTAAAATCTATTTAGCAATTGTGAAAAGCAGTCTTTTCAAAATGTTTACATGTTTAACTTCCAAATGTTTTGATAGTTTGGTGTGAGATGCCTTTCAAGCCTCTTAAGGCACATCTCTAAATAACCTATCTAGGGGTACAGTTATTGGTCATATGATATCTTTTCTCACTGAGGGTGAGGAACTCCTACATTTCTGTTATTTCTGCTTTTGAAAACACATCTGTATCATCTCAATGGTGTGTCAGAGACAGGGGCATCAGTCATTGTCTCTTGAGATGCTATTTAGGACCCAGCACTGGTTTATCAGTGCCTTGTGCCATCCAGAAAACATTGCAGGTGCTGTTGTGCCTCCAGAGCACAGCTGCACAGAATTACCATGTTCATCTGCAGTCATTCTGGGCATTTTTGGGAAAGCCTAATTAAAGACATGCTTGGGTTTCTCATGTAATTATGTTCTTCAGCACTCTGTCTGTCACTGCTTTGCTGAGTAACCTTTGCACTGATACTTCTCATCTTTTTCTCACCTACAAGGAAAAAAAGATGAAGCAAGGAAGGAATCAAAAATTAAATTTTGGATAAACCATGTGTCTGAACAAGAAATAACTTCTGCAAACTTCTAATGAAATCTGTAGAACAGAGTTAGAGCCATGCTCAAGGACTGTGGGGAAGTAATCCCTCTATAACACTCAAATTTGATTTTTTAAAGAAGTCATTATATAACATGATGCTTCAGGAATGTGGCAAATCTTGAATTTCTGTATGTAATAAAATCTTATGAAGTTCTATGTAGGGTAATAAACACCTCCTAAGAACTTTAGCAGTCCTAGTGAAAAAGAAACAAGCACACCTCTGGCAAGGGTAGACAGTTCACTATCCAGGCTCTCTTTTTTGAAAAGCCCCATCTGCTCAGCTTTTGTTTTTATCTCTGATTTAAATGTAGCAGTTTTTAGAACCTCACAAATGGAGGACATGGAGGGCTCCCATTGCTCTCTTGTGTGTTACATTGTCACCAGGGTTCTTCCTGGGTAAAATAAAATGTGCAATATTATGCAGGGAATGTGTATCTGAAGGCCACTTCTTCCCTGTCAACTAAAGAAGAGATGTGGGGAAGGTTGGTTTGATATTTGTGTGCACTCTTTTATTTTAGAGATCTTTGGTTTTGAAGTGCTTGGAGGTAAAGTCAAATGTTTGATCAGTCCATGCTGCCTCTTCAGTCTTTGCAGAAGACATTAAGTGTTCATTAAGGTTCAAAGAAGGGATTTTCCTACTGACATAAAAGTACCAATTCCTGTGTTTTTATGTCAGTCCCTCTTTAGTGGTAGCTGATTGATCTAAAGAAGAACTGTTTTATCAGTAAGAGCTCAGCATGAGCATTTGTACCATTATGTGGTGCTCCCCATCATAAAAATGTTCCTTAGATTACTTAGAATGCTGTTGGATTGCACCAGTTAAAATGAGACAGTAAGTGGGAATAGTCTTTTTAAGGAGAGAGTTCACAAAATTGGTGTAGGTCATTCATTAGGCCAAATAAACTGGTGTTGCTTGAGAGCTTCAGTGCTGGCTGTGAGTGAATAAATCTGGGTTTAGTGTAATAAACATATACCTTTGCATATGGTGATCCAGGTTTCTTTCTTCCAGTGCTGACTCTGTAAAGACTGTAAATGCAAGAGGTCTGTTACTTGGAAATGAGTATTACTGGAGAGAGATGAGATGATAGAGGCTGCCTGCTTTCTATGGAGTAAAGGAGGGGGTAATTCACCAAGAAGTAAGCCAGAAGGCAGTTGGAAATGTAATCAAAATTAAATTGCTATTCAGTGTGTTGCTGTCAAACACGTGGCTTTTCTCAGCTTCCAGGCATATATCTGTGGGGCTTTGTCACAATTTGGCAGACAGGAGTAGAGCTAGTAGATTTTATCAGAGCTAAATTTTGTCTGGTGCTGCTCTCTGACAGTGCTGTGTTCACAGAAGGGCTCAGCTCGAAGGCAGCCTGGGCTGACTGAAAACTCAGAGCTTTTGTGCAGTTGTAGAGCAGCACATTCAGCCAGAGTTGAGAGATGGGCTCCTTGAGCATGAGTAACTTTGGACAGTCAAGACTTTGCTGTGTCTCTTATTATGTGTATCTTATTGTTGTGTGTCCAGTGCTGTACTGTAGGTCTATTCAGGTATTTTTCTGGATGCTAATTTCCTTATTTTAGCAGTTTTCAAATTGTATTTTGTTAGTACTAAGCTCAGTGCCAGTTGAGGTGAAAGTGCCAGTTGAGGTTTTTTGTTCTTTTTAGTTCTTTTTGCTCTAAAGTCAGCAGTTAGTGAGTGTGAAATGCAAGTGGCTCTTCTAGCTAATGGTCAATAACCAAAATATAATAGCAATCCTCTAGTAAATAAATACTGCATTTGTCTCTGCTAAATCAATAGAAGCCTCTGGTCTTCCACTTGAAGAGCTGTACCTTAAAGTGTTAATTTTGCTTTCCTTTAGCACCTTGCAAAATGATGACATTAGCAACCTTGCTGAGGTTTTGACAATGCAATTAGCATAAGAAGTGGGAGAAAGCACAAGGTATTCATGAAATGAGTATTGTATATTAACTCACTAGTAAATGATTTTTAGGGCCTTGTTCAATTATAGCATAACTCTCAAAGTTCATCCCTGAGGAAGAAAATTGAATTGCCAGATAGATGTAGATAATGGGATTAGTCAGGCACCTTTTTCAGGAAGGGAAATATGGGAGTGAGTGAAACCTGAAGTGGAGCCTGTAGTAAATCTACACCGTTAAGGTTCAAAGCTTTTTGGTTCATCCCTTTCCAGGTTCTGATTACCCACACTGCATAAATGCCATTTTTCTCTCCAGCCAAGCAGCTGTTTCTGTTTTGAGCAGTTCTGGGTGTGCTTCTGGGAGTGTGTGAGGAGACAGCATGAATGAGACCAAGCCATGTTTGGGGTCCTCCAGGGTCTCTCAGCTCCTTCTGCAGCTCTGAAACACACAAAATTCTCTACACATCCTTGTGCTACCCCAGGGCAAGTGACATGCAATGTCAGTGTTGTGCTGGGACAGCCCTCACATCTCCTTCAAAAATGCTAAAAAAGAATAAATCAGGTTTTTAGATCATAATAAAAAATTCAGCCAAAGGCTGTGCAGGATTTTTAGTAGTGTGTAAGTGTAGTGGTAGTAAAGGGTTAAACACACACATCTTGGATTTTTCTGAACCTGAGGAGATAAAAGGGAAGAATAAGATTGTGATTCTTGCTTTGGATCACAGCAGGCAGAGTTAAATCAGGAAGAATGTCTCCTTTTTGAAGTAAGGCCTGTACAAAGCACTGAGCTCTTGGTGTGGGGTATGAGGTCTCTTTCCTCCCTGATGTGCAGGTCTGTCCTGGACAGTGTCAGCATTATCCCTTTTCCTAAATGTTGCTGTGGTAGCAAACTTGAGAGGAATATGAACTGGTGTACACTGAGTCTCTGCTGCTGTAACTCAATGGTTTTCTATCCTAAACTAAAGCTTTAAACCAAATATCTGCAAATCACAGTGCAGTGCAGATGAGCTGGAATTATTTCACTGCTTTCTTTTCCATCTGAGCTCTGCTAAAATTGCTGTTGCTATAGCAAAGATCTCCTTGTGTTTCCTTTGTTGACACAGGCTGCAAACATGTTTTCAACATTAAATATACATCTCATTGAAATGCATTTTATTATAGTTCTTGCTGATTACTTACACTTTTTAATAAGATTAATTTTTCTTCTGTAGGGGTCCATAAACATCAGTGGTGTTTTAGTCAGTATCTACATGGTGATAATAAAGACATGATCACCACAGTACTACCAGGGTGGTACAGGAATATATAAACTTTTTATTAATAACAGTAAAGGAACTTACAACAGAAAACATCCTCTGTGGATGTCAGGATACAAAAACTGTTAATTGTCCTTTAAAATAATTTTAACACCAGTAATTAAAGAGCAAAAAAGAATTTGCATTCCTAATGTATTATGGTGTTGTCATTGATTTAGGCAGGACTAAGGACACTTCATGATATTGGCCCAGAAATACGCCGAGCTATATCCTGTGACTTGCAAGATGATGAACCAGAGGAAAACAATCCAGAGGAGGAGGAAGATGTTTATAAAGTAATGTCAGAGCACAACCATGTGAATTGTTTTTTGTATAATATGAGAGTAAAGAATGACCTTGTCCTTGAATATGGAATAATAATAGTAATAATTTTAAACCCCTCAAATCAGAAAATTTAAATATTTTATAAGTAAGTATATTTTATGTGTAAATCTATAAAAATGGTAGTATCAGGACACTTGCATTTCTTCATAAATTTAGGAAGCAGTTCCTGCAGGGTGCTTCTCCTGCCCCTAATTCTTTCTCAGTAATTTTTATTTTTTCTTAAGCAAATCCTGTCAAATGGTTTGAACCTTGCCATCTCAAATTTTGATAGTGACAAGGTTGAAACTGGTTTTAACCTCTGCAGTGGTAGATAGGAAGAAGAGAACGAAAGTCTATGCAAGCAAACCACAACAGACACAGAGCTGCATATTTTAAAATGAAAGCATGGGGTTACACAGAGGTCAACTAAATAAAATGCCATTTCCAATCCCATGAGGGATATCAATAAGAATCAATCAGAAAAAAGATTAGGTTTCCTCTTTATGCTATTTAGTCCTAAATTGTGAACATGTAAATTTGGTGTTATAATCAGAAGCAGTCTGCAAACCATTTGTCAGCCAGCAAGAAAACTTATTTTTTCCCAAGCATTTGAGAGGAAGCAGATGTAAAATCATGCTTCTGCAGGAATTATAGCAGAAGCCCCATAGCTTGCTACTGTCCTTTGCCAAGAGGAGGATGTGGCACTGGAGACAGTGCCTCAGCTGCCATCAGTAGATGCATTTCTCTGCCAACCATCATTACCTCCTGTCTTCTCTAGATTGAGCTGCAACTCAGACTGCTGTCATCCAGGACCCACCCCTGGCTAGACAGGGAGGCTCCCTAACCTGGGTCAGGTGTCCAAGAGAGCTGCATGTCATAGTCACAACTTAGCACCTCATCCTCTTTCACCATCCATCACACTCCCAGGGCTGATAAACAGAAACTCTTTCTTGTACCTCTGCGAGAAGAAAGAATGGAAGCACTGGAGCTGAATGTTCCCTACCTGGGATTTGCTTGCAAGCTGTTGCATGGCACTCCATCCTGTCTGAGTGATGCCTGCAGGAGAGCAGGACAGAACTCCACCAAGGCCTTCCCAAAAAATTAAGCAAACACATCTTTTTCTGAGGAAGCTGGTGCATGTTCATTTATGGGAATCTAGGTTTCTCCTGCGTAATAAAATGTGGAGAAAGCTGGATATGTCATTCTTACTTGTGTGGAAAAGAATAATGATCACAGCACACTGTTGATTTGACTCTGAAATACAATATTGTCATCACCACAATCACATCTCTGTCACTTCAGGAGATCCCATCTGAAGCATCATAAAATTAGAAAGAAAAATCACAGGTTACTTAAATTGCTACTTTTCTATGCATGTAGGAGAGAAAAGTAAGTTGTCACTGTCAAGAGTATGTTCTGTTAAGGTATCTGATATAATTTTTTCTTTCTCTTCCCCTAAAACAGAGGAATGGTGCCCTCTTTGGCAACCACATAAACCACATTAGCAGTGACAGACGAGATTCATTTCAGCAAATCAACACCACACACCGTCCCTTACATGTCCAGCGGCCTTCAATTCCCTCTGCAAGTGATACTGAGAAAAACATGTATCATCAGGCAGGAAACTCTGTGTACCACAATCATCATAGTCACAACTCTGTAGGAAAGCACGTTCCAAACTCAACAAATGCCAATCTCAATAATGCCAACGTGTCCAAAGTCCATGGAAAACACACAAGTTTTGGGAATCGTGAGCACAGATCTGAGAACGGTTACCGTTCACACTCCAGGACTGACCACGAGAAGCGGAGAAGGCCAAGCAGTAGGAGGTAAACTTAAATATGTCTTTGTTTTTAAATAAATTTATGTATACACTATAGGAAACTTAAGCTAAGTGAAATGAATTTGAATCTTCATTTCTCTTGCCTACTGATGTATGAGCTTTATTTAAAATCGAGCTCTGATGAAGGGGAAATGCATAAAGCTTTACTGGGGTTTGAAAGTAGCAGTTTTCTTTGAAGTGAAATCGTTAGTTACAGCACAGACATTGTAATCACCAAAGAATTTCTCTAAATTACTTGTTCATAATTTTTTTTTTTTATTTTCGTGCCCTACCTGGATAGAACACGCTACTATGAAACATATATTAGGTGAGTTGATATTGTTCTGACATAATTAAAGAGGACAGGGAGTTTTTCTTCTCTCTTTCTTTTTTTCTTCTCTCCTTTCCTGTTTATTTTCTAAATTAATTGTATAACAATGCATATGCTTGGTAACTTAAGTACAATTTTTAAGTCAATTTTTTTACTGCCTTTTCTAAAAGGAAAAACTTTTGGTAGAGTTCAAAATTATTTAAGCCCTTTTGAAAGCCCAGCCAGGTTTCTGCAGTTTTCAACAGGCTAAAGATCACACCTGACTGTAGCCCTTGTTAAAAATTGACTTACCAAGACTGGAAAAACCACTGGTGTTAGCTTTGATAAATGTTAATGTGTACAGCTCCTTTTATAGGGAACCCAAAATCTTTCCTGGTCTTCTGTCTGAATATTTTCTAAGGCACTTTTTAAAATATAAGATCTGTTGTTTTAATTGAAGTGCATTGGCAAATGGATGCTCAGTGGTGGTTTTAGTGTCTAGATTTGCATACCCATTTCAGATTTCTTTTTTAATACCTCAGCAAGAACTTAATATTTGAGCCATTTGGCAAACTTCAGGCATTGGAAAGAAGCTGTGTTTTTCCAAATGACAATGTATATCATATAAAAATGTCTTGAATGTATTTGATTTCACTGAGCATCTTTTTATTGTTTTTCTATTGTACCACAAGGAAATAAAGGAAGGCCATTTTAAGAACCAGATACATCATTCATGTTCTGAACTGCACTGCTGTAACACCACATCCTGAACGAGAGAGTTGTTAATGCTTGTCTTTTCATTTTCCTCTTTGAAGCACATCAAAAGAACTGTGTATAAAATAAAGATATAATTGATATAAATAGAAAAAAAGTTCCTATTTGGTTGCTGCTTCCAGATCTGACACTGGTGAGGGGCGCCGACCTACCATTCGCCGGGAAGAACACGAAGTGCAAGACTATTGCAATGATGATCATTATTTGGGAGAGCAGGAGTATTACAGTGGAGAAGAATATTATGAAGATGACAGTATGTTGTCAGGAAACAGGTGAGGATATTTGTTAAATAAAATAACATGTAAGAATATTTTGGTATTTTAGGTACATAGATGTAAAGGCTTCTCTAAGCACACTCACAGTGCAAATTCTCTAATGAAATTAATACTCCACAACTGCTGAAATGGGAAATGATGAGTAGGAAAGGAGAGTATTCCAAAGATGGAATGTTTCCCTTCTACTGACTACATTCAGTAGCATCTCAAATAATCTCCACTTCTGTCCATTTAAAAAAAAATTTCAAGTCCAGCCCAGAAGTAAAGGAATTTATTGCCATTTTATCTTAGATCCATAAGTGGATATACTCAAGTGCCAGACATGCTTAATTCTCCTCCTCCTTCTCCTGCTATATGGACTACATTCACCAGCTGAATTCTGGCAAGATTGGCAGCCTAATCTGCATCCATTTGGTTTGCATTAAAGCTGAGATCTGCATGAAAGCTAAATTTTACAAAAATCTCAGGTCACTATTTTTTTTGTATGATAGTTAGCATCAAGTAACACCCTTTCAAGATATGATTTTAAACATGAGAATATCCAGAATGTAAGAGGCTTAAATCCATTCTGAGCTTCTGTGCTCCTGCACCTTACCCAGGGTTCTCAAGAGAGCATGGCAGGAATAGAAGAGAGTATTTATTTTATTTTTTTTAAGCAGTGTGTGACCGAGATCTTACATTTTTGGTAAGAATAAATTCATTGAAAATACAATATGGTTAAAAATTTAACCTGAGAATTGACCATGTAACTGCACTAGTACAGAAGTATATGCCCTCTCTCAAAATCCTACAGAAACTGGATTTTAAATCTGAGTTGTGCAATTACAGAATGCAGTGTTTAATTATCTTGCTGGAGAAAGAGTAGACTTGAAAATCTTTTAGAAGGAAACTAATTTTGGAACTGTTTACAAAAACTCACTGAAAGAATATTTTCTTTATTGTTTTTTAATGCAGGCATAGATATGATTACCACTGTAGATATCACTGCCATGACTCAGATTTTGAGAGACCAAAAGGTTACCATCACCCACATGGTTTTTTTGAGGAAGATGATTCACAGATGTGTTATGATACAAAAAGATCTCCTAGGAGACGGCTGCTACCTCCAACACCACCACGTAAGTACATTAAGGACAATTTGTTTGCAAATCTGAAATAATTCACACGAATTCAGACAGATTCCTATTTAAAAAGGATTTTTTATAAAACTTGGATTTTAAGAATCTTATTTCAGATTGACATGTGTACTTTATTCTGCTGTTTAAGGAACAATGCTTAAAATTCTGTGTTTCTGCTGAGGGAGAAGATGTTTCAATTTATATATAGAATTAGCATTGTCAACAGATGTTTTTTTCCTGATTCTTTAATTTTCATTTCTTCTCTTCCTTATATCTATCCCTTGGTTTTTCCTTATCTCAAGAACAATATTGCTTTATATGCATTTCTACAAGATGTCATGCTTCTTATCTTGCAATTCTGTCTTTGTATGTTCCAGGCTATACAGCAGAGATTAGCAGTGCTAATCCTCTGGTGAAACTAGGCACAGACTCAAAATTCTTGGGTTTGGTCTTTGACCTCTGAGTGCGAAAGCAACCTCTTTTTAAGGCTTTTTCTTGTCTCAGAGATTCTCAAGTGTATTGGGATAATTTTATATCTGAGGTACAGTCTCAGATTGTTTAAAGCTACAGAAAACTGTGGTAAAAGGCAGCAGCAAAATATATTTTTATATCATAAAGGTAGCATTCTCCAACAATACTGCCAGTACTGCATCTACACTTTAGGCACTCAACTCCTTATGACAAGACTGGCAATGCTCTCTGCTGTTTGGCTTTCTGTCCTTAGAGGGCCCAGGGGCAGAATGAGCCTTGCACCACAGAGAGTAAATAACTCAGCTGAAAAATAGTGAGGGGTACAGAAAGCTGCTGTCTGTCTTTCAGTAGCAGAAGGGAAACACATCAGATGAAGGAGAGACTTGAAAGAAGACTCCTGTATATCTTTCTACAAGCTTCTCTGATAACAGAGGAATTTAAAGACAAATAAATAGATGCTTTGTATATCCATTCCACAGATTGCAGGAGAAAAAATTTAATATAAAAATTGTCCTGGGTCCGCCCATGAAAGTGTTTCAAGTGCAGGGTTGAAGGTTTCTTCTAACTGCAGTCTTGGAGATAAAGTTTTAATGACAGTGTTTGGCAGTCATTTATTTAGAGGAAGTTATGCTTTTTATCTCATCTACAGGAAACTAGATTAAGGTACTAGATAAGATTATTTGATATCCTAGGATAAGAAGACCTAGTTCTGATTGAAGTTGCATAAGGGTAATTTAGGAAGTCCTTGACTTTCACCAATGTAATGTTGTAAGAGCAATCAGTGTCAGACCTCCTGTCATAACCATTTATTTTATATTCAGGAAAAGAGTTGAGACATTGTAGCAGCTCAGTATCTGAGCAGATTTTAAAAGAATCCAAATCTATTATTTGTAACTAGGGTATGGGCTGTTTGGCCTGGGGAAGAAGCCTTGATTGTCTCACATTAATAAAGAAAAAAGAAAAAAAAAAGGACATGCAACATCACACTAAACAGTTCCTGCTAGCATCTGATTCAGTTCAAGTGAACAAAACATCCAGTGCCTTGGCTGAGTACTGCAGTCAGTAAATTGAGCTCTGTGACAAGCTTTCTGGATGTTTCTATACCAAACTCATCACCACAGTGTCTGAGCAGCTTCCAGAAGTGTACTGAGGAATGATTGAGATTTTCTTTCAGCCTCTTCTCTGCTGAGAAGCATGTGCAAAGAAGTGCCTTGTTTTGGATGAAGGGACTTTTTGGGTTGTTTATTATACATTTTGGTATCGGGACATTTAGCCTATTAGGATCAGGAGCTAAGGCTTACATTCCTGTATTTGGATTTTCCATGGAGACAAGGGAGAGAGACAAAGTTTGCTTTAGTTGGACAGAATGACCTCGTGGAGGTGCCTGTTTTAGTTCAGTGGCTCTTTGATTGTTAGTATCCAGCATGAAGTGTCTGATGATAACTGTGGGGTGCCATAACTCCATGGCACTTAACTTGGTACAGCCAGGTTCTCTCCAGTGTCCCAGTCCAGTGCTTGCAGCTGTGAGGGTGGATCTGGATTCCAGCTCCAGTTCAGCATCCAGGCTTTCTGTGCATTGAAGCTGGCACAGGGGAATGATACCCATGTGCTTCCCATCATTCTGCAGGCTTTCAACAAGGTCAGCTTGTTGAACATCTCCACATCAGCCAAACATCTTGATTCACTTTTTTTTCTATCATGAAAGTGCACATAACAGCAGAGACCGTGAATGATCACTGTCCTAAGCAACAGAATAAACATCAGGAATTGACAACCTGTGTTGACTTGGACATGGTTTTGCATATTGCTTCCAAGGAACTGGAGATTTCATATTTCCTTTGGGAAATCTGGTTTATTAGAATCGAGAGCTTGAAGCCATGGAGGGGAAAGAAGAAAGTCACAGCAGGTTATGGCAAAACTCTGCAGTTGAGAGTCTGAGCCAGTCAGCTGCATCAGACAAGCTTGTTTTCTGAAACAGCTGCTTTCAGTTCTGTCATGTTGGGTTGCTTCTATGATTTCTGCCTTGGACTGCTTTTGCTTATGTGATTAATCTGTGCTTTATCTTATAACCTGCCACTTGCTTCTATTAGCACAGCTTATTTCTTACTGGAGGATCTATTTTTATTTGTATCATAGTTCACTTACCCTGGAATTCTGGAAATAATAGACTTTGAGGAAAAATACTTTGTTTTTCTAATGAATTATGGTTTCCCTGTAGCACACAGACGATCTTCCTTTAATTTCGAATGCCTCCGCCGACAAAGTAGCCAAGATGACATCCCACTCTCTCCTAATTTTCACCATCGCACGGCTTTGCCACTTCACTTAATGCAACAGCAGGTAAACTCAAACTCTCCCTTAACTAACAGTGAATTACATCTTTCCAGCCTCTACATTGCACTCCTGACTTTCACTGTTGTTTGGAGCAGTACTGGTGTATTCGTTGCTAGACCCAAGGCTTCTCAAACATCGACCTTGTACAAAACAAAGAATGAGTAGCCTGCCCCTTAAACTATGAGTGTTCACAGAGAGTCACCATGCCCTCAGTTTTGACCAGGACTGCATAATACAGCAGCTGTCTATTAATCTTTGCCTATCTCAACTCCATTTGTGACAATTTGCAAATTTGTGACCTTCTGAGGCTCAATGCCCAGCTTGGAAAATGCTGACAGCTTCCTATCCGGTCCTGGACAAAAGAAATGTTTCTATATTTTGTTTTCTTTAACATATTGTATAATCAAAAAGATTTTGTGATATGAGTAAAATGGAAAAAATACCATTTTGTTGATTCAATTTACCAATTTCAGTCCTGTTCCTCTATTACACATCAGAAAATGTTAACTTTGCATAGCTGCTGCCTGAGAAATTGGTTTGAGCTAACTGCTGAAGTGGGAAATGAGTATGACTGAGTATGCTCAGTATGAGTATGCTCATACTATAAGTATGAGCATTTGAAATCACTAACTTCTAAAATTCTTCCCTTTGCCAGGTGATGGCTGTGGCAGGTCTGGATTCCAGCAAAGCTCATAAACACTCACCGAGTCGTTCAACGCGTTCCTGGGCCACCCCGCCCGCCACCCCTCCCAACAGGGAGCGCTCCCCCTATTACACCCCTCTGATCCAGGTGGACAGGGCTGACTCCACAGAGCACATGAACGGCAGCCTGCCTTCCCTGCACAGGAGCTCCTGGTACACGGATGACCCCGACATTTCCTACAGGACGTTCACCCCAGCCAGCCTGACGGTCCCCAACGACCTGCGGCACAAACACAGCGACAAGCAGAGGAGCGCAGACAGCCTGGTGGAGGCGGTGAGTGCCGCGCAGCCTCGAGGGAGCCGAGAGTGCCCGGCTGGGAGGTTTTGGGGTTAACTCTTCAAAGCACAGAGTTAAGTTTGATGCCTCAGGTTTTAGCTTTTATATTTTTTAGATTCTGTACTGCTTTAGTGTGTACTTCTGAGCTTCATATTAGGAGATGGTAAGGTCTCTTCACAGAGTAGGGAGACAAAACAATTCCTTCTCTAGCTGGGGACCAAGGACAACGGGCCCATATCTCAGGCCCAAGAGCATAAACAACGGCGAACTGAAGGGAGAAAATCAAGAAGGATGGGACTTCATAAGCTAAATCTATAACTGGATAATTAACTCCAATATGCTAATGGACCAAAACTTATAAAAGTGTGAGCCCTTATGACAGGTCGTCCATTTTGTGACCATTTTTGGTTCATCTTGGGTGTAGCCCTGGCTGGGCTCTTGTATTGCCCAAGGTGTATGCATTGAGGCCTTCTAATAAATACCTACTTTATTCTTTAGCTCTGTCTAGTCTCTGTTTTAAGTCAGCCTTCACAAGGCATCAAGTTCACATCAGCTCTCTGAAAATGGATTTTTAGTTTTATAGCCACAGACTGGTTTTAGGTAAAGAAGGGAATTTATTCATAACTGTCGTGTAGTAAAGGATTTCTACTGAATCCAGATCTTCACATTAGTGAGAGATTAATCAGAGAAATAAAGATACTTCAGAATTTTGAAATTTAAGTTTTCTAGATAAGCATCAATTCTGAAGTATCCTTCCACAATGGCAATAAGGAAGAGATGATGTATATGTCTGTTCTCTCTGTTGTTTCTACAGACATAAATCCCCATTTTTGCAGTAATCTGAATAAAAGATCAAAAACTCCATCATCAGTGTATTAAAGGTAGAGAGGAGAATAACAACTGCAAGGATTGATTTGTAGGTGTACTAAAGAAAGCTAAGAATTCCCTTTTATATTAAAAAAGATTTGAAGATAAAGTGTGTGCAGCATTTCTGAATCAGTTAATGTTGTAGCTTCCATCCATCATTTCCTTTCCATTGCTATGAGCTAAACAACACATTTTGTTATATTTTGCAAATGGGAATTCAACATCTTTTTTCCATCTACTCTAAAGTACCGAGAACATATAAAATTCTCTATTTCAGACAATTGTTCTAGCTGCACCATCTGAGATGTATTAACTGTTGTCTTTAGTGTATCAGCCTGACTGATGCTCAGCAAAGACTACTGCCAAATCTCTAAGGAGAAGTGCCAGATGTACAGCAGCACCACTTACATTATCGCACATCGTGGTGTTCTTTGGAGACTTTTCATGGTTGATTTAATTGTTATTTACCTGTACAGTTTGGCTGTGGGTTGCTCCAGTGATTCAGCATGGGGTTTCTAGTGCTTTCATCAATGAGCTATGCTTTCATCTGTCTGTTGTTCTGTAATTCCACTGAAATTCTCGCTCTCTCCCCTCCCTCTGCCAGGTACTTATATCTGAAGGCCTAGGAAGGTACGCAAAGGACCCTAAATTTGTTTCGGCTACAAAACACGAGATTGCTGATGCATGTGACATGACTATTGACGAGATGGAGAGTGCAGCAAGTAATCTTCTCAATGGGAATATCAGCAATGGGACCAACGGGGATATGTTTCCGATTTTAAGCAGACAAGATTATGAACTTCAAGATTTTGGTCCTGGCTACAGCGATGAAGAGCCAGAAACGGGACGATACGAAGAAGACTTAGCTGATGAAATGATATGCATTACAAGCTTATAGTATTTAGCAAGGAAAATGTTCTAATCACAGAAAAAGTGCCTCATAGTTTCAAGATGCTAGGCACTAGCTGGAGTGAATAACCAATTCAAGTTTTGTACGAGTGATGTTGCACCTCAAGGAAGCCATAACTAATAAATTTATTATCTCCAGGTTGCCGAAATGAACAGAGCTGCAGTAGGTCAAGTCTCCTCCCATGGAATCTTCAGTTCCTCTGTAGGAATGAGGTTCTTTTGAAACCAAACAGATTGTGACAATCAGTTTTTTGAGGGCTAGAGCAGGATTCTGAGGTGTAATATCTTGCCTGTCTTTCAGCCTTGTGCTGCTGTCCTTCCTAGTAGAGCAGGATTTTGTCAGTGACAATGTCTTGATAGGTCTGGCACAGGATTGTGTGGGAAACAGCAACATGAGATGAGTGATGACAACCAATAATGTCATTACCTCAGTGCTCAAAGCATATCAGCTACCCATTGCATATCCATTCTAACACTGTTTTCAAACTTGCCTCCTGATTTCTTTTCTTAATGTTCTTCTAAAATATGATTTGTCATGCTCTACCTGTTAGAGATTGTTGGAAAAAGAAGTTATATAAAGAATAATCTGTCATATGTAACATCAGTTTACATAGGAAAATATCATTCAGATGGTCTGTTTTATGACTATCATGTTAAGGGCAAAATATACTGGAATAATTGCATTCTTACTAATGCACTTGCAACCAGGTTATAGTAGAATTAGATAAGATAGTTTGCTAAAAATTATATAGTAGAAAATATTGTAAATTAATTGTAATATACAATGATTTGTATTTGTAAAGAGATGTTCTATATTTTGTAATTATTGTACCGTAATTGAACTGCAGCAATATTTATGGACCCTAATTATTGTAACTCTCCACAGAATTCTAGATAGAAGTATTTTTACTTGGAATATATAGATCTATAGCATAAATATTTAAATAGAGCCACCTCTCAGTGTAAATCTCTTTTTGGGATAAAGTGTCAAGTGTGAACTTGGCAACAGATCAGATTTTTTTTAAAAATAATTGAGTCAAAAGAATCTCTCTGCAAAAGGGATGCACTGTTGACTATTTAGTCTTATACTTGGAAAGGTTAAAAATTTAAAGTAATTTCCTTTTTTTTTTTTGACTGAAAAGTATGCTCTAGTTTTATTTTTGTAATAACTCCATGCAAAAAACCCAAAACCCCAAAACCTTAGCAAGTTCATGCCAGGGTGTTCTTGGTCATGAGAAAATTGGTTTTGACAAAGTGTAATACCTACATACCCTAAATTGACACAGAAAATATCTGAGGCAGAAAATACTTCACAGGTAAATGAAAATGCTTTACTTCAGTACTACTTTCTCTGCTTGGAAAGAGAAGAAATGTGATAGTAGGATTCTACACAGAACCAAAAACCTTGATATAAAAATTATATTATTTTATTGCCTCTACCTTTCTGTTGTTCTATGTGTAGTTTTTCAAAGATTTATTTTTATGCAATCAAGAGAGGGCTTCGATATTGTTCACAATGCAGTAAAACCCTGAAATGTCTTTGAGGCTGAAATGACCTTGGAGGATAATTAAAACACCCTGAAAGCTACTGTCTATTTTGTTAGCACTGGATAACAATGACTTGTTCTAACAAGTTATCTTATCAGGTTTTACCTGTAGTTCCTATGCTAGATAGCAATCCAGTTCACATTTTTACAAATGTGATGTTTAAAACATGTCAATAAACATTTTGTACATAATGACAGTTTCCTATGAATAGCTTACAGACTTCCTCTGAAATCGTTCTTATTTCAAATGCCAGGATAAGAACTTAAAGGTTTGTAAATTATTTCTTGACCTACATCATTTTGTATTAAAACAAATGCAAAATGTTCTTCAAAATAAAACTGTGTAATAATTTTATTATACCTGGGCGTCCTTTTACTAATATTTTTTCACCAAGAAGTTCCAAAAGTTAAATTCAATTTGCAGTGTTATAAGAATGGGAGGGAATATGTGGAATAGGGTACCAGTCTGCAGTGTCACATCATGCAAGTCTTTTATGAATGGTTGCTCTTAACCACAAGGAAATAAAACAATCAGAATATTCATGTGCAAAAAGGATTACTACTTCCCTAGAGATAGCCCTATGGAAATGATTAGGAAAATTTGACTAAAATACCCTGAAACATCTAAATAAATTTTCCATGCTGTCTTGGGAAGCTCTTGGGTAGGTTACCCAGCAATACTCACTTTGTTACACTTTCCCAGCTCACAGAAACAAAATCTGGGAGGCCAAAATGGAGCTGTCCCTGTGAAGTAACAATGAGTAGATTTCAAAGTTCTACCTACTGTGGTAAACCCACTTCTGATAACCACCTTCAGGGCAACTGGTGTTAAACTTTAAAAAAAAAAAAAAAAAGGAGGAAAACAATCTCAGAATTGTATTTTGTCCAGCTTGGACATTTGATAGCACGTCAGGTTCAGCAGATTGGGCAGAGTGACAGGATTTTTAATTAGTGATTTCTCCAAAGAGAGAGAAAACAATATGCTGACCTCACTGCATTTTCCTGCTCTTTGTCCTCAGCCTTTAATAGTGTGATGAGAGACTCTTTAAGGTAGATAAGAAATTTTATGAGAGAACTGTTTGCAAAAATAAACAATGAAGGAAATTTAGTTGCAGACCGTATTCTATGTAGTTATTGGCTTAGGGGAGAACATTTGTATAAAATTCAAAGAATACTTGTTTGGTTTTATTACAG
This sequence comes from Ploceus nigricollis, assembly GCA_013399945.1. Lineage (NCBI taxonomy): Eukaryota > Metazoa > Chordata > Aves > Passeriformes > Ploceidae > Ploceus > Ploceus nigricollis. The sequence goes on along the minus strand of VXBC01004934.1, from coordinate 26,409 downwards.
AAATATGTGGTAACAAGTAATCAATATATGCATAATTACATGGTAATTGGCACCCTTAGAATACTACCAATCATAGTAATTAGTACAAAAAAACCTAGAAGTTCTCTCAACAATTAAATAATAATTTATGAGACTCCAAATTTGTTTACATATGTATTTAATGACAGAAAATACTAGTAAAGAATTAAACACTGGTAAGTATTCTACAGTGAAGTAAATTCACTGAAAAAATGAATCTATAACATATATTCATATTTGAACAGTGTCTTTTTTTGGAGTTTGGCTGACAGAAGAATTGAGACTAAAAATTGTAATAATGTAATAAGATATGCTTGTGTTCTCCCTCTTCATTTTAACTATAATATAAAAAGTATTTAATTACTTTTATTATTATTTAATGATATATGATATATATATTTTATATAATTTAATATATTTATGCTTTTATTATTCCTCAAAATCCATTTTTATGTTTATTTTATATTCAAGCCCACTTTTCCAGTGTTCCTATAACTGCCTAATTTGGTTGCAGACTAATTGACAGCAGGCACTTGGCAAGGATTTCAAGGTTGTGGTGTACACAATCTTACATAAATTAAATAAAATGCAATTTTACAAAAACTGTTATATTCTGCTGCTTTTAAAAGCACTTCTTATACTGAAACAACTTGAGCTGAAACATGTGTGCAAAAGAAATGTTTTTGGTCACTTTTCTTTCTTAATCCCATTGTCCCCTGCCAGAGACCTCCAACTGCCTGGAGCATCTGCAGCAAGCCATTTCCATGGAGATGCTGGTGTTCTCTCTTGCAGTACCATTGCTGGTCCAAGCCATGCTGGCAGGTCTAGTAATTCTTGAATTAAACAGCTTTTACAGTTAACTGGTTTTGAGCACATAATATATTATCTGCATACTTACAGAATTTATATATGGGTAGAATTGGGAATAATCATGCTGTATTGCTTTGTTAAATAGGTAGAACTGTGGAATTACAACCTGTGTTCTGCAGTCCAATAAGGTGTAAAAGATGGTTAATTTTAGCTATGACACTGCTAGTGCTCCACAGGATATGTTAGAATAACCCAGACCTATTCTAAGGACCCTTTAGCAGACTTGACTCTGCTGGAAGTCAGAACAATTTTTAACAGGAATTCAAAATCAGCAACCAGGTACAACACAGAGGACAAACTAATGGTAAATTGATGCTACTTAAAGATTTCCCCAGGGCAACAAACCCTTCAAGCACTGCATCACAGGAATCTTTTGAGGGAGCCTCAATGTTCTAGAGCAGTGAGGCTGGAATTAGTAAAGCAGCTGCAGCTCACAGCAATGAAGATGTTTAAGTGTTTAGAAGGAGAGGAATCTGCAAGATGTCTGTGGATGGTTAGAACTACAAGAAAAGATGATGTTCCAGAAGAAATGCCTGATTATCTGATTTCTCAGTGCTGTAATGTCTCCTGAGCATAAGACACATGAATACCTAACCTTGCTATTTACTCCTCGTTTTAGAGCTTGGCATAACAGCAGAGAGGTCTGTGCATGTTCAGTGGTAAGTTATGTAAGCCAGTGGCTAGTTAATCCTCTGCAGTTGCATAATAACAATTCCCATCTTGCATGCCTGGAGTGGAAACCCACATTGTAAATCTGCAAATGCAGGAACTTCAGTGGCTCATCTTGCCAAACTGCCTCCCTTCTCAGCTGCACAGGACTGTGGTAAGTCTCACCAGTGTATGTAACTTAAAATATCCTTATTGTATTCCAAATGACACTAGAACTTACTGAATACCCTTAAAGAAAAATCTCACAAGCATAAGTGCTGAGAAAGAATTATTTGCCATTAGGAGGTACACAACACACAGTCCATGCTTTTCTCAAACAGTTGCACCAGAGGAATTGTCTCCTTAACTCAGCTAATCAATCACCAATGACGTGAAATATTCTTGTTCTTCCCCTCATTTCAAAAGACTGCATCACACACAAAGAAAGGGTTTACCTGTCTCCCTTAGGTGCAGAGTTCACTGCTGTCATCTTCCATCTTCAGTGGTTTTGTTTGTTTATGCAGATGCTCTAAAGAATTAAGTCCTTTCCTTCAGCAGAGCTTCCAGTCAGTGCCTTACAGAGAGCAGCACCAGGTACAAGTATCTGCCTTAAACATCTGCAGTTGTCCCTCCAGCCAACATCTGAGTCAGCAAGGTTTTCTATAGTCTGTGAAAATGGTGTAAAATTCCATTTTTTTCTGAAAAAATGTTTATTCTCTTTGCCACAAGTCCTGAGCAATCTTAGGCTACAGAAGATATTACTTTATGATTTGACATCTGCTTAGTGAGAAGTTACTTTGGAATACTTAATAAATACAAAATAATCAATGGAATAATTTTCTTTCAGTGAGTTCAGTTTCTTTACGTTTTTTTTTTTTTTTAATCAGTACCTGAAAGTTAGTTTGACACCAAAAACAACCATGAAAGCTCAAGTATCTTACACAAGTAACTTACACATCTGAAAATTAAAAAAGCAAAGATTTAAGTCCTAACTAGAATATAGCATTGGTTCACTGAATAAGATATTTGACTTCTAATTTAATCAATATCTGACCTTATACAGTTATTTTGAGTAATATTTAATTTTAAATATAGTTTGGGTGTAATTTTTCTAAATAAAATTTGAGTGATAGCGAGGCACCATTCAGAATATTTGCTGATGAATATATTTTGCAAACAATCATCTAAGCAAAGGCCAATCACGTTATACAAAGTGCAGATCTCTTCCTGCTAGAGTGGTAAAACTATATCAGCTTAAATTGTGAGCAGAATTCTACTAAGCACTTCATGAAAAAAAAACCACAAACAAAGGCAAAACAAAACAAAGAGAAATACCAATTTTCCAGTACATTTTTATAAATTTCAACTCCAGTTCTGCATTTTTAGAAAAATAAGTTCCAATAAATACACTGCATGTCTTCTCCCTGAATGCTCTACAGTTAGAGACTGACCTTAGTGAAATCTGACTTTGAGTGGGATTTGTAAACTGTGTATTCCTTTCATAAAAACCACGTTTGACAAACTCTGAGCACACGCAGGTTCCTCCTTTTCCTATGAATTCTGATAAAAACTAGTTCAGCTCTGGAATTTGAAATTGTGTAAGTGCTTACATTTGCTTGACCATTCCTTGCAGGATGTGGTGATTACTGACTAGCTGTTTTCCTGGGTAATGTTCTCATAGCAGTTAAAATTCTTCAAATAACATAATCGTTTTCAAAATAGCCCACACTCATCTCTTCCATTCCTCATGCAATCCCATGGTATTTCTGACTGATGTGCACAACCATCTTGTCATTTAGAAACAGCTTCTCTTCAACAGAAAATGTGAATTTACCACAAAAGGTCATATTTAACTAAATTTGTGATTCTTGGAGAGTCCCGCACAGGGACAGGAGTTGGACTTAATGATCCTGATTGGTCCCTTGACACTCAGCATATTCTATGATTCTAGAAAAGGAACTTAAACCAGCTGATTAAAAAAAAAACAGTAGGTAGTCTAATACCAAAAAAATATTCAAATTAACAGTTATTTTAATAGGATATGTTATTTTGCATGATATTTATCACGTTGGCATATTCAGTATGAGATACCAACATGCGGATGAAAGCCTAAATAGCAAATGATATGAGTGAGAATATTTATTTATCTCTGTGTTTCCAAGGTCTTGGGCTTATATACAGGAACATTTTTCTCCTGAAGTGATGGGAGGCCCTTAATTATATCTGCAGCTTTCTCTGCCATCATGATAGTTGGGGCATTCAGGTTTCCAGTGACAACACTGGGCATTATTGAAGCATCAACTACTCTCAAGTTTTCAACACCAATTACTTTTGTCTGGGGATCCACTACAGCGGTGCTGTCTGAAGGCTGACCCATTTTACAGGTGCAGGAAGGATGATAAGCACTATCAGCCTTCTGCCTTATGAAAGCATCTATTTCTTTGTCAGACTGAACATGATTTCCTGGTTGAATTTCAGGCCCACGAAATTTTTCAAAAGCTTTCTGAGCAAAGATCTCTCTGGTCAACTTGACACACTGGCGGAATTCCCAAATATCTCTTTCTGTATAGAGAGAAAATAAGAAAATTGTAAGTACACATTTAATTTACCGGTATATACAGAATGTAAAACAGAAAAAAGCAGCATTGTGGAAAAAAATCTGGAAAGAAAGTCTCTCGCTTCTTGCTGAAAGCCATGATAAAGCAGAATATTTTTTAAAGTCACAGATATTTACATCCAGCGTGAACAAAATGTTGCTTATATTGCACAAACCCAAAAGGAAAGGTGTGAACTATGAGGAATTGCACTTTATCTTGCTTTACCCACTGCCTAGGAAAAGGAAAATAGCCTCAGCACAAGGAAGCAAAAGAAATTATTCCTTCACAAGCAGAGGTGGTGATGAAACGAGCAGCAAGACACAGCAGATACTGAGAATTGTGACTTCCTCCCCAGCAGGGAATTCTTTCTAGCTTACACAGCGCATTGCACAATCACCTCTTTTCATACTAGTTGACTTTTATAAACGAGAACTAAGCAACAATGTACCAACCAGCACTTCTGAACTGGTGTTGAGTAGGTACAAAAATCAGCTACTGAAACAGGTGGGAAATAAGCTGTCAGAGCAAGGAGAGGCTGCAGTTACCTGTGGACAGGTAGTTGGGCTCAATGATGGGGTGATCATTTGGGTCTGAACTCTTCAGCTTCAGCCAGCCCACACTTGTGCTCCTCATGGGTCCCACGTGGACCTGCAACACCCATGCTGTACTCATCACACAATCCCACCAGGTCTACTTGCAATTCAGCATGGGGTTTTTTGTGGGGATTTTGCCCTTTTTTTGTGTTTTTGGTTTTTTTTTGGTTTGTTTTTTGTTTTTTTGGTTTTGGTTTTGTTTGGTTTTTGTTTGGTTTTTTTTTTGGTTTTTTTGTTCTTTTTTGTTTTTTTGTTTTGTTTTTTTCAATTTAGACATACTTTACAAATTCACCATACGTAAACATTAACCAGAGATAGTGGAAAATACCATTGAATATTTTCCATTTTATATAATTTCTTTTGTAAATATGTAATTCCATTGCAGGGAGCAAATATGCCTGTCAATTCACAACTGTTCTTTTCATTTAAAATAAAACCATTCCAATTTAGTAGTATCAGAGCACTCTAATACAATCAGCAACTGGACCAAATTATTATGTCTCTGAAGGAAATAAGATTAGCAAGGAAAAGCATGTATATTCAGTGACAGTTCCCCAGAATTAGCATTCAGAGTTTTGGATCAAGATGCTAGTCTAAAAAGGGGCTTGGATTTGTGCCAGTGGATAAATTAGTGTTTCTATACATTTTCACTTAAACCTTTGTCTAAACTGCAGTGAAACAGTTTTGTTCCACTGCAAAATTGTGTCCTAACCCAAGCAGTAGGGCACTTCAGTAGAGTGAATACTTAATTCAATACTTGCCTTATTTCCCAGAGATAAAAACTAAGATAATTTTGGTGGCAATATCAAATAACAAGGTGCTGTTTTTTTCTCAATAAAGGAGGTTAAACAGTCTATTTCATATTATACTAAACAAAGTATTTTTCAGTGTATAGCCAAATTATCAACATTTATAATGGAGTATAAACCTCCTTGCTAATGGTTCCAAAGTCTTACTGGAACATTCTTTTCTACTCACCTGGTAAGCTTCCATTGTGGAAGCAACCCGACCATGGTCAATCACCTGGGAAGGAAGGAAGTGGAACTGGATGTCGGGGTGAGGAACCCCTGGTTCACTCCGGATGAAACCACCAGATTCCAGGTGGGCAGTGGCTCCCTCACCTAGGGAGTGTAAAGGAGGGAGAAGATGCCATTAAAATACCTCCAAAGAGCAACAAGTCCACTTGTTTTTAACCTGTAGATGCACTACCAGGAATAATTGATTTGTACAGCATCAACTGCAAGGAATGCAAATCCATTATGAACAGCTTGTAGTTTAGGCACCGTGCACCACTTTCATCTGCTTTTTAATTCCTGGATAAATGTAAATACGCATAACTTTGGAAATCCCCTTGATCTGAGAAGGGGATGTTACAGTTATCTCACTGTAACTGGCAGGCCAAGGCTCTGACTCCAGAAGCAGATTTGGATCCTAACAGGTGTGGAGGGAACTGGCTGCACATCCTGATATTCCTGCACTGCTCGCTCCATGACGCGCACTCCAGTTATCCCATCAGTCACATGGAATAGGCAGAGCCATCCACAGTGCCTGCCCTGAAGGGAAAGATGAAAGCTCTGCAATGTGCCTTATGTTATTTTCATTTCTTCTAAAACTGTAAGTTGGCTCTTAATATTTACTTGCATGGTAAAAAGCCATATATACCCAGAATAAGTTGCCAAATAATAACACAATTCAGCAAGTGATGTAGAGCTCAACTTTGGCCAAGCTATTTGACTGGCATCAAGGATTATATTTACAGATTCTTTTTAAGGTACAATTTATGACTGAAGTACTGTAAAATTCATGTGTCATTCTAATGAAAGTCAATTCACATTTACTTGCAGGGCAAAAGGATTCTGATAAGAGAAACAAACAAATTCTTTTGAGACAAGTTATACAGAAATCAGTACAACAATATGTTTTTATTGACATCACATTGATTTAAAACAGAATATTTTCTCCATCTTTTTTGCAATAGCTTTTCTTAGTAGCACTGATTTTTAAATGTAGAATTTTTCTTTGCATGAGATATAAGAATGTTAAAAGTGGTGTATAATAACCTCTTTCATTACCTAAGATATAAAAACTTTAAAATATTCTGGTATAGAAGAAAAGAAATAGTTCAAATCCATTTGCAAATTCCAGTTATTTCTCAGAGCGTGAAAAAGATTATATATTAAGGCTCTCAGGCTATAAAACCCATGGATAAAAGGCTGTCATAATTCTAAATCAGTCAGTTGTAGAATGATTGCATACTTTGCTTCATACCTGTAAATTTCCAAAGCCACTCAAGACCAATCCTCACCATGTTAAGTGGCTTTTGTGCACTGTATAGAGTAATAGGTTTGGTGCACTTTTGCTGGACGTACACTTCTAAATGATCTTGTAGGTTCTGGCCTACTCCTGCAGGGGGTAGAAAGAGGGAAGGGAGAAGAAAGTGAGAGGAAAAAACCTCTGTTATTTCACACAGAAAGATTACCCACCATGTTTCAAGCAGAGAACCTCTTAAGTGGGAGCTAAACCAAGCTCTTACAAGGGTAGTGGTGGCACAGACCAAGGCCATGAGTCACATCAGCCTTTTGCTCATGTCAGAATAAGGCTTTACATAAACATAGCATAACTAGAATGAAAATAGAAAGTTAAATGGCAGATATATCAGTTGTTCTAAAATTTCCAGATATGGCTCCTAAGTACTGTGCTAACTTTTTTGGCTTTAAGGAAAAGTTAATGTTAATTCTTCTATATTTGAATATCTAGGATAGTGGGAGTTTACACAATGTGTAGTGGACCAAAACTAATTCAAAGCCCTTAATGACAAGTGTGCTGCTTAACTATAAAAATACGCCTTCAGAAAGGCATTTTTCACTGTCAAATGTGGTGAAGAAAGAGTAGCAGTTTGTGCTTAGTTCTAGAATCAATGCATGTTTCCACTGATTTGTGTAAAATCAATACATCTTTCCACTGATTTGTAACAAACATGTTTTCAACATGTGTTTCAGTCTACACAACTTGACATAAAGAAAACTCTATTTGATGACTAATTTAATTTAATGGTCATTCAGTTGCATCCATAGGAAGATGAAAGAAGAAAGAAAAAAAATTACCAGGAAGATGGCAAACAACAGGGATCCCCAGTTTTTTTAGATCATCTGCATTTCCAATTCCAGACAACATAAGCAGCTGGGGAGAATTTATGGCACCTCCACTTAAAATAACTTCCTTATTGGCAAAAACCTAAAAGGAAATGAGCACAAAAGCCCTAGGATTATAAAGCCTGAGCTGAATGCAAGCAACATCAGGGGCTGCTGTTTGGATATGCTGCTGTGATCCAGATTAGACACCCTTCCCTCACATTTTCCTCATTTAAATGTATTCCTGTCTCGTCAGAATTTTCCACAGAGAGAAGTAATCAAGCTTTTACTTTGATCATTCCTGTATTTATTCCCATCTTTACAATCCATTCAAACTGTATGGCACAGAAACATTGAGCCCAGCTCCTGTCCTACTTGTCAGGGGAATAGTACCTGTGGCACTCAGATCAGGCAGCTAAGCTTCTCTGCCATTTTCAGCAACCCTTTATAAATTAAAACTGGAACTCCTAAGGAAGATTTGGAATTCACAGACATGGTAGCTCAAAAATTCTCAGGAGCTTATTTTTTTTTTAATTCAACCAAGGCTAAGTTTGATTTCTTAGCTCATGGTAGTTCTCAACAGCCCCCCCACCATTTATTAAAGCACTACTGATAAAATAGTAACAGACATAAATTGAACTTTGTTTTGCTGACAGTCTTTTCATCAAATGGTTTGGTCTGAGCCCTGAGCTGGTGATGATACAGGCTGCTAAATTATTCCTCTGCCTTTGACTTGGAGTTTTAACAGATTAGCATGGAATGCATATTAACTTGGAACCCTGTCCTTTTTGAATGACACCTCAGCTATACAGAAAGATGGCAAAATGTTGCTACAGTAACATCCAAGTGTAATAATAATAAAAAGCATTTTCACACTATTTATCTGGTATGGCCAACAGATGGCCAGTGCTGTTATCTTTTATTTGTTACTGCTTTGCTCTGGGCAATCATTAGTGTGTTAAGACTAATAAACACCATATCAGAGCCTGTTGAATCAATACTTAGAGCTGTATTTTGCATGTTATACAAACTTATTTAACTTATCTACATTTTCTGTGGAACACACAGAACTGGTACCAGTTTGTTCAGAGCAGCATTCAAATGATGCTTGCTCAGGCTAAACCTCCTGCAAAGTCAGCCCACACAAAGTTTTCCATAATGTCACAGCTAACATGCTAAGTGGAAAAAGTGACTGATACACTTTTGTTTGAGTTAGTCTATAATACATTAAAACATTTTCATCCTTTATATGAAATATGAAGTATAAATAAACTTTTCTGCTTGATTCTGAACTTAAAAACTCCAGGAATGTTCAGTCTACCTTTCCTACTTTTACTGGAGTCCTGGGAGATCTCTAGGACTTCAGTGTTAGACAAATAACAAGTCACTGGCTGGTGAATACGTTTTGAATAACTTTTGAATCAGGTTTTGATGATCTTTTCACTTTGCTGATGAATGACGTAAAAGAGATTATATCTAAAATAGGCTGTAAAAACAAAAACACTTTAATGTAGTCAATTGCTTCATCTTGATGTTCATAATGCAATAAAATGATTAGTCCTTCCATCCTGACAGGTATAAAATTTTCCAGAAAGTCAGAGCAGATGCTAATCCTGCAGTTTTGATGCTGGGAGAGGGGGAGGAGGGGGAGAGAAGGAAGGGAAATACTTTGAGGGTGTATTTTGTACAATACATGATATAAACATATATTATTCACTATGCAGAATTCATGCATATATTAGTATGTATGAAAATTCATAGCAATCGAAGAATTTTACAATTAAATGGTCCAGTATTCAGAAAGTCTTTGATCATGTGTAATTGGGTTTCCAAGACTTCAACAAAACTGATCTTGATAATGGCACAAGAACAGCAATTAGAGGTACTGTTTTCACAGAAATTTAATAGCTTATGAATTCAGTTAAAGGTTTTGCAACTTTTGTTTCATATTGGTAAAATGATTATTATTTGCAATCCAGTTAGAAAGCAGCAGATTTGATCTGTGCTTTAGAAAATCAAAGAACAGATTATTTTTACTGCATTTGAACTTCTGGCAGGTGCTCAGACACAGAACTTGTCTGCTGAGTTTCATAAGGCTTACTGAACTCAAACCACCAAGATCTGCACTCAGCTCTTTCTAGGATATTATTATTAAACTTTGTAACTGTTTTATAGTCCTTTGTGACTAAATATCTTAGGTTATTAGCATACAAGCCCCTTTCAGGCAATATCCTAGTTACAGACTAATCCATAATCAGCTGTTAAGGGAAGTGAGGATGGTTTAGGTCTTACAGAAGTCAATTGATTGAAAGAAGCCTAAAATGAACCAATTATCCAGAGTTTTGTAATGACAATTCAAGCTTCCTTCCACACAACCACATTTTCAGCAGAAGTTGAACTGAAACTGAGACATATTCATTCCACAGCCAACCATGAGGCAAGATTTGTCATCTGTCCCTTGAGCCATTCAGATTTCAGTATCTGGCTTTTACAGATTTTCCTCTGCCAGAATTGTTTTTCAGAAACATCCCCATTGCAGCACTCTGGTCAATGTGCTGGGACAGGGCATGGTTGCACCATAGGCTCCAGTCTTACACAACACTCTGTGAAACATCAAGTTATGGCCTGTCCCCTCAGCACTGGGAGATGGAAATGTGATGATGAAGTTAATCTCTAAATCAACACAACTGGAATATCATCTACTGTAAAATAACTCACAAGGAATCATATATTGTAAGAAATAACATAACCTCTAAAGAAAGAAAACACTTTGCAGAGTAAAGTGTCATTTTTAATAGACTTTTAAAAAATATATATAATTTAGCTTTGATTTGTACCTTTCATACTGGAAATTGAAAATCTCTTACCTTTTTCCTTTGCCCATTTTTCACATACTCAATACCAATGCATTTTGTTCCTTGGAACAAGATTTTTGTTACAAGTGTCTTCTCTGCAACTGAGAAATTTGGGCGTGATATGGCTGGGCGAAGATAAGCACTAGCTGTGCTCCATCTTTGACCTACAATGTATATTTACATTAAACATCAAAACAGTCATGCTTCAGATTTTGGCCAATAACCACCAGGATGCCTACAGAGGGAAAGTCTTCATAGAGTTTATAGAGTTCAAAGCAAATGTGATTTGATATAATAATTAAAGATATTATTTTAACATAACAAATTTCACAATGACACAATTTAACTGTGAATCAGGACTTTCCTACCAATGCAACTTGCAATGAAGTACACAGTGCACTGATAGCAAGCTGCTGAGAAATGAATAGGGTGTAAATACAGAGTGCCATAGCTGGGCAGTAACCTAAACACTTAAATGGCATTCAGTGCAGATTATATGTCCATATTTCAACATTATTTCTGGGTCAGAAATGACTCGAGGACCCCTTTGTGGTTTACCTTGGTGTATAGTCATGTCCATCCAGCCAAAGCCTTCCTGCTGGTAGCCATTCATGTCATCTGTGAAGGGATACCCGGCTTGCTGGGCTGCCTCCAGGAACGCCTGATGGAGAGGATGGTTTGTTTTCCCTCTTGACACATGCAGGGGGCCATTCCCACCTCTGTACTGATCCGGCCCCAGTTCGTGTGTCTGTGCCTTCTTAAAATAGGGCAGGCAGTGCTCGTAGTCCCAGCCTAGAGCCCCCTCCCTGCTCCAGCGGTTGTAATCCTCGGCGTGCCCGCGGATGTAGACCATGGCATTGAGCGAGGAGGAGCCGCCCCACACCCTGCCCCGGGGCCAGTACATCACTCGGCTGTCCATGTGCCTCTGCGGAGTGGTGTGGTAGTACCAGTTGTATTTCTCATCACAGAGGTTGTACGTTAAGGCAGCAGGCATGTGGATCTTCCACATCAGCCTTGTACTGCCTAGCAGGGTGTCCTTAGGGCCTGCTTCCAAAAGCAGCACAGTGCTGTGCGGGTCTTCTGTCAGCCTGTTGGCCAGCACACAGCCTGCTGATCCAGCTCCCACAATGATGTAATTATAAGAGTTTGCCTTTTCAGAGCTCAGTTGAGATGATGCACGTGAAATTTTGAATTGTTCATTGATGCCAAACGTGTTCTTCAATGTGTGTGCTTTAAACAGGCTTCCTGCTACCTTGCACATCACAGGACCGTGACATTTAAATCTTATCATTAAATATGACATCTTTACCGATAGTCGCTCTTGCAGAATTTCTGACAAAAATCCAGTGGTTTGCCCTAGAAAAAAACCCAAAGATACTAATTAAGATGTAAGCATTACTACCTCTAAAATGTCAGTCATTTTCAGGTGACAATGGTATGCTTTACCCATTTGCACTACCCAAAAAGTTAACAACAATGGCAACAAACAGGTAAACATTTACTGTCTAATTATTCTTTTAATGCAGTCCATGCAGCAGTCAAATGCACTATCCTATATTATATGTAGTCTGATTTTGATTTGCTTCTGGTTCCTGAGACAGATGAAAATTTTCAAGTATTTGCCAAACCCAGGAGAGGCAGAAACTTTTGCATTCCCTGCAGTCTCTCTCTATCCACCTCTAATAGGCAAGAATTTAAGAACAACAATTTCAAAAACTTCCCTGTGAGTCTGTGACAGTGATATCACACAAGGCAATTCACAATGGAAATGATGAGTATGCCCACTGCACATTCTGCCAGAGAGTGTCTCCACATAACAAATGTGTAACAAACTCATTTCCAGCTATCCCTAAGGTGAAAACTGCTGGATTTGCAGGTGTGTCTCCTAACACAGGGAAAGGCAATATCTGCTCGTCTGTGCCTTTCTACCTTGCTACTAAACCCAAATCCTGCCAGCAGATCCTTAGGCTGAGTAAGAATGGCAAGTTTTTTACTTTCAGAGAAGCCTGTGAGCCTTGGAAGTACCATAGGTTTAGCACTGTGTTGCACTGGTTTGGGCACAGGGATTCAGTGCCAGATTTTCTGCCAGCTTTTCTGTGTGTCACAGGTACTGCTGGCCAGCCTGAAGGGTTTCTCCTGCTCCCTGAAACCATTCCTTTTGGTCTAAACAATTAGTGAAATGGGGTGTCCTTGGACTGTAAATAATATTTCTCCCTGGCCCATGACTTCTGTCTAAGCTGTTGTCGTGTATGCTAGAGACAGCAACCTATCCAGAGTCCATTACACTTATCTCTTCCAGCACTGCCCAGCTGAGAGACATAAGCAAGCATTCTCCTGAAATACATTGAATCTTCTGTAACAAAATTAGGTGTAAATTGCTGCTAAATGTTAAAAATTTTCCATGTACAATTACAATTTTATACACATTCATTTACAGAAGTATGTTCCTTTACTCTTGGGAAACAGATGGGAAGAAGCATAACTCTCCGACTTTTCTTAGGAAAATTTATAATAAACTTGTTCAAGGTTGTACAAACCCCAAAACTTCTGAATGAACAACCAGCCATGGAGAACAATTTGTTCTGCAAAGAAAAAAAAAATGCTGGGGATATGTTGGAGCCTAAAGTTCACACAGCTGATTCTCCTCACATGGGTAATTTGAAATTGTTCCCAGCTGAAGATGGGGATGGTGTCAGGTTTTTTTTGCAGGTGAAGCCTATTAAAGGATTCTTTCTTGAAGAAAAAGGTTTATCAGCTTCTTGTGATGCAGCAGAGGATGCAAAGGTAGAGATTTTTTACTTGTTTTGGTTGTGAGGATGAGGGTTAGGGTTTTGCAGTACCTGTGCTTAACCTGCAGAACTGGTAGGCCACAGGACTTTATTGATCCAGAAGCACCAAATTAGTGAGGGGGTTGGTAGAATACAGGCCTGGGCCCTGATAATCTGGGAAAGATACTCTGTCCCAGCAGGGAACTATAGTTTTGTGGCCAACTCTTCTAAATGTTGCAGTGGTTTTCTTTGCATTTTGTTGTTGTTTTACTTCAAATGGAACAGGACTGGCAGAATAACACCTGAGAGAATTTTTGTCTTACAAAGAGAGCTGGGAGTGAAGTCAGTCAGCAGTGTCCTGGCCATAACAGTCGAGTGATTTTGACAGTTGTTGTGTAGATGATTCACAAACCTTGGTGCTTTTGAGTTCTGAAGTGTAGAGGTCAAAAATCAAGTCTGTCTGATTAAATATAAATCCAGCACACATGTTTTGACTGAATGGATTAAAACACTAGTTTCAATGGAGTAAAATACTAGTTTCAATGCACAGTTCTTTTTGCCATATTGATTCACATCCACACTCTTCTTACAGTAGTCCCTCTGCATGAGCACTATCCTACCCCATTTCTTCTACACTGATCCTGAAACAAAAAGGAGAGTGCCTGAAACACTTACTCCCTGTTCTATTGACAGAATATTCTTGTTTCTACTCTCTTTGGCAGAGGGAAAACATGACCCTCTCCCAGAGATATCCATAGCACAGACAGCACATAACTAGCAGAGCAATGGGGCTTTGTCAGGACGTTAACCCTTCGTGTTACCACCAAATGCTGTCAGGCCTGACCGTGTAAAGAGCAGGAGGAAGAGCTCCTCAGGCTAAAGCAGATATTGCTTTTTGTTTGTTTGTTTTTCCCTGCTGCAGGCGGTGTAACAGGTTTAAACGTATCTGCTGCAGAATGTTTTGGACTAACTTTCCCTTCATTCCTGCTAGGGAGAAAGTTCATTCACTTTCAAAAACTTCGTGGAGAGTTTAATTTCCAGGGCTGAAAGTGTTCAAGCCGACTTACCTCGCCGCTTCCTCCTCTGTGCACGAGCGTGTCCGTGAGCTCCGGCGGGTCCGGGGGCTCCTGAACCGGACCGGGACCGCGGCCGCTCCCGCCCGGCCGCCTGAGCAGGAGGGAGATGGGTCTGTCCCGGTCCCGTCCGCAGGACGGGGCACCCACAGGCCGCGTCTGTCTCAGCCCAGGCCGGGGAGGCCGCTCGTGTGTGGGGGCCGCCGCCGACCCTCGGCAGCCGCCGCCCAGCCCGGCGGGCGGAGCGCGGGGTGGTCCCGGGGAGCGCGGGGGCCCCGGCGGGAGAGGGAGTGCGGGCTGCGGGGGGAGAGTCCGCGGGGAGGCAGGGCAGGAGCGCGGCTGGGACTTCCCCCCGGAATGCACCCTTTGGCCGCTGTGCAGGCTGTGCAAGAGCGGCTTCGCCAGAGCGGAAAGCGCCCAGAGGGGCAGCGGGCGAAGTCCTCGGTCTCGCCCATCGGCTGCGCTGCCCCGCTGCTCCCGCACTCCGCCGGGACAGGGCTGCCAGCTCCGCCAGTGCCACCGGGACAGGGTTGCCAGGTTCCCCCAGGACGGGGCTGCCAACTCCACCAGGTTCCCCCGGGACAGGGCTGCCAGCTCCGCCAGTGCCACCGGGACAGGGTTGCCAGGTTCCCCCAGGACGGGGCTGCCAACTCCACCAGGTTCCCCCGGGACAGGGCTGCCAGCTCCGCCGCGCAGCTCCGGGGCGCGGGGGAGGGCCAGCCCCGCGCTGAGGCGATCCCATCCCGCTCCTTCCCGAAGCGCTGCAACTTTTTCACCCCGCTCTTAGCGGGGCGGAAAAAACGTTTCCCCCACCCCCGGCTGCGAAAACGCTTTCCAGTGAGGGCACTGGGAGCTGCAGCGCGGCTGGGGATGGAACCCCAGGTGTCCCGCTCCGTGCCCGTGCTTCGCTCCGTCCCGGCACTGACGGGAGGTATCTCTGAATGGATGAGCGCTGGGCGCAGTGCTCGAAGGCAGCCCGTGAAAGTTGAGCTGGAACTTGCAGTTGAAGGCTTTAATTGCTATCCTTACCTGCGCAATGCGAGGTTCCAGGAGAAAGCCTTGGTTTGAAGTGAGAGCAGCAAACGCGCTGCCCCGCCGGGCCTGCCTGTGTTGACTGATTCGTTACCTCAGCAGTGACGACTTTCGGGTTTGGTTGTATCACTGCAAAGTGTGTGTTCAGTCATAATTCTGAGCCGTTTCCCACTGGGTAGGCAGAAGAACTAATTATTACACAATATAACTCAGCTAAGTTACTCCTCTATTGGCTTTGTCCTCTGAATATCTTCAATATATGCTAACGTAGTGCATATTCCTTGTAGACTAAATGCATTAAAACGTGCTGGTAGTGAGAGTATGTCAAAATTCCCTGAGAAATGGCCAGGGATTGGTATTGTGTGAAGAGGCAGTGCCGTTCCTGCAGGGTAAACTCGGGAGTCTTGTTTACCCTCTCAGAATGCTCGTGGCAGAACAAAGCTGATATAATGAAGACAAACCAAGATTATTGTGTGACATCTTGACATCCTGACATCCTCCGAGGACAATGGTCTCTACTGCAATATCTTTGATGCAGATTGTAAATGCTGGGTTTTTTCCATGTCCTTCCTTACCACTCTTCTCAGAATGTATTGAACCATTAATAATTTTCTAGCTTAATTACTTGTTAATGTTTTTGTTCTTAATCAGATAAGTAGATAATGGACAGTCTTTGGGTGATTGGTTATTCACACTCAAGCACCACATTCCAAACTTCTGAATAATTATTCATTAATGGAAAAGAGTAATTGTTCCCTGTGGAACTATCAGTAAATGTGTACTTGATACAAGTGGTCTTTAATCTTTGCAGCGATTAAGAATGCTTGAAACCAAACTGATGTGTGTTTGCAGTGTTGAAAAAATTTTGTACAGTTTCAATGCTGTTATTTGGTAAGCAAATAAATCTATAGAAAACATGCAGTAAATATGTATAAGAGTATAGATGTTTCATGAAGTAACAGGACCATTTCAGCAGATAAGTAGGGGTAGATGTAGAGCACAAAATTCTAAGTTCATTGTTTGGAATGTAAAAAAATAGAGGAGTTTCCACGTCATTGTAAGGGCTCCTTCAGATGTCCAGTATTTCATGTGTTTGCCAACTAGAAATTGGTGATGATATCTCATCCCTTTGTTACCAACTGAATCATACACATGGCCTTTAAACAGAAATTTTGAGAATTCTGTGCAGGTGAATTTGCTGGTTTTTAATTAATGGATACTTGAATACTTATCATTCTCAAGTCAGTATTCACTGCAAGCTAAGCCGAAACTACTCATTGTTTCTTGTTGCAATATTTAGCAGGTATATTCAGCAGGTTTTCCCCTGGATGTTTGCAAAAATCTGGGAAAAATAAATGTTTTGGTTATACAGATGTTTGAATGCTAAAATCCTGTTAAGATGCAGATGATTTCAGTCTTAGGTGCCTTGATATATACTGGCCTTGGCAAATTTTGCCTTTCACCTTCCTTAAGTTTTATGCTTATTAGAGTAATGCTGCACTTCAGGAGTTCAGTATTTTGTAGCTCTTGCTCAAGGTAAAACTCTAAACAAAAAGGAAGAGAGGAGATGGGATGATGACTGATGAGACCTCAGGTTGCAGGGGAAGGTAATTCCAGTAACATGGGAGGAATTGGCAGGGAGCAGACTCAGACTGATAAGCCTTGTTTCTTTCAAAGTAGGGAAGAAAATTAAGTAAATAATCAACAACTCCAGTATTGATGATTAATAATTTTGCATTGCTTTTTGGCACACTTTCTATGTATGGACATTGGAAATGACCATTTCAGTAAATCTGTATGCATTTTCTCTAAATTCTATTAAAATACACATAAACAAATGCATACATACCATATATTGCTAAGTATTATGATAACTGACAATAGCTTTTAGAGATTTGTTTCAATGATTTTTTTCTCTTTTAGAGCTCCTCACAATCATTTCACTTGGAGGAGGTGAGTGTTTTCTCCTTGCTGCTCTACTTGTGACTGTGTCTCATTGCTGGGGCAGCTCATGCCATCTCAGACTGAGGTAAGAGTTCTCACCTTCTCGAGCTTTTGTATTCTGTAGAGTTGTGCTGCAAGCATCCTTTTAGATAAGGCCATATAAGAGACTGCCTTTTAGGTATTATTGCAATAGGAATGCTCTCAAGTTTGTACAGGAAGCTCCAGCTTCAATATTCAGTTCAAACCAGTCCTGTGGTTTTGAAGGCACCTGCCCAACCAAACCAGGTTTGGTTGGTGTTGCAGGGTGGTTGAGGAGTGCAGCCTCACTGCCCTCAGGTGGAATGAACTGGAAGATGTGCTGGCTGTATAAAATTGCAGCTAAGTCTTTTTGGGTGTATTATATAGATTTTTGTAAAATAAGGGAAAAGCGGACTCTACAATGGATAATGAAAAACTAAGAGGTTTTGATAATAAGTACAGGGCAAGAAAAAAATACTCCACTTCCAAATTCTTTGTCTTTCCACTGAATAAAATAATTTATTACATAAGTAAAAAACAAACAGTGACTGTAGTTTTAGTTCTTCATTTCACTTTTACCCTAATGATCACTTATATAACAAGTTCATCTCCTGGTAACATTAGAGTAGGAATCAGAATATTACATTAAACCCACAGCTGCATTCTTCAGCTGTTGCTTTTGTGTACATGTTTCTGGAATGAATCTTGGCTTAACATCTCTCATATAATATTTCATACCTTAAGTTCCTACATTGTGTAATTTTAATATACATAACCTGTATAATATAAATATAGTTACTCTGGAGATGACAGTGGTACTCTGTATGCAGAATTCAATGCATACAGTTTAAAAGACAAAGGGTAGCTGAAGTCAAATGAATTCAGTAAGTTTTTTGGTTTTTTACAACACTTCCAGAAAAATCTCATTTGAAGTTAATATTAATAAAATACAAAAAATATGTATCAGCAGAGGATCAGTTCATGTGCACTGGGAACACAGGGCATTTGGGGAAAGGAATCTTTAGTGAAGTTCCAACAGGTTCCTCTGTAAGCACCTCCACTACCACACAAAGGCAGCTCGCTCCCGTAACATCCTGACACCAAAGCGCTGCCACTCCCTCTGGTATATCCACAGCTCCTGAGTTGTGTCCAGGCAGGCCAAAACTGCCCCTCCTTTCCAGGCAATTAAACGTGGATCCATATCCTAAATTCAAAACACAGATTGCACACAGTCATTGGTCTCATTTTGCATCGTTCTCCAAAGCTGTACCCTATTTTTCCAACACTATTCATCAGTTAGAATCTGACGGGGTAGGGGAAGAGAAAAGTTTTTCAGCATTATCCAGGAAAAAGTAGTGAGATAAAAATATTTAATTGATATTCAAGATGCTTTGAGAAGTCACTTTTTGTTTTAAGATGCTTTCTAAGCATATCATGAAAATTTTGCCTTCAGTAATGAAGGCTCTGAAATAGATGGAAGTATATTTACATGTTTTGCCTGATTAATGCCAAAGAAAATTAATCTCAATGCCTGTTTTTCTATTATCTTTATAGTACTAAAAATAAAAAAAATCACAATTTCTCGCTGAGGAGACAGGTTACCTTCATGGGCCAGTACTAACTGCTTCTTTAAGAATAGGGCCTTGAGCTAATAAACACTTCAGTGATCTGTACCAGTCACACTCTTGCTATGCCCCTAACTCCTTGTCTCTAACCAGCCAGTGCTATGTTATAGGCTGACAGCTCCCTTAAATCTCAGATATTCAACTACTCTGGGATTTTGAAAGAATTTTTTTCTTTTAACCTTTTGAAGATTTCAACCAACCATAGTTTACTAACTATATAGCTGTCAGTAAACAGTTACCTTAGGTCTTGTGATGACCTCAACATTTTCAACAACTCTTCTGAAAGAAGGTGGCATTTTGTTGAGAATTCGGTGTTGAAGAAACTCTTGAGCTTTATGAAACATAAGGCCTCCTCCCACTACTAAGATGGAGCTGTACATCTTCTTTTTTGTATCATCAGATGCTGGAATGAATGAATATATAGAAATATATCTGTTTTTTAAAGTTAATATGGCTTGTATTATAATTTAGTGCAGGTCAAACCAGATAGAAACTGATGTCTGTTTTTAAAATTCTTCTATTCCTTGGACACATAGCTCAAGAAACATCAACAAAGATGCAGGAATAGCTACTCTCCAGGTGATAAAACCTAGGGACACATCTTTCTTTAGTGAAATATAGGAGTTACATAAATCCACCCTGAGGTCTATTTCACAGAGTTGTACAAATGTAATTCTTACCACAGCAGTCGATACTATGAAGGATGGCTTTGTCCAGGCCCAAGGCTTTGCCTTCAAACTGAGAAATAGCAGTTTTCCTGGACATGTGTGCAGTTAAAGGCTCCTCTGAATCATTGCCAGGCATCATACATTCACCCTGGGAAGAGCCCAGTTCCACTTCTTGTGGGTAGATCCTCTCTGAAATGTCTGAGGATTGGCCTCTCAGTTCTCCCTCAAATGCACCAGGCTTTGACATAGATTTTCTGTCAGCTGTAGCTTTTGCAGACTTAAAAATGAGAAAACAAAAATGCAAAAAGGTCACAGCAAGTTACAGAACAGTACAAAGACTTAACTAAGCACTGTTGTACTTCCTTCACCTTTTTGTACAGCAAGGTTAAGCCCTGCATTAATGCCTCATCTAATTTTCATTTTAATCCTCATGTTCTAAGTAAGGGCTTATTTTGAACTCCATCAGATTGCTCAATCCCATAATAGAGGGATCCTTTCTTAGACTTTAAAAATGCACACTTCTAATTAAAGAATTGTTTAGGCATCTCCAACTGCTTACTTTATTCTTTAATACTTCTGACTGAGGTAACAAACTCTGGTTTCTGAGATGAGCTAATGAGACCTCATTTTATTCCCTGATTAAATGATAGTTCATGAAAAATAAAACCAGCAATCACACACCTGCTCCTGCTTACTTTGTGTGGCCAGCAGATAATGTTCATCATGAGGATCCTCAGGATCACCTTGTGACCTGTGCTGCAAAATTGTCATTTTTTGTCCAACAATTCCAAAAGTTGCTGGATAAAACAGAGCCATGGGTGCCTGAGGAGAGATTTGGTATGGTTTTACTACAGTATTCCTTCTTTTGGCATTTACTGGAGAAAAAAGAAAAGTCATGTTCTATTTTTCTCACAAAAATAGAGGTGTTTTTTTTCCATGTAGTTTGTAAGATACTAAAGTGCCTTCTGTTTTTTATAATTAAAAAATATCCCAAGAAATACACAATTTCTTTACAGATTTAGCATTGTATGATAAACAAGTACTCAAATGTTGTTTGTTACAAAATTAGAAAATTTAATGGTGAGCTGAAAAACTTGCAAAATTAACATTAATGCTTTGCACTTGAAGGATAACTATTATATTTAGATGAAACAACAACCACTGTGGCTAAAGCTACTTAGAAAGTCTTGTGCATCCACCAGTGCTGCATCCCACTTATCCATATAGGAATTAATTTTATCTACGAGCAGAGTTTAAGAATAATCCATAAATCACATGGGCTTAGTAGCACTGGACTGATACAAATGGAGGCTCTGAGTCTGAATGCTCATTATGCTTGTAATTTAATTTAAAAATCACCTGTAATTTTTCATCCCCTAATCGGAACTGGTACAATAAAGCTGGAGAATCCGGATGCCGAATTTGGAACTCGTGATCTTGTAAACCAGAAATATCCTAAGGTATGAAACAATGGAAACACAAAAAAAAAGTATCTTTTATATTTATCAAGCTGCATAATCTATTTAACTACAGAAAACAACAAAAAGTAACAAAACTCTTTTCTAACTATGGATTTTATTTACCTATTCTTGAGTTTTTTAAAGTCTTTTCCATGTAGTATGATGTGCCAGACAGCTTTCTACATGCCTTAGCCTCTACAATGAGGGTGTTGTAGGAAAAAGAGACCTGCTGGCAGATCTCACAGAACTGAAGTTGAAAACCAGCAAGTATGCAACTATTATCAGCTTCTTTCAGCAATAAGAACAAAGAAATTGTCTTTCTGAGGGTTGGGATTCCTTTCAGCTAGAGGAAAAATAAACCAAGTTACAAGCATTTCAAGTCTAGAGCTTCTACAGCTTTTGAGAGTATTCTCCTACATAAAATATTTACAATTAACTTGGACCCACAAAAAGGCTCCCCATAGTAACATTCTGTAAAAGAAAAAAGAATTACTTGGGCTAACACACGATTTGCCCCTTCTCACCTGATCTAGATGACAGAATGTCTCCTTTAGGTGCTGAAGCAGCAGGCAGTCCAACTTATTAGTTAACTGGCAGTCTCTGTATGGGAATCCTGCTCGTTGCATAAGCCAATAAAAACACCTTGACACATCAGATCCTCCATATGCAAGGCACAGCCTAAAGCACAGAGAAGAAAAAGATCTTTTTATGTAGCTGCTGAAATACTGGCTGACTGCAGCAATAGGGAGAGGAATGCTAGGAAGATTTTAGACATGTTGGAATCATGACTTCCATGGAGTTTGGAGAACACAATATTAGTTCTGATCAGTTCTGCCTGTTTTCTTCTTCTAAAAGTAATTCTTGAAGGTTCATATTGTAACAGTTGTCTCTGTTAAATGCCTCAGCAGAAATTTTGTCTCCTTTTACAAGTCAAATCTTTGGTAAGCAAATAAGTCCATGATTATGACAGTTCTGCACACTCTAAGATACCTGGTATTGCGATGGGAAACACCATCTTCTACACAGCAAACACTTGTCTTCTGATCTCCCACATCTACAATGCATGCACTGCTTAAACCACTCCCAAAGGTAGCACAGACAGACTCCTGGTGTACAATAATTCCTAGCAACATGAGAAAAAATTGTATTAAATTTATGCCAAACGTTACAGTCATGTTGCTGATATTTAAAGGACATTTTATGTCTTTTCAAGATCTACAAATAGCCTGACTCTCTACTGAAAGCCTGTATATTTAGTGAAGATGGGGTGGGGGGTACTTAGAGATTTTTTTGTTGAATAAGGCTTTAAAAGTCCTGAAAAGAAGCTAAAAGCAGGGTCAAATGATCCCTTTTCTACAAGATTAAAGGTATTGTCTCCAAATTGCAACTATTTTTTTAATCTGGTAGTGCAGGGTCTTGGCTACCAGATCTATGTGAAGTGTTTTCCTATTTTTTTTCTGGTTTTAATCAAATAGCATTATTATTAGCATTTCAGATATGGTCTTTAAGTAGTTATGAAATAAGATCCAATTTATCCTCTGTTTTCCCTACAATCCACCTTTACAGAGTACATTTGTGTCACAAGCCCACACTTAAACCTGGGAAGTACCAGAGATTCCAGTCTGTCCTTCTAGACAATCATGCATTTTAGAAATATTTAAGAAATCAGACTGCTGCTACTTTTACCTCAGCTAAATGAGAAGTCTACAGCTGGAATGCATAACAGCAAACCAAAAAACTTGTTTCAATATTAGCCAACCATTTTGCCCCTTTAAAAGAGACAGCAGTTATGTGATTGGCAAAAGATGAGGGTGCTAGTCCCAGCTAACCTGCGACTGATGTGCAAAAATATGCCTTAAAAGGAAAAAAAATAAAAAGAAATCCTTATGCAATTAATTATTAAGTATTTGCTTCATTATGGTTTTTACCTGAGAAGCCCATCTTCATTAGGATCATATTTACCAGTTCTTTCACGTGTTGTTTATTATAGATGTCTGGAATTAGTAAAATGCATCTGTAGTACTGAAGACAAGAACAGTAAATTAAAGCCAGCTCTCAAATAAAGTTTGATATACAACTTATTAAAAAAAAATCAAAATTTTAGGAAAGGGGAAGTTTTTTAATACTTAAAAAAATATGTTCTAAGTAAGTTCCAAGAGTCTATAGTCATTAAAATGTTTAAAAGTACATCAGGCATGAGATAAACACCTACTTAGCAAGGACAAGTTATTATACAAATATTAGGCAATCCTTCCCCAGGTGCCTCCTTTACAGTCAACCAAAAAAACCCAAACAGAGACTAAAACTGTGAAATGTCTATAGTGGGATTTCTAAACATCCTTGTTAGAAGTTCTATCAACAGCTTTTATCTTAAAGATGGGACAGAATTCCAGATGAAGTCTTGGGAACCATGCTCACCAGCAGAAAGAATGTATTTATTAAGAAAAGCACCAGTAAGAAGATACCAATACCAGCAATTTGCTTCTCTTTTACAATAGCACTTAGAGAAGTGGATACAGCCCACACCACATAAATGTGCTGTTCACAGCTCACCTTTAGGTCTTTCAGTGGTATTTCCAGGTATTTTTGTATTGCATGTGACCATATAACTTCCAGGTCTGCCAGTACTGCAGTGAGGGAGCCACCAGGTCCTGCGTGGAGATTCAGCTGCCCCCTTCTAATGGGCCAATGTATGTTATAAGAATCTAATGGATTAACATACAGTGCCTGAAAATGAGAGATTACATTCTGGGAATTGCTTTTCCCAAAAAAATACCAACAAAATGAGTAACAACTGGGAAGAAAAGTATTTCAGAAGCACATACAAGACACTGCAGAGCTCAGACTGATGTAACAGCAATACAGTGGATTTCTTTGTAACAGCAAATACATAGTCTAAACTGTTTGAATGTTCTTACCCACAGACATCTAGTAAATATAAAGGTATATTTTCCATTACCTCATATTAGAAACTAAAATAATTTAAACACTTTGAAGCCCACAAATATCAAGTTATTCAGCAGCAATTCCATGTAGTGATACTTTTATCAGTTTCTTGCATTTTCTCTGAATTATGCCATAGGGGTAAAGTTCTCAGCTACTCCCTGCAAAAACCCTGATTTATAGCAGCAAGGGATTGAAGATACTTGTTAAGCAAATGGGGAAAACCCTCTTGTCTTGCTGAATGATAAAAAATACTCAGTTACTCCACAGAAAAGTTTCTCAGTTTTGCTTGGTTAGCTTTACACATCTTTCAGTACATACTAACTTACAGCAGACTGCAACTGATCAATGGCTGCATTAAAAGACACAAAGCCTCATTCAGCAGGAAAATCAATCTTACCTCTTCTCCTACCAAAAATTCAGGATGATTTGATGTGTTTGTCCACTTGGCCCCAGAGCTGTGATCCAAAATGGCAGGCCTCATCTGTCTGTTGTATGACCTGGCCTGAAATGTAACCAAAGCAAATCCTTTTGATAAATATTTTACAGGTCACTTTTTATGCATGGAAGAAAAACGAAATACTCCTTTGAACCCAGCCCTTGAGGAAATACTTATACTCTTCATTTTCTCATGTTTTCAGAATTAGGTAGCACAACAGCACTTATCCATATTTGGTCTAGAAAGGGTATCTATTCTTGTCCACTGAAGCATAGCATCTCACCCAAGGACTGTGTGAATGAAGGATTTAGTAAGGCCTTAAGAATGAGTTACCTGATCAGGTGACACTGGTATGCGCCTCGCTCCATTCGACATCTTTTTGGACCATATTGCTTGGTCCACCATTTTAAGGCCATTTTGTCTCTGCTCAGTACTCTCAGGTTTCTAAGGAAAAACCCCAAATATGCAAGGTAAATACTTTCAAACCATGTCTGTATACTGGTAATACTGAAGCTATTATGGAACAATGAAATCATTACTGTGGTTGATAGACAGTAGAAAGGACAGATGTTTGTACAATCCAAAATTGACTTATGCTCATTTTTAAAGAAACTATTTTTTATATTAAAGCTCCCAACACCCATTCAAGTCAACTTGAATCTTTTAACTGCTTTTAGTGGCTGCTGGACTTAATCTCTAGTGATGTGCTCAGGCCATTAACTACAGACATATGAAGTAGGAGCAAAAATGTTTACACAGATCTCAATTATTTAACAGAGAGGTTTAATATTAGAGAGGTTAGTTTGATTTTTACAGATTCAGATTACAAATAAGATTATCACATATGTCTTTTGACCAGGCTGGACTAAAATGACTTGCTGTGTTACCCAAGTCACAAACTAACTAGTAACCAACACATTCACAAACAGAGAAGTCTGATTCTAATCCTACAGGTGGCATTCCATCAGAAGAAATACTGAGTGTGGTACCAGACCATAGCACAGGGAAATCAGCAGGTACAAACCCTCAACCTATCAATTCTTTAGGTTTAGTTCATTGTAAAAAAATCGAAACGCAAACACAGCCTGGTCCAAGCCTACTGACTTCAGTAGGTGGCATCTACAGTCCTTAAAAGGATGAAAAAAAAGTTTGACAGGAGATGTATTCTCCTCTGGAAAACCATGAAGGATGAAAGGCACGTATGCACTACACAACAAACCAAACCGCCCCAGAACTGGCGATGGATACGCGGATTTTGGCGAGGCGGGGCCGCGCTTACATTGAGGCCGTCCCTGAGGAGCCAGCTGTCCCTGTAGGCCGCCTGGCCCGGCTGCTTGTGCCGCCGCGCGATCACGTGCGGGATGCCCGCGGGCAGCGTGTCCGTGGCCCGTCCGAGCCGCAGGGTGGTCGAGCCGGGGTGGATCACCACGATGAAGTTGCTCTGTATTTGCTGAAAGCAGCACAACGCGCACGGAGTCAGACCGAGCCCCCAGGACCACCTGGAGCCCTGCCGGAGCTCCCACGCCCCCCTCCGCAGGCCTTTAAAAGGCCGAGCCCGGGCCGGGCCCGCCCCAGCGGGGAGGGAGCAGCGGTCGGCANAGCGCCCGGCAGCCGCCGCTCCGCTCCGGGCCTCACCTCCTGCAGGGACTCGGGCACGGCGGCGGGGACGATGGGCCGCTTCACGCCGCGCTGCTCGCGCTCCCGGTCGCGCTCCTTGTCCTTGCCGT
>VXBC01004933.1:0-49873 GCA_013399945.1 Ploceus nigricollis | reverse complement strand
GGAAGGTACAAGGGAGGATTGACTTCTAGGAACGATCCATTGCCTCCGGGGAAAGGGGAGATTACAAAACCCATTATTGAAAATCATAGTACAAAGGGCAAAACCAACTACTAAGGGTGACAGTAAAAGAAAAACACACCACCACAGGTAACCATTTTAAATAACCACTGAAAGAGTGAGTTATGCTGGTTATTTCACCATTCAAGTAGATGAGGACATCCTAAAGTTACCTCTACCTTGGATGGAAGGTTTTTTTTTACTGCTTATTCTTTCAGGGTTGTGATATGCAGGCATATCATGAACCTGAAATCCCTGAATCATGACTGGAAATAAAGACAAAATTTACTATAGCAGCCCTTCTAAAAGTAAAGGATCCAATTATTCTCCTTCCTTTTCTCCAATCTGAAGACATATCCGTTGTCACAGGAAGATAATAAAATAGCTGGCATTCAATGTCTTAGACAAGCATTCAATTCATTCAGCACTAGCTTTATTTGCTTATCTTCAAACTTCTAATATGATTTACTGGTGCAGTTAATCTGGAAAAAAATACATAACTAATTATTTTTCACACATTTTGAATTAAACAACACAATAAAATCAGATTCACCCATTGATAAGCTCTTAGATAATCTTTGTTCCATGTCCCAGATCTCCTCTGTTCTTTTAACATGCCCATACCTTTTAGCTTCTCATTTGAGTGAGGAAGGAAAAATAATTTGTTCCCTGTTATTAGACTGAATATAATTTTTGAAACTGATCCAATGCATCTTAGTTACACTATTCCTGTTGTCTCCTTGCAGATTAACTGTAGGTCTGGTAGATTAATTGTTCCTGATGGAAAGTCAGAACAAACCCATTTTCTATGGCATTCTCCATGAAGTTAAGCCTCAGTGATTCTACTTTCTTTTTATTCTGTCACTTTCCTTGGGTTTTTTTGTCATAGTGTATAAAAGAGTTTCTCGCTGTATAAAAGGATTGAAGACTTTGAAGTATGATGACCGAATGTGGGTCAATAAAATACAGCTCTCCACTGTGTAGACAGCTAGAATATAAGAACATATGTCTAAGACCCCATAAGGGATAACTGAAAGAAGGACTTTCACCTTTTAATGGCGTTTCCAATGTTATGAAGAATAGTTAAAACCTGATTGCCTACTCCAAAAATCTGCATCATAGGCAAGTATAATGTCTGATCATATATGCTTCCAAGTACACATAGATGATTCTTCAGTGATTATATAAGAATATCCTGTGAAAACTCTTTATTTATCAGAAATTCTTCTTTCTTAGTGCCATTTCAGGCAAATTATACCTCTTACCTTGAAGTCCTGTCAGAAAATCGAAGTACTGCAAAAAAAAAAAGTGACCTAAAGCAATAATAATAGTAAGGAAAACTAAATTAGAGATGTCAATAAGAGAATCAGTAGCAGTCACTAACAGAAGTGGTAATCCTGCACCTAGCCTAAGACTTGCCACTTAATGATTCTTATTTACATCATAAGATCTTCACAAGTAAGAGTTGTAAAAGTAAAAGGGTACTCTAATTTTTGCATGTTGAAGTAGAACAATACAGAAGTATTAACAGATCAGAGAAGTTATATTTATTTCTCCAAATGAAAATAATCTGATTTCATATACTATGTATTGTAATGCTAATTCAAAATTAATCTTTATTATCATCCTAGAAATTGGGGAGTATTATTTGAAATTTTATTTTGCAGATACCTATGTGAACATATAATGCCTCCTGATATGAACATATAACACCTCCTGAATCCTTTGAGATTTCTATGTGAGTCTTTTAAATCAATGTATGAAGTTGGAATCAAACCATAACAATTAACTTGGAATTGCTTGAAAAGCTCCATAGAGATAAATATCAAATACTTGCTGAAAGTGCCTTGGAATTGGGAAATTAAATTAAATTGGGATATTAGATTAATTTTTCCCTTTTGAAAATTCCAACCCTAATGTATTTTAGTTAATGTACAGCCACTGTTGGAATCTCTGAGAGTTTTGTCTTAATGATATTTTAAAAATATTTGCCAAAGGCATACTATCTTTTAGAAATTCTGCAAGATTTTGCTAAAAAGTTTTCATCAATGTAACCTAGATCCTCTATTGTTTTTCATAATGTATGAGAAGAATATTCTAAATTTAATAATCTATTCTGGAATTCCCTTTCATTTTTCAATTAGTACTATAAGCTAATACAGCACAAATATATGTGAAACAGTAAATTGCCTTTATTTGATCCTTCTCATCCTGTGGCATACCTTTCATAGCAGGTCCAAATGGCTTCAGAAAAATGTAGACATAGTATTTTCCAGTATTGCCGAGTTTTACTTCTGTGGACTCTGCTCATAAGGACAGATGATTTTTAGCATATTGCTACGCAAATATGCAAACTTAACCTCAATACCAAAGCTACTTGTACATTTGGCCAGCTGACTCTCTGCTCATGTGTAGTCATGCCCTCAGGCACCTGTGTGCCTCTGTGGGTTTTAACTTTCATCTTCAAATGATCTTACTCTTCAGTGGGATTGTCTATTATTTTAATGTTCCCTTGGAGTATATATACATTTATGGAATAAAAATGTAAGTCTATATGCATTACAAAATGCATTGCAAACAGTCTTAGCCAGCTCTGTCTGAATAAATTTATTATTCATGTTCCTTACATCATGTTTCAGAAAGTCATTTTAGGACCCACAAATTGGTTATAGACAAGCAATCAAGTTGCCTAGTCTAACAGGTTAATTCCTTTCACCTACCTGTATGCCTAGGGTAAGTCTAAGACAAATTCAAGTTAGTTTGTTCAGTGGAATAATAAACTATCTCAAATTTATCATAAAATAGCATGGGCAATGAGCACAGAACAGTTCCTGCACGGTAATTTCATACTCTTAACATGTCCTGCAGTAATTTGCATGTGCATTCTGATGCAGAAATACTCTTACAACTGAAAAGCACATAAATATTTTAGTTTTTTTAGAATTAAAATATCAAGATCACAGTGTCACTTCTGATGACCAATAAGAAAAAGTTTACTCCTGTGACTCTCCTGAAGTTACAAAATCACAGGATGGCAAAACCACAAAATTACTGATGTTGGAAGGGACCTCTGCAGGTCATCTGGTCCAATATACCTGCTCAAGCAGGGACACCTAGAGCAGATAACCCAGCACTATGACCAGGCATCATTTGAATATCTCCAAGCAGGGATGTTTCACTTTGTGGGCACGCTGTAACTGTGCTCAGTCACCTTCATAATAAAAAAAGCGTTTCCTTACATTTAGAGGGAATCTCCCCTGCTTCAGTTTGTGCCCATGGCCTCTGGTTCTGTTACTACTGAATGGTTAAACACAGGTGCTGCAGATCCATTTGTAGCTGAAGAAGGTAAAGTCATGTTTTAGGATAGGATTGAAAATGTAGAAGTTTAGTCACTTCCTGTTTTTTTCCACAAAGCACATGTTTAAAAAGCCATATTTAAAAAGCTCATTTAAAATTCATGGGAGCTAAGATGTGATATATGTCTGTCCCTTATTTCATATCACAAAGACATAAGACACTTGACTGACTGAAGTAGGGAAAACTTGGCTGCATATTTTCTCTTCTCCTATTCATTTAAATTCAAGCTCAATTTTACATGACAGTTAAGAACAAAATGATAACTGTTTTGAAAAATGTTTTGTAACACCTGGAAAACTAAGACCAGTATTTCAGTGATCCATTCTTCCAGTTTATCTTACATAGGCTTCTATTGGTTCTTGTCCATTAGTACTTGTCTCTTTTCTTCCTTGTCAATGAATAAAGTAAAATGAAATCCTTAGCATGCAAACCATAATTTATTGTGAATTGAAGATACGTTCATTTCATGCACTGCAAAAAATGAGAAAATATTATAATCATGCTATGGTTGTTGAAGTTAAGCAACATCTATAGAAACAAAAAACCCCATATTTTTTATTTGCACATAGAATGGGCACATTGAATTCAAGAGACAAATGGTGTTAGAGGGTATCTGAAGAATTTCAGTATAATATAGTCTGTACTTTATCTTTAAAATATTCAGTCCTAGAGTAATCACTTGTCTTGAAACTTTAATTCATAAAAAATATCACTTCAGTCTACCCTAACCTTCCTTAATACATTAATGTTATTTGCTGCTTATAGTCATCTCTATCCTATTTCTTCACCAAGAATATTGTTATTATGTTTTAATCCTTATTTACAAGAAACATTTTTTTTTCAAATATGTATTTTATAAAAATCTTACTACCTGCCTCCAAAACTTCTCTTTTCTGCTTGTCATTTTTATATTTATTTGAAAAGACACTATAATAACTTATATACAAACATATTTATTTTATACTAAACATTCACAGAAAAGGATAGGAAATGATGAATACCAAGGGTCAAAGTTCTTTGTTTGAAACAGGAAGAGAGAAGTAAAAAGACAGGGAAAAATGAAGTCATCACTATGACTTCTATGGCAAATAATAACAAGGTTGTCTATAGCAGTCTTGAGAGCTTTTTGCAGCAAGCATGCCATACTTAAAAACTGAAATGTGAGCTCTCTAAGCTCAGTAAGCAGCTAATGATGTTTTCTGTTAACAGACTAAGCTTTCTGGGAAATCCTATACTGTCAAGGAGTAGGAGCCAGCAATGGAAAAAGGCCAAATTTAATAAAGAAAATCAGCATGATAGTACTGCAACAACCTGAAAAAAAAGGTTGTTTCCTGAAAAAGGAAAATAAATCATTCTATTTCTACATATGTATTCTAAAATAACATCCTACCTGGTTGTCACTGTGGTTTGATTATGATTTTATTATTCAGTGCCAATAAACAGAAGCACTGACAGTTCTCCTTTATGCAAAATTCCTTTTTACTTAGATTTTCATGAGTGCCGAAGTTTCATTAGGATTCCCCAATCATTTTACCCCTGCTTGCCACATAAATTCTTCTAGCAAACTGGGAATGAGAAGCAAACTGTGGGCACTATGTTGGACTGCATGAATTATCTAGATTGTCAAATAGCTTTACTTTGAAATTACCTTATGGTAGGGGAAGGAACTATATATACCATTGAAGTATCTTATTAGGAATTCTATTTTTCTATATTGTAATGGCTCCTGAAAGTGGAACAGAACATAAATACTCCTGAGAGCATCCATATTTACTCAGGAAGATTTAGGTTCACCCCTCAAAGTCTGTGAGCAAGCAAGAAAAAAAAAAGAAGTGAAAGCACTATTTGCTTACAGAAAAAGCGTCACAGAAGTAAAATTAAATAATCTGCTGGAATGTTTATGTAGTGAGGATCATCCTATTTTCCTATGAGAAAGCAAAACTCAGCTTTGGCACTTAGAATCTTTATTAATTCTAACTTTGCAGTAAATTATATATCTTTAACAACCAAACAAAACAAAACCCAAACCACAACTCCTTTTAAAAGATAAATAACTTTTAATATGTGTTCATGAATAACATAATAAATATTTGTATTTGTGATTTTACATACAGATTTAAAATGGCATCTAATTTCAACATTCACAGTTCAAATTGATCCTAGTGTAACTTTTAATTATGTTTTTAAAAAAACCAAACAATAAAAATTCTGTAAGACATCATGGTAGTTTCTGGTTAATGTTTGTGCCGTCTTTCTCTTTAGGAAAGTAAATCATGATTATCCTATTTTGACTAACATAAAAAGAATGGGCAGTACCCTAGGAAGTTTCAAAATGTTTCGGTGAGAGAATGAACTCAGTATTTTGTAAAACAAGCCTTGACTGTCCTGGGATTTTACTGTGTCTGTTCCTAGCAAAACAGGAAAATTATTAAATTCATCAAAGGGAAATGTCAAATCCTACACCTGGGATTTCACAAGTTCATGCTCCAGGAGAGTCTAGTGACCAATGAATTGCAGAAAAAAGCTGTCAGTTTGGATGGACGAGTTGAACCTGGCTAACAGTGTATCCTTGTGGCAAAAAGAACCAAACCAAAACACCAGCCTATAGCAGCATCAGGAAGATGGTGGACAGAGGTGATCCTTCTCTCTAATCTGCACCAGTAAAATATATCTGGAGTGCTGAGTCCATCTCTGGGCTGCTCAGTACAAGAGACAAATGGGTGTGTGGTACAGCAAGTACAGTAAGAGACCACAATCCACAAAAACACTTAAGGGACTGAAGCATCTGAAATATAAGGAAATGCTAAGAGAGTTGGGATTGTTTAGCCAGAAGAGAAATCAGAGTTATCTTATAAAAATATATAAATATTTGATGGAAAGGTGCAAGGAAGATAGACTCTCTTCACAGTGTGCCCCAGTGACAGAGGAATAAGAATGGGCACAGGTGTTTAGTGTTTTGACTTTTTGGTTTTGTTTTTGCTTTTTTTTAAATTTCTATAGAAATACAGGAATTTCCATTTAAATTTTTCAAACATAAACAACCAGACCAAATCAAAACCCAAACCACCATTCAAACGAAATAAAAAACAAAACAACAACTTTTTTTTACAGTGAGGTTGATCAAGCATGCTAAAAAATTGCCCAGAGAAACTGTTGAGGCTTCATTCTCAGAGATATTCAAAACCTGATGATATGATCCTGAGGAATCTGTTCTAGATTTTCTTGCTTTAAACAGGATGGTTCAACTGGAAGATCTCCACAGGAATCTTCCTATCTCAATCATTCTGCAGTTCCATAACACAGGTCTCTCTGAGAACACACAGCCCAAGGTATATATCAATTAATATTGTTGTTGTTGACAACACTAGATTGCTAACTCTTGTGTATTGACAAATGCATACTGTAATTTGTGATAATTACCACATATATCAGCCTCAGCATCCGGTTTATATCTTTAATAAGATGAAAGTTTTTATGTTTCAGACTTGAGTGGGCTTTTTGTCCTTAATTCTGGCACATTACATTTTTGCAAATTTTTTCTATAACCACTTCTTTAAAAGAGGTTTTCTAAAACATACCACTAGATTGTAAAACTGTTGTTCATTTCATTTTCAACACTTCCAAAACTGTGCTAAGCAACAGAGGATGTTGAAAATTTCAACGGTTTAAAAAATGTTACCACTATGTTTTTTTCCAGGAAAGAACATTTCCACTCCTTTAAAAATATAAAACCACTGTCCCTATTTTAAGCACAGGGTATTATGGAGAACAGAGTATACCAAGCTATGTTCTGTTAGTATTTTGCAACTAGTAAGCATATATTGACTTTTTTAGGTCAGTATTAAGCTTATTGACTGGAGGATTTAATATTTACAGTATTTTGCCAGAATCAATATGATGACCTTAAGGAGAGAAAGAAAATGTCTTTGAGTCAACTAAATAAAAGTGTTTTCTGTTTGTGCCAGAAACCCACTGATATTTAAATATATCTATGGTGAAAAATATGGAATGTAGTTACAGTTAACAGCTCATCATTCTTTGTGTCCTGGAACTCTTTATTTTTAAACACCAAAAAATTACTACTTTTTAAAAAACTGATGAGACTTTGTAATAATATCTGATGTTTCAAGTCCTTTCTTTTTAGGAGACCACTAATGTCACATTTGACTCCACAGATTTCAGTTTCAGAGAAACTGTATTTTATTTCTTTGTTTTTAAAATGTAAAGCCTGCCTCTCACTTTTTTGCTAGCCATTAGTGCAAATTAGGATCATCTCAAAGTAGGAGGAATTTGTTCCTATTACTTTAGGCATAGTGGTTTTAAAATGCCATGGCACCCCTATCCATTTTCAACTTTTTTAATGGGGATGATCAGAAAACTCCACAAAAATCCTGTGATTTTTTTTGGTGTGTGTTTGAAATCCCTATTACTTTATGAGACATTATGTGTGAAATTGAAGTCAATGCAATATAGCACAGTAATGCTCCCTACTGCACTGTACTATGCATTGCTATGCTACACTATGCCTATTATCTATAATGTTGATGGCTGATTTACACTTGTCAGTTTCTGTCATATGGTCTTCTATGTCCTTCTTTAGGGAATAGGCTTACTGCTTATTACTCAGGTTGTTATGAGAATAAAAATAAAATAAGTACAAAATATACATTTTGCCAAACAGCACTGAGTTATTGCTTATTGCACGTCTTTCTTCAGACCAAAACAATGCACCACATAGCTGTTTTTTTTAACAGACACATAGAACAGTAGCAAAGAGATGATGCCATACCTTCTAATATTTGTATGCTTGTATAGAACTATGTAAATGCTGAATAATTCTGTATTTTTTATGTTTATTGGTGTATTATGTATTTTCTTAAATAGATCTGTAGTTTCAAGGTTTTTTTTACTGTGTTTGCATTATTAATGTCTTCCATCTTTTGTTTCAGCAATTCTAAAAATTACAAATATCAGTGGAAGTCCATTGAAATGAGTAACAAACTGAGAAAATTAAAGTGATTTAATCTTTCTTTTAAAAATTTTGTCCATAAAAGTTTAAGTATTAAAACTGGTAATAGATCAGATTATTCTGGTTTTTGTATTCTGACTTCAACTCATTTTGAGATGTTGTAGAAAATCTGTAAACAGAGACCTAGAAAAAAATCACTAAAATATTGAAGGCAGCATATAAATTCGCCCCCCAAATAAATTTGAAAAACATGTTTTTAAAGGGAAAAACCTATTATTGCTTGGGTGCAAAAGAAAGGTTTTTCTTAATTTTCAAATGTTTTTAGAGATGCCAAAATCTAAATATTTTTGTAAAAGCACATGGCTACGTTGCTATTTAATATTTACCTCTTCATGCTTGATATATTCATGAAGACATTCAAAGACATAATTTCTAAAATAACTGATAAAATAATCGGGGAATCAGTTTTAAAACTGATTTTTGATGCATATAATTTTTTGACTGTGGTACTCTCACCATCATAAATTAACTGATATGTTGATATACTTAACGGAATACCTTTAGGGAAATAAAATTATCTTTTCACGTTAAAAATGCCAATTTTTCTTTTAAGAACCTCAAAATCTCCTGGGATGAAAATGGAAACAAAAGAGCTACAGAAATGTCAAAAAGAGCACTTCATGATGTCCTAAAAGCTTATTTACTCTAAGAGAAAAATATAAGGGGAGAAGAGAGAAAGTGGCTGTAACAATCCGCAGTACATGAGCTGTTGCTGAGATACGGTGTATTTCTTGAGGAAAAAATTTTGACCGTGTGCAATATGAATTCTTGCTCTCTGTTACAACGAAAAAAATAGCATTTACAGAAAAAAAATTCTTTCTTAAAGCTACGTTTTGGTTTTCTTTTATTTTCTTTCCCTCTGGATGAAAATATACTTTTCCTTGTATTTTTATCTCAATTATTCCAAAAGTAGATGAAAGGTATATTTAATTTTATAATAGTATGGAATAAAGAGTGCAATATCATCAGAATCTGTTTTACTCATTAAGGGCCTAAGCACACAGATTTAGCTCTTTTCTCTCGCCTTTTCACCTTTGCTTTTCTTCTACCTAAAGTTTTTGTTTAAGTACAGGCTATATTTTTTCTCACCTTTTCAGAAAACATAGCATGAATAATGAGGAAAGTAAAAACAGAAGAAAAGCTGTGCAATGTCAGGCTAAAGGTTAATCTAGAGAAAGGTACATTTATGATAACTCTAGCAATAGCCAAAAGCAAAGGTCTAACAAGGAGCAGCAGGCACAAAATAATTTCCTAGGGTACTTCCTCCTCTCTAAATATTTGGGGCAGAAATACTTTTTTAGACAGGTATTTTCTTCCTATTTGAAA
This sequence comes from Ploceus nigricollis, assembly GCA_013399945.1. NCBI lineage: Eukaryota > Metazoa > Chordata > Aves > Passeriformes > Ploceidae > Ploceus > Ploceus nigricollis. The sequence continues at coordinate 40,104 of VXBC01004933.1, read as the reverse complement.
CTCTTGGATGAGTTACCTCTCCCGTGTTTGTCCAACCTGTCTTTTGATGCCATGTAATATAAATCACTATAAAGCAGACTGTGATAGATACTACTCACAAGCAAATACTGTTTGTTTCAGATGTTCAACAAAACCTCTACACACCTCTCAACAAAATAAACCAAACACCTATTAAGGTAAAGAGAGGCTTTTTTATTTTTATCTTGTTTTTTTCTGTATGTATTCTTAATGTTGCAGAGATTACATGGCACTTGCTGTTTCATGATTGCTATAAAAGAAGTTCCCTAAATAATTCTCAAATTGCTATGTCTTAGGCAGTTTTCTTGACCTCTTAAGCTGTCCTATTTGATAGGGAATAAACACTTTCTTCCTTTTTTTTATTGAGCTCTTCCCCTGAGAAATGGCAATATACCTGTCAAATAGAAGTATGTTAATTTTCACATTTGATATCTTTTCCATGAAATAGAAATACTTTCAGAAAAATGCTAATATTCTGTCAACAAAGAACACCATCTACTATAAGGAAAAATACAGAAAAAAATTCCTTGTTGAGCTATACTTTGAATGTTTTTCACCTATTTTTAAGCTAAAACTTGCAAAAATTATATTAAATGTGTAACTTAACCACGTTGAATTATGGTGTCTTTGTGGAGAGATTTTTCCAATTACATTCAGACTGACAGCTTCTGTAAATAATAGCCAAGCTCCCTAGCAAATGAGCCTTAAATTCAGTTTGAAAACAACATTTTCATGTCATACATCTTTTCCTACCTCTACGTGATGAAAAGTATAGAGAAAAATGTGTGTATAATTGATAAATATATAAAACGCTAGCATTGATTAAAGAAAAACTTCATGGAAGCACTAAAGGAGTATGTGAGACTCTCTCTGCTTGTTTCCTAAAAAAAAAAAATCACTTTTTTTGGATATTGTTTAAAAACTAATTATAAAAAAGAATATTTATATTTTAAAGAAAATGCAAATTAATTAGGGGAAGTGACTTTTACCTCTGAGTCCAGTTATTCTGTCAAATGTCCCTAAGATTATCTTGGTCACTCAAACCCATATAATTCATAATCCCTATTCATAGAACTGCATGTCATATACCATGTTGATGTTTTGTAACCAAACAAATGTGAAAAGATGTTTTTACTAAATATTGTCATCCAAACAAAATATGCATTGCAACTAAATTGTATTTACATCAGTAGCTCTGCCTTGTGGTGTGATATAGTCCAAGAACACTAAGAAGAATTGCCTTTCAAAACATTTATTTCATATTTGGATTTGTTGCATATGCTTGGGTTTTGATAACCTGACATTTAGAAGCCTACATTTTCAAATATAATCATGACTAATACAATGAAATCTTTCAAATATGTTAACATGAATTTGACACAAACAAAAAAGTAGAAGGTATGTTAACATATCTTAAATCTATGGTGATTTTTAGATTTTTTTCCCCCCCTGTTGTAGTAAGTTTACAACAAGATCTGTTGGAAAGTAAGATATGGATATTTCTGTTCTTCATATTCTCACTTGCTTAATGCAGACTATCTACAGTTCCTGATAAAAATTAGAAGCTACTGAAAGATACTTAATAGATCTTCTGAACAATCTGAATTTGACAGAAGAAATGTAATTGCTTCTCAGCCTACAGACAATTTATTTAAGATCCAAAGCAGCCACATGCAGAATTTTGTTTCAGAGCTAATTAATGATTGCCTGATTTGAAAATGTGTAAAGTAGGATACAGGAACTTGTCCAGGCTATCTGCTTTAGGACCGTCCTCACCCTTTGCAAATACCTAATTTTAGTAGTCTGAGTTTTCTTATTCATTTTTAATGATTTTAAAACATGTAAATATCATCTAAAAGGTCTGATTAAGATGAAAAAATTACCCTGATAAACAGAAAACCTAGAATAATTGTGGAGGAAGAAAATCAAATAAGAGAGCCACCACAAACTAAGCAGTTGTATAAGGGAATTTCATTAATTGATATCCAGTATATTTTTTTTCATGATGCTATACAGTAAGTCACTAAAACTTAACAGATTAAAAATATTTATTTTTGAAAATAGTAATTTTTAGCTAGAATTTAGCATAGAAGTAACAGAAGCATGATAACTGTTTCTTTCCCTCAATATCTTTAAAATTAAAAGAGAGCAGCCTTGTCAATTTGTATTAATGACATATGTGACAATTATAAAAAAAGCAAGCTGAAGTAATTAGAAAAACAAAACAGTGTTTGAATACAGTACTTTTAATGGAATTGAAGGCTGAGCCTTCATTAAAGCAATATGAACTGATACAAAATAGCAGTTATATGACTTGATTAAGGGGATAGTTACAGGTGCTTCAGTGAATTTTGAGTTCTTTTCAGATCTTATATTCTGACTGGATTATATAAGACAACTTTTTTAGTTTCTCAGCCATAAGGCCTGACCTTTACAATATTTGACTGGGAATATCAGTCACCTCTGACCTCAACACTGAGTTACTGGAGATAATGAGGTGGTGAGGTTATACTTGATATTCAGAAAGCAACTTAATGAATAAGAAGGTATTTACAGAATTTACAAATAAATGAGGATGTGAATGGATGGAAGGGAATTAGAATGTGCCATGATGTTTTCTGCAGAACTCATATATGAAAGCAGGTTATTGGTATCTTCCGTTCAAAGAAAGGAAAACTAGCACAGTTCTGTGAACTCTATATAAGTGGTGCTGCTCCATTTATTTTTACCTTCATACCTGGATACTGCAAGACTCACATTATGTCTCATATTCGTTCTACAGCCAAAGAGACCCTTCAAGCTCCTCAAGATTCTCCCAAAACAGTATTGAGCCACATATGTGCAATAAGCCTGGTAAAGCACTGTTGGGCTCTTTGGCCTGATGGCAAAACATAGGGAAATAGAAGAAATGTCCAGCACCCAATGCTAGGTGGACATAAAAGCATAGCTTGAAATATTAACCCAAAAAAGACAGACTACCTTGCCAAAACAGAATTAAACTAATGTTTCTGCTTCAGCTGATTCTTTAAAAGCTGAAGGAAAAGATGGCCTTTTTTTCACCTCTCTTCCTCCCAACCCCACTTGTCAAAATACAGTCTTTTTCTCCTAGAGTGACATGCCAAAACAAGCGAAAACCAAAACTATTTCCTAAAATAGATGACTGCAGGGTGAGATTTCGTAGACAATTAAGATCACTGAAAGAGATATGAGTGGGTGCCAATGGGATGGTAGTGTAGGCATGAGGCCTAAAACCTTGATAATATGTGGTAAAAGGAATTCCATGGGAAAGGTATTAAAACTCAGGCATGATAGGCTGCTCATGGGGGTGATAGATTATCAGGCTGGATAACTGGCTCAAATGGGAGGAAGAGGGAACAAAACTGATGTGTCATGACTCTGCTCTGCCCTTGCACAAGAGACACAGTCTTTGTAATGAAAGCTTTCAATATCATATAAAGTTCCTGGCCCCCTCCCATATATGACAGCAGCAACAGGGCTTTGACTACAGTCAGGAACTGATTGCCCGGGGTAGTTGTGAATCTCCTTCACTGGAGATATTCAAGAACTGTCTGGATGCAATTCTGTGCAATGTGCACATTGCTTGAGCAAGGAGGTTGGAGCAAATAACCCACTCTAATCCCTGCCAACCTGACCCATTCTGTGATTCTGTAATGAACTTAATTGTAGGAGTTCATTTCAGATATGACTGAGTAAAATAAAAAGTTTTCTTCTCTCTCTTCTGGTTATTGAATTTTTGCAGTAGAAGTAAATCAAGTAGTCAAGGGAGTGCAAATCTGTTCTCTTAATAGATTATTCCTTAAAACACTTGAAATAATCTTTGACATTCATCTGGGGCAGGATCTCCTTGCATTCTCAAATACATCACAAAAAAAAAGACTTCCATACTACAGTTTCCTCATCCTCTTGTTAAGAATATATCTCTGCCTCTGGGAATTCTATTTCCAGCAATAAATTCTTTTTTCTTTTTCCAGTATAACACCTTCACTCATGTGGAGAAGGTGAAAAAGAAAAATGCTGCTGGCCTAAAAGTTGGCTGTGTGCACCCGAAAACATCCTGAGAGCTTTGCGTGTAAACAGCTAAGTACTGAAATCAAAAATATTTAAGAATATGGGCAGAAAATGAGCTTTGATTTAACAATTGCAAATTAAGTTATTAAAACATTTCACTCATCAGAAAACAGAAACATGCTTTACAGCCTATTTCTCAATATATGCTACTCAGTAACCTTTGAACAATGGATTTCATATTCTTGCAGGATACCCACTTAGAAAGCAAGTTACAGCCCAATACTTACTACTGGTAAATATACAATAAACAATTTTATTAATGTATATATTTGATTAAATAATCTGTTTGTATGACCAGAGGAAATATTTATTAGATATACATTATGTGGAATACATTATTTGCTCAAAACTTATATTTATTAACATTTTTATGATCTTGATATGATAAATTGTTACAATTTTTCTAAGTTTGGCTAATGGCTTGCCACTTAAGGAAATAAATAAAAAAATACTGAAGAGTTCTAAACTGTGTCTCAGCACAGTTTTTAGGACCATGTTACTCTAGAGATGGTTGGGTGAAGAACTCATCCTTCACTCAAGTTGTCCAAGAATAAACTCAGCATGAGTGTCTGTAGTACAGAGTAAGTATCCAAAACCCACTAGATGTTATCTTTGAACTCTGAAAGTAGGCTTCCTGAGACAATAAATACATATGATTTGGCAATTAATGAAAAAATATTCATGGAAACATTGTCACTGAATAATAAGGGGAAGATTTATATATTTCTGGATCATATTGCCATTTGCAAACTGAAGTATAGATACTGAAATACAGCCAGATGATCAATAAATATAGAAAATCTAGCCTTTATTTCCACTTCTTTGGTCATATCTGCTCATATCCCTTCCTTGCATTTGGACAGTCTTGATCCTAAATATTATAACCGCGGTTTCAATGAAATTTGCTTGGTTTTTAGCAATATGATATTTTGTCTTTTCCAGATGTTTTTAACTGGTTTGGTTTGTTGTTGTTTGTTTATTTATTTTTGTTTGTTTTTAATAAAGAGGGAAATATATGCCACTAATTTGAACTGTGTATTGAGGTTAAAAGCTAACTCCTAATTTCATGGTAACCTATTAATATGCATTATTTTTCTGAAGATAAGAAATTTTGTCACTGAAGTTGGCAGAAAAAGGTCATCAGTAGCATTTAAAGAAAGGAATTATCCACAATCAAGGTGGATATGTGTGAGTTTGTTATATGCATAGTTGAGTTTGTTATATGCATATAACAAGTAAGTAACATATAAGTAATGAACAAAGTCACATAAACATAATTTTTATTAATTTAAGGTTTTGCAGTATTTTTCTATGTATTTATATTTAAGGCTTTATATTAAGATCTTGTGCGCTGTGGAGCACAAGACCTAATTTATCTTTGAAAAATTATCCATTGGATGTTCATAGGTCTTCTAGCCTTCTGTTTCCGTTGTTACCAGATTATAACAGATGAGAAAATACATTCACAGAATTCACAGAATGACTAGATTGGAAGAGACCTTAAAGATCATCGAGTCCAACCCATGCCCTAACACCTCAACTAAACCACGGCCCTGATTCCCACATCCAGTCTTTTTTTAAACACATCCAGGCATGGTGACTCCACCACCTCCCTGGACAGGCCATTCCAGTACTTGATCACTCTTTCAATAAAAAACTTTTTTCCTAATATCCAACCTAAACATCCCTTGGTGCAGCTTCAGTCTGTGTCCTCTGGTTCTGTCAGTTGTTCCTTGGAGAAAGAGACCAACCCCCACCTGACTACAGCCACCTTTCAGGAAGTTGTAGAGGTCACCCCTGAGTCATTATGCTGCTAGGCCATTGTAGAGCGCCAGACCTAAGCATGTTTTGTCTCAAACATTCTGAGTTATTGCTACAGGAAAGGTGTTATTTGAGGAGAGGGTCCTGCAGAGGTGGCACAAAGCTGTTCTGATCCAACTCCTGCTTCTCTTGAGACTCCCTGAAGAAGGGCTGGCTGTGCATGCATTAACAAAACACCACAAAAAAAATCTAGTTTACACAAGAGGCATGCACCAGGTTTACTGTAAAAGGAAGGAGATAGGGAACCCACAACCTCAGCTCCAGATAATCCACCTGTAAGGACCAAGGCAGGACCTAAGGGCTGGTGATATTCTTTGTTTTCTTCTTTGCATTGTCTAAGCAAAGCACAGCTATTGTATTCTACTCCATACTCCTTACTGAGGTTTCTTGTGAGATAGGGGAGCTTGTGAAAGTGTGTTGTGGCTTGTTAGCCAGCACCTCTAGAGCAATTTTTCACATGGGAATTGAGAACTTACTGAAGTGTACAGTATAAAATGTACGGCTTGTTAGCCTTCACTCTTCTGAAAATCTATTGAGAATTTAAGGGCTTGTTAACCAACACCTTTTCAGTCTAAACAGTGGGCTGGTTGCTACAGTTATGGCAAATGTGCAATAAAACATCAGAGTTCCCAGACACGTGGTCCAGTGTCCTTGTTCATATCCCCCAAAGTGTTGCGACAGCCATGCATGTTTAAAACTAGCTTTCACGGTTATTTTGTAACTTGTTTGTGTCCTTGAAATTCCCTCATCTTCTTCATGCTTTTTATAAAAACACTTTTATAGAGAATGAATACAACTATTACAACATTTTAGACAAGGTAAAGAAATTCTCAATGAATTCTTAAAATTCATAATCACTTAGAAGCAATGAAAATTAAGAAGTATAAAAGCTGTAGTGCTCACTTATTGCCATATATAAATAACACCACGACAGAAAATTGCAATTGTGTTGTACAACTGAATGAAATTAAACAAAATAAATTTTTTTAAAAAATTAATATATGTATGCTCCACTGACACTTTTGTCTGCATTAGTTCAAAGAGATCATGATCCTCATTCACAAAAGTTGAAAAAAGCACAGTCAAAAGGGAAAAACCCCATAATCAAGACAAGTATGGTACAATTAAATTATAAAATAAAGTTAAGCAATTAGAATAGCAACCATAGAACTAAATAATGTCACTTTTAGTCTGAAAGCATATACCGAATCTTCCTTTTATTTTGGAGTTAATGAAAACTGTTGAAAGTAAGAATAAATGGAATTACTTTTTGTTCAGGAAATATGTACCAGGGGTTCATACATAAATATAAATCTCAAACAAGAAAGACATTTCACACTTGCTAGTATTATACTATAAATGTCATCCCAAAAATAAATTCAGGTAAAGACAATTTTCAGCTCTATATTCCATATTTCCAAAACTTTAATTTTTTTCCATATGACTAAACAGTAGAGCAGAAAAAAATATTGTAAGTCTGGCTAAGTGTTTTTTTTATTTGTGAGAGAAGAAAACAGGGATAAATCATTGGTGCTTGACTTGTAACAACATTTATTTCCAGCTGTTCCATTGACTTAGTATAGGCTAAATTTACATTGGGAATCAGGCTTCTAAGTCTGATAGCTATTAAGCTCCACTAAATATATGAATGATTTTTGTCTCTTCTAAGGTCAGTTGAAAGATCTGATAATGTTTTAGAATGTATACTAGGTGACCAACCACTTAAGGTTTGGTCTTTTGTATTGTATTTGTTATTTTGGGAGGAATAGTTTAACAGAAGAATAGTGAAATAATTAATAATGAATAATAAAAGATAGCATGGACAGCGGAAAAATGCCTACATTTTGTAAAAGGGATTATGATGGTAAATATAGGAGGTTTATTTGCATGACAATATAGATGCAGGAAATCTGTGGATGATCTGAAAATGGCTTGAGACTCTTATGCAAAGTAGTGAAACTTTTCTTAAGAAAAGAGTAATTCTGTGTAAAACATAAAGAGGCAAATAAACTGATTTTTATATTTCTATAAGTTGCAGTTCTTGTGAACTTGTGCTTGAGAGAATAGATTGATATGTGAGTTTGGAAAGTAATTGAATTTATACATGACCCATTCCCTGAGAGCTTTAGGATTAAGTGCACAGGATGTATTACAAATGTTACTTTGATTGTCATAGAATCATAGAACGGCCTAGGTTGGAAGGGACCTTAAAAATCATCTGGTTCCAACCCCCTGCCATGGACAGGTCACCTTTCACTAAATGAGATTGTTCAGAGCTCCATCCAACCTGGCCTTGAACGTATCCAGGGATGGCATCCACAAGTTCTCTGGGCAACTGTTCCAGTGCCTCATCTTTCTTACAATCAAGAATTTTTTTTCCTAATATTTAACTTTATCCTACTCTCAATTTGAATCCATTCACCCTTGCCCTGTCACTACATGCCCTTGCAAAAAGTCCCTCTGCATCTCTCCTGTGGGCTCCCTTCAGGTACTGAAAGGCCATAATTAGGCCAATCCAAAGTCTTCTCCAGGCTGAACATGCCCAATTGCCTCAGCCTTTCTTCATAGGAAAGAAGCTCCATCCCACGAATCAATTTTGTGGACTTGCTATTATGTTTGGAGTAAGAATTTGTTCTTTATGTGTGTGTGGTAGAAAAGACAAAGGCTGATGGGCTTGAATTGTTGGATAGAAGAGTCATATTAAATACAAAAAGAAGCTCTGTGCAAAGAGTGTTGGTATGTTCTTCATCTATGTGGTAAAGAGCAAAATAAACTATTGGGATCTAAATAAACCGGTCCTCTTCTAGTGCAAGGTGAATGCTCAAGATCTAGCCCACCTTCCATTTTAAGATAAAAAGGAAAAAATATTGCTGAGACTGTTTAAAATTGTCAAGTGATAGTTTCGTTTTGGCAAGAAACAAACCAACATAAAAAGCAGAAATCCTAGCAAAACCAATGTTTTGAGTTTTCTTAAGAAAACTAAAATTTTCAGGGAAGACCTGACTGGACCAAAACAAAATGTTCTCTTTTTTATTTCATGGTGAAACTGGTGTTATGCTAATTCAGAAGACATCTTGATTTTCTTTACACTGTTTTTAAGAAAAACAAACTAACCAGTACCATTTGCAATGCTCTAGCCTTCTCTGCCTTTAAGATGTCACTGGTGTATGCACATTGAACCACGACAAACCCTTGCATTCTACCACTTTTTGTTACTCATATGAGGGACAGACTCCATGTATTTTACTTAAGATACAGTTTAATCATCATCAAAATCACATTGAACTTAAAGGGTAGACTGTTTCTGATTCCTACCTTGCTTTGGATGAGACTTTTTGTAAATATCACATTTCCTACAAAAAGCTTCAATATAATAATTTCCTATACTGTATCATGCCGTGATTGTTAACTGTGCTATACAAATGAGTAGGGCATACTGATGAAGAACCAGAGGTAATTGAAGGCCACTCTAGTCAATAGCAAACCATTTCTACATACTGTATGCAGCTATGTGAATTTCATTGTATTTGGGAAAGTGTCCACTGCTGCTGGAAATTTAGACACATTTTGAAAACACCTAATTGAGGATTCTGAATGCAGGATTGCAGTCTTTTCAGACCCCTGCTACATCAGTAGTGATATAACTCAAATTTATGAAACTGAAACGACTTTTGAATATGTACTTCAGTTTCTATGGACAATTTTAGGCTACAAGTTGCCATAATTCTGAAGTAATTTGAAGCTGACATAGCATGTGAATAAGTTTTAGGCTGAGGTACACAAATGCTATGCAAGTCCTACATTAAAGGAAAATCATGCTTACACTGTACAGTGGAGTATGTTATAGAAATAACACCTCCATATATGTAGCAGTGTATCTGTATGATTTTTGGAATATGTCTATTTTAATTAAGCATTTTGAGAAATAGAGCTGGTTAGTCCAGGCACAGTGTCACCCTCGAATAGACTATCCTGCTTTTGGGAGCTGAGTTTTCTTATGGCATATCACAGTGTGACACAAATGCTCAGATTGATGCTAGCTAGGTGTTGTCTCATGAAATTATCATTCATTATATAAATTATATAATGCATTATATAAATAATGAAATCTATGTAGTTTGACTTGAAAAAGATCAAATCTGGAATAAAAAAAGAATCAAATATGAAATAAAAAGATTATAAGATGTGGTCAAAATGTTTGTGACATGGCTGTGGTTCTTTTTGTATCAAGGAAACAATATTTTATCTCTTACAGTATCATAGTTCTTAAAAAAAGGGTAAATGAAAATAGAATATTGTAAATTGCTTGCAAGAATATTAAGAAAGAGGAAAGAGTATGTAAATTGTTCACAAGTCCTAAGACTTTATTTGAATTATTCACCTTTCAATGCACTAAAAGAGGCAATTTTGTTTTGTAGTGGAAGATGGTTTTGTCCATGCTTTCCATTCCACTTTTACGTAAATCCATTAAATGTGCTTGACCAATACATTATTATTTATTGAGAAATTTGTGAAAAAAGATCTAATGGGAATATTCAGAATTTGCACAGATAGTTACATCTAAGCCTTAAGTAGATTTGCAGATTGAATAGCTTATCTATCATATTCCATTGCAGTATGGCAAAAAGAATACTGCCTAAAAAATAAAATAAAAATATTTTTGTAATCTTAATTAAGTTTTCCAACATTTTATAAATCTGGCCTTTATCACAAACATTTTTTCCTGTCTCCTTTTGATACACACACACTGTGATAACTTTCCTCTTGTTGTGGACACTTTATGAATGACTGGAGATGCAGGGAAGAGTATCATTTATTGCGAAAACATTTTTATCATTTTCTTGGAAATTAGATGAACAAAGACTACTTCTAAGGTGCCTAAATGGATCAATCATCAGACTATACTTTAAGAGCTGAGTTGGAAAAACCTTTCACCTCCTCAGATGTAAAGAATATACATAAAAGAAGTTTTTTCTGTTAGACAGAAGTATGAGGTAAAAAATTATATTTAAATCTCATGAGAATGACAAATGCAGCTGTGCTGTTTTCATTTTAATAGACACAGCCATATTCAAATCAACAAATTAAGACACATATAATATTAATTTCATCAGTTTCTTTGGACTTATTCTACAAAACGAAAGATAGCAAAACTGTTTCTTGCCTGTTTTCTGATTGTTTTGTTTTCATACAGAGAGGTGAAACAGGAAAATTGCATTGCAGGTGTCACATTCATATGAGAAAGTTTTGCCAGGTTCATAAGAACACATAAATATGATTGAGTTATTTGAATAGACATTAAAAAAAGTAAAGGCTTGATATTTCATGTTGCTCAGTTTCCAGACAAGTTATTAGAACAATTCTTAGAAGTCTAGCAAGGAATTTAACAGCAAAACTATTCTGTTGCAGTGGCTTCTGTGAGTTCTGCTGAAATAATTGCTGATTTGCTATACGTTGGAACCATTCAGACACATGTTCAGAACATCATCATTCTGTCAAACTGTCAGTTTTGTGTATCTCAGGTGGTTTTAGGTATAAGCTGATTTTCTATAACAAACTAAAGCCGTTGGATAGCTTTTTATGGATGACAACTTTGGAATAAGACACATAAATTCCACCTGAATTGTGTTTTCCCTCATTAAGCTGTATTCAAAATCATATTAATTCTGTATCTAACCCTTGGAACATAATTCAACAAACTATTGAAACACATTTAAGCGATGAGCATGCTGTGTGAGAGACAGCAGAAAATTATTACTGGCTCAAAACAACAGAAGTGTGTGTGTGGAGAGGGGGAGACAGGGCAAGTTCTGAGAAATTGGGATGTGCACTGCTCCACAACCCGCACCCCTGGAAACTCTAGTCTGCATTGACTGAATTTCAAAATAATCTTTCTGCTTTTATACAAAAACCATTCAACAAATTCCACTTAAAATAGGAATTTTAAACTGCTTTAAACATAGTTGTTCTGGCAGATAAACCAAGAAGTTTTGAAATTGGAAATTGAAGTACAGAACTCAGATCTTTAATAATTCTAACAATGGATATTTAAGACACACTTTCCAAATCTGCACTGCTGGGAATCTAGTCTGCTTAGAATTGTACTTTAAATGCTTCCAAATTCCCTCTCTGTAAGAGTGGGTATTCTGAGACCTCTAAATGTAGCTGTAATCATCAGAACAATGACCCTGAAAAAAGTATTTTGAAAATCATCACACAAGAAACAATAATAGTAAAAACTATTTCTCTTTCAAGAAGTAGTATTATAATCAGTTTTTCAATAGGAATTCGTGTAAATTTGAAGAGTTCTGTCATAGAAGTATGGGGCAAATTAAGAGGCAGTCATTTTTTTTTTAATTAATTTTTTATTTTTATTTCCCATAAAGCATAAAAGTCAGATGATTGGACCTCTGTTTTTCTGGATTACTTTTCCCCTCCTCTTTTTCTTAAATGTAGATAGTAAATTTATCAGTTTACAGCCACAAAGTGCAACTTCTATTTCACTAAGAAATCATTCCAGGTAGACAACTGATTGCAAATTTATAATCTAATTATTCAGTTCCTCCACATAAAACATATTCACTCATTATATATAATAGTCGATGCCCCTTTTCCAATTAATTTTTAAACAAACAGGCAAAGCCAGTGTTATCACAGGCACATGGTTTGCTGAGGACAACTATAATCAGTAAAGACATTACTTTTGGACTGATTTCAGCTGATGTGTCTGAAGTGTGAGATATTTTGCAGGTTCATAGCAACCAAAAGGACCGCACTGAACAACATCAATCCATGAACAAATTAAGTGGCTTCCCAAAGGCTAAAGAAGACATATATGCACAAAAAATGTCAGTCAATAAAATAAAACAGGTTTTTCAGTGTCTTCTCTTGAGGATGTTTACTATTTTGTCAGACTGTTAAGGTATGGACAGTTAAAAAATTAAAGTTTAAAAAAATCTAAAGCCAATACAAATTAGTCTACATTATATTTATCTAGTTAGATAAAAATGTCATGCCTTTTGTTAATCGAATAGTAAAAAAACAACAAAAAGATGCAACAAAAAAAGCCACAAAATCCAACCAACAACATTCCTGCTATTCTAAAGATGAGCAAAGAAATCTTTCATGTCTTCTAAATGAAACAGAGTGAAATGTGAAATACAAACTTGAATTTTTTACTGCTGTATTTTAACCTATTTGACACTGGAATGGACTAGCACTACAGACAAACTCCTGAAATAAAACATATTAAATGACTTAGTAAAACAAACATCATTTTATTCAAGAATACTTTTCTATATCCAGCTGAAAAATAAGAAAAGAGGGGAACGGGTGGAAAAAAGTAGCAATGCCTTTTTTTTGACAAGTAAAGAAGATTGTCTCTTTGTGAAATAGTGGTGACCTTAATGGAGGATTTAAAACACATGAAAGCAAAAAAATATTCATATTCTGAAAAATGTGAACATTTTTTGGCTTATTATTTTTGTTCTCTCTTTAAAAATTTAGCCAAATCCCAGCTAATGTAATTCTCTGTTCTTGTTTTCTTACATAACGTTTTTGGATCGTGGTTCAGTTTTAGGAAACAAGATATGGCTTAGAAAAAGGACTCTATTTGTTCAGTCACTATATCAAATTATTCTTTCTTCCTTTTAGAGTTCCAATCTATTTTTAAATACCAATTGATTAATACAGTGTAATATGCAAGGATTAATGTGGTTTTATTTAGAAAATACTTGGAAATTTGCAGTCTAGATTAGATTGTTACTTTATTAATGTCAATTATTTTTGTTACTTCATCCAGTGATAGTCTAAAACAAATAAATATTTTAATTTCAGAAGAATGAATTAGATAGTATAGTTTGATCTGTATAGTACTGACAATATTTTTCCTGATTTTAGCCTAGCAATATATATTAATCTAAATCTGTTTTCTGATCTTGATCTGATATGAAGAGTCCAAGATGGACAGAATTTATCATTTTTCTTTAACCTCACTGGTAAAAATATACTTGTTTCTGCTTTTAACTTGTCCAATTTAGTTGAAAGACCCTGATCTTTATCTTTAATCTATGCCAGATTAAAGTACTTTTTAGTACATGCTATTTTCTCCATGTAAGGATCCAGCAGCTGATCACACACAATTTCAGTCTCAGCTGGGAGTTAATCCTTCTCACAGTCATGGTCCTCCAGCTCTGGCCACTGAGGTTCCCTGGGTCCATCATCTGTGTTGAAGACAGAGGCAAAGAATGCGTTAAGCACCTCTGCCTTGTCCATGTAATCATCTTTAGGAATGGTTGAATTATTTAGATATTGGTATTCCAAATTTGCATATATAGAATTTATTCATAGTGAATGTCCTTTTTTATGTCCTTTTTTTTTTTATTGATCCAAATGAGTAACTGGCTTTTATAAATCATTTTTATTTCATTCTTCCATAAATAATTACTAAAAGCCTTTCAGATTGTAATATGGGGAATAAGGGCAACAAAGATTAAAACAGAAAGATACCAAAAAAAAAAACCCAGAAGAAAAAGGAGAAATGTCTGTGCTTGGCTTTATTCTGCAAGGTTTATAAAAAAAACCAATTTTACAGATTGCAGTCAGAAACAGTGATCACTGAACAAAGTCTTCCCTGAAGCACTCTGATTTGCCTTTGCAACGACATTTCTATCCCGAGCTGAGCACTTTCATATTTGGACTATATGCTGATCTGTGACAATAGGCATGCTGATAGTCACCTGATGAGAACTACAGAAAATCCTTATGCTAATACAGCTTTCCATAGGGATTATTCAAGGGTATTTAAAAAAAGGAAAAAAGGAAAAAAAAGGAAAAAAAAGGAAAAAAAAGGAAAAATAAAGAAAAGTAATATCCAAAATTATTTTGTCTATATCTAAAGGTTGTGCTTTTACGTTAACACAAGAATTGGATGGTTGTACTTCAGAGACTGACTGCCCAGAGAACTACAAGGCAAACAAAATCTCAAAATTTTCTCTTTGCATTTTTAACCTGTGTTTTCATTCTTTCTGTAGGACTACAGGGCACAGAGAGGCTCCATGGATTAGACTTTGTACATGGTGCTGTAGATTTGAATCTCTTGTTTGGAATGAATTGTTATTACTTTTCAAAGTTTTAAATTTTTTTATATAAGCTGGGATTTTTTAATTACATTTTTTTATAGCTTTTGTTGTCTAATTTTCCAGCTGTGAATTTTAAATTGTTTTACAGCTAGAAAACTTCAACAGGTTCCTATAGCTTTCTGCCTCCCTGTTTCTGGTATTTGGTTAGTTTTGGTTTTTTTCCCCTAGAACAAAATGATACAGAGTTAAACTGTATAAGAATAACTGATATGAATCTGTGGCACAGATTGTTGTCTGAAATCTACCCTGGAGCAGAGTTGTCTGATACTGACCCTTTTTTCCCCCCACAGTTATAAACCTTCCTCTAAACCAACCAATTTTCCTAAGAGACCTTAAGAACTTCAGTTTGAAGTAAGACCTTCAATTTGAAGTAAGTGTAAAATTTCTCATGTTGTGAATGATTTTCACATTTCTTGTTGAGATTACTACATTGTCAGCTGCCCTGGGCATTTCCACTGGCTCATATTGCAGCAAGGTAGTAGGGGCCAAGGGCAAAAAAGGAGAGACTGAAAACATATGCAGGATGTGTAGTGATGGGGCATCACAACTTTCCAAACAGGAGTCAACATGAAGCTGCTGGCATTTTTGCCCTCTGTGATTCTGTTGCAGGTGACTCTTCAGGCTTTCTACATTACTACTGCTCTCAACAGCCTAAGAAACACCTATATTGTATTGCTTTTGACTCAACATTCACTTGAAGTTAACCTCTGCCCCATAGTGTTACTGTTTCAGTCAATGTCAAAAGAGGATGACAAAAAGTAAAAATGTACTTTAAGAATAACTGAGCCTGCGTCAGAGACAAAGGAATATGATAAAGTTCTTCCCTGCAAGTTGTGATGTGGCAGAATAGATTATCAGCTGATATTGGAAAGGAAGGTTTATTTGAAGCAAAAGTGTAGTGAGAGGAGAAATATTACATCAAATTATTTAAGGTAAATGCTCCAAAAATTTTTTGTATCAGTATTTTAAGGATAGCCATTGTTTGTTACTTGTTTCTATCTCTCATTGCAAACTCCATTATTTTCTCTGTATGTGTATTTAAAAAAAGAAAAAAAAGTAGTTGTGTAAGTTTATGGTTGCTTTACTTAAAAAAAAAAAAAATTCTAATTATTTTTATCTCCAAGGACTTTTCAAAAGGCAACTACTTTGTGGAAAAGTCAGTTAATGGTAGACTAAAATATTCACAGCTTTTCTCTGCAGCTTATTAATTGAATAGGAAATTTGTAAACAAGTTTCTGATTATTAAGAAAAATAGAAAATAAATACAAAGATTTTTAATCTTAATCCAATCTTAAGTTAAGGAAATATTTCAATTTAAAGGAAAAGTTAATTTAATATATAAATGCAATTTTCTCCCTCTCTGTCTCTACATATACACATCCGTAAACATAAACACTTTTAAAGCTCCATGTATGAGTAAGCAAACAATAAAAAAATCCAAGTATTTTAGCAGTTTTGTGAGTAAAAGTTCATGTAAGTGGAAAAGAATGTTATTGAAACATAGAAGTGTTTACATACAATGTCATTTATATCTATCTTAAGAAGACATCATTTGGTATAACCAGGTAGAATGTGAGAGCAGTGCGAAGTTTAATACATATATATATATATATATATACAAGTGCTAGGAATTTTTATCATCCTTTTTGTCTTGAGTCTTGGATGTTATTATTCTGTTCCTGTTGCTTCTGTGGTATTTGATATAAACATTATCTCACGTCAGCCTGTCTGTTGTGGTTTCAGTCCAGCTGGAAATTAAGCACCAGCTTGCTTAATCCTCCCCCTCTCCTCTCCACCCTGGTAGAATGGGGAGGACAATCAAAATTAAACTTGTATGTTGGGACAAAAACAGTTTAGTAATTGAAAATAAATACAGTAATAAATTATTATATTAATAATAATGACAGTTAAAAGAGAAAACCAAGTGATGCACAATACAATTGCTAACTGCCCACTGACCAATGCCAGACCCCTCTTCCCAAACCCATATCAGCTGTCCTTTCAGGTAATTTCCTCCATTTTATATTCTGGGCTTGACAATTTATGG
The DNA here is from genome assembly GCA_013399945.1 of Ploceus nigricollis. Taxonomy (NCBI): domain Eukaryota; kingdom Metazoa; phylum Chordata; class Aves; order Passeriformes; family Ploceidae; genus Ploceus; species Ploceus nigricollis. The sequence goes on along the minus strand of VXBC01004933.1, from coordinate 22,989 downwards.
CCTGAAATATCCATTTGGTTAGTTCAGGTCACCAGCTGTGCTCCCCCCCATTTTCTTCTGTGCACCTCCTCACTGGCAGAAGATGAGACAAGGAAAAAGTTCGTAACTTAGGATAAACATGTCCTAACTAAAAAACAAAACATCAGTTTATTATCAACACCATTCTCATTCCCAATCCAAAATACAGCCCTGTAACAGCTACTAAAAAATTAACTCTACCCTAGCTGAAACCAAGACAATGCCACACTTATTTTCTTCATATCACTAATATTTTTTATCTTATTTTTTGCTAGAAGAGTCAATGAGACATTGGTATCAGATACACTGGCATAACTTAAGAGTAGGGGGAAAAAGGAAATTGGTAATCTATATACTGAAACCCCAGTATTCCAAAGAAAAACTGTAACTTTCACAATATAAAGAGTCACATTACTCTTAAATGTTAATCTAAAAATACTCTGAGATTCACTAGGTTCTCTAGAGTGTTGGGGACAGACATTCTTCAGCCATAAAATCATGCTCAGATGAGGGATCAATATTTCTTCTGTGTGTAACTTGTAACTGTAGAATATGTAATCTATTTTTAAAAATAGTTAAAGGATGTTGTTCCGAATGAACAATTTATAACAAAAACCTGAATATTCCCAAGGAAAATTAGTTCTCTGGGTGGTCCAGGAACTGTGCAGCCAGACATCTCCATTTATGAGATAACAGACAGGTTTGAGACAATGGAGCAAGTTGGTACTGGGCAACTTACTGAACCCTCATCAAGTTCAGTAATCATCAACACTCAGCAACACTCACAACTTAATAGGCGAAGGGCTTCTCTAAGTGGAAATTTCAGACTGTCCTGGAAACTTCTTTCAAGCTTCTCCTTCTCTGGAAGGACAAAGTTGTGTCCTTAGGTATGTTAGCTAATGTCCTTTGTGGAGGATCTGGCTTATCTTTCCAGAGACTCCCCTAAATGGTTCATGCTACAAAACTGATCAAATTGTGCATAGAAAAAAGATTTATAATTAAGCAATAAAAACTTCCTGCAAATGCAGAAATGGATGCATAGTACAGACTTTTGTACATACTTCAGAAAGTTAGAGGATGCCTTACATCTGAATTAAGAAAATCTGTGGCAGTGGATCATACTTGAGCTGAGTTGGTCACATAAGACTATGGGCCACCTGCATCATGAGACTTCAGCAGAAGAGTCAGACCCAATCCTGCTAAAGTTTCTGTTATGGAATCTTGCAACAGAAACCTCATTTCCATCTGGACAGTAACTAACAGTCTTTTTTTCTTGGCATTCCCCACGTGACAGTTACGTATTCAGGGGACCAAAGAAATCAATTATGCTTGCTTGCTTGCTTTCAAACAAACTGTCCAGTGTGTGCAACATGGACAGAAATAATCTGCCGCCTCCATTTGAATGTCAGTTTAGTTATAGGTGAGTTGCATGAGAATATTTTCATAATTACTCTAATGTTTACAAATACATCTGCAGTCACCAGACTGTACCTTACTGTTAAGCTACATAGTTTCCTTGTTCTCTGCATTTTATCTATGTGGAATTATCACCCAGATGCTAAACCTTGTTCTTAGATGTTTCTACAGTGCTTAATGTAACATTAGTCTATATTTCTTAAATGCTGAAACAGCCACACAAATCAATGTTGGTTTATGGAGAGATTCAGTAAAGTTGAACAAAGGACATCAAAGAGCATGAAATTAATTGTCATGGAACAATTGCCTTTTTACTCATTTTTGAATACAATTCAAACACTCTTTACAATGATAATTATTCAAAAAATGTGGAAAAGGGTAATTTCTCATAAAATTGTCTAACTTCAAGAAAATGAAATCGAAATGAAATGAAATTGAAAATAAATCATCAAGGATGGGTGTTTTATAAATACCAGTCCCTAGACACCTGAAAAAGCATGAAATATTAGACCTATTTTTCTTTAGTACAAGACAGCTGCTTTAACATATATAGTTACCAAAGGAAAGAATCTTGCAGACATTAGTGGGAGTTATATCAGGTTTTTTCCATCAAATACAGAATAGCTCATGAAATATATCAATATTCACCTAGTTCCTTTTGTCTTAAAAAATAAATATGCTTGCAAAAGGACCCATAGGATTAATTTTCAAAGCCATATAGAAAGCTAATTGGACATATCTGTCAAGAAAACATTTGAATGAGAAGGCAAGCAAAATCTGAGATTGATTTTGGAAATGAAGAGTAACATCTGACATTTTAGTCACAGTAATCAAGACTTGTCTTCTAAGAGACTCTAAATAGCATGTACCTGTTAAGTTTTCAGAGTAATCCATCTGCCTTGTTATGTAAAAAATTCTATAAATATTTCACTCCAAAAAAGAGTATTTTGTTAATGAAGCCAAAACATAATTTTTTGCAAACATGTAATAAACATTTATTATAATTGTATCCTAGATTAATAATTCTAAATATTTAATTTAATTTCATGTTAAAATATTATTACATAAAATATTTTTCAAAATTAATAACATTTTATCAGGAAAACATAACATGGTTTTATTATATCACATATACCAAAGTGCTGAAATAAACACAATGGTTTCAGTCAGTAGAATTTTGAGATCTCAAAGCTGTAAGAGTGTCATAACTGTTCAATTCCTCTCCTGCATTGTATTTCAGGCTTTAAAAATCTGACACTATTCAAGCACTGTCAGTTTTCACAGTCAATGGCTGAAAACAATGTGATGGCAATTTAGTCAGCACTACCTCATGCATTCACCGTTTTGTTGAAGTCACTTTTTTGTTTGATAGATCCTGCTGACTGTATCATAGGGGTCTTAGATTTACATAATAAATATTCTAGTTGCTATGAAGTGTCAGCTTTGTAATGTTAAGTGTTGACAATGTCTAACTTCAATGTTTTTGTCTGATGTTTGGAAATTAAACATCTGATAATTATTGTTTCAGTAAATCAGTAAAGTAAAATATTTGTGAATCAATAGATTGAAGAAGTTGGTGCACAAACTACTAATGCCCCCATAGGGCTGGGTGGATTGTTTGGCTGGCTGGTTTGTTTTGGAGTTGGGTGGGGATTGGGGAGCTTTAGAGAGTGAGATACAGTTTACCTGGTGTCAAACACCTCTACTACACAGATGGTTCACAGCGTTATAAAGAAAAGATACCTCATAAACTTTTCCTACCCCTGTACTGGACTCTTGTATGAAGAACCATATAGTTCTTTTATCTTTCTCAGATAACAACATATTAGTACCCCCATCTCCTCAGTATCTGAGCTGTATTATTTTTCTTCCTTGTGCTTTTTCTGCGTAGTTGTCTGACCAACCAACCTCCCAGCTATGAGTTTGGACAACGCAGAAGGGTGTTGAAGTCAGCTGAGCAGCTGCATCAGCAATGCTGGGAGGATACCTTAAATTAATATTACAGTCCCCTTTCTGGTCCTTTCCCTTAAGGAACAGGTATTGGAACAAATCTAAGTCATTTGCTATTGTTTCACATTTGGTTTAAAGAGAGAGTAGGATATATCTTCATACCCTCTTCCAAATCAGTTCACTTACAATCAGACATCCCTTTTGGACATGCATGGTTATTTATGATTGTTCTCCCCATATATTTTGTGCCCTTTCCTACGAATTAACAAGAAGCTTTGGCTGGTATATCTTCACTCCTTAAGAAAAACTCTTCTCTTATTCCTGAAGTTATGGCTGCTCACTGGGCAGGCCTTGATTACAGTGAATTTGGCTAGCACAATGTCACAGTCATTGACTAGTTACAGCTACAGGAAGAGCGTGGTAAAGGCAGTAATTGCTGTGAAGTTCCACAGAAGAAAAACTTTAAAGGAGTTAGGGATGTAAGGTATGTGTGTAGTGGCTAGAACACAATCCAATAAGGGTGCTCCCTCCTCCTCCCACCATAACTAAGACAATAGCTTTTATTCCTTTTTGTTCTATGGAATTTATTATTTGTGCTCTTCATCCTTTCTGTTTTTCAGTTCTCTGGAGGCATAACCCATCACTCCTGTTTCTAGACTTTGGCTGCTCCTTGGCTTTTGGCTTTAGCACTCTATTCAAAGAATAACCATGAACCATCAATATGCCAAAGGGTGGTGCTCCTGACTCAGAGGGTACCCACAGCTGAACTTTCATTCTAGGAGCCACTCATTCTGCTTCAAAGCCCTTGCAATAGAAAACTCATTGTCTCTGTCTGTGTACTGCTTGTAAATAGTTGTTCAAAGGCATTTTTTGCCTTTTGGTGCACTTCAATATACCTCCTTGCTGTCCTCTCCCTCCTGTTAAATCAGATAATATTTATGCAAAAAAAAGCATGCAGTTTTAGGTGAAAGTCAAGGATAGGAGGAACTTAAGCTGAACAGAAAAATGTCAGAAAATATTTTCAAACAGTAAAAGACTGATTTTCTAAGAAGTTATTATGATCCATGACTTGGATGGATTTGGTAATTTTGGTGTGGATGTGCAGGGAGAAATAATTAGGAAATCTCTTATGATCAAAGCAACATTCAAAATCTGTATGCTTCTTTTAAAACCAAAAATGTTTTGATGAATTAACATTTTGTAAAGAAAAAAAATTGCTAGCATCTTCAGGATTAACCTAATAGCAACCTTTCCTTCTGTATCTGGAATAGATCAGTAGTAAGAGTACATCAGTTAGAAATACAAAAATTTAGGGGGAATTCACACAGATCTAATACAATATTTGACCATCTCCTAGAGTTTTATATACTAGAATTGCATTTTCATGTAACACTTTAAAGATAATTAATGTCAAGGAGATGCTTAAATTGTTAAGTGTATATATGCTATTTGGATGTAAATGAATAAGTGATAATATCTGCAGAATTATGGTATTAGGATTGACCTTCTCCTGTCCTACAGAAGGTTAAATAATAGGTAAGTCACAAAAAATGCTGATACATTACATTTCTTCTGACACAAATATTTGGGTTTTTTATGATTATTTGCCAGAAGGTCTAGAAGAGTGCATCCTTAGTCATAAGTTTTAGAAGATCTGTATACAACAAATTGATTGCAGAAGATCTATTGCAAAGTTCATATTTTTTAAAAATCATGATCTTCAACTTCCTCTAGTAATCCTTCCTGAAGCTGTGCATCAAGAACAACTCTCAGTAACTGATATTATTTGATAAGATAGAGCTAATAGAGAGACAAAAAGTATGTCTGATCATAACCCTTGTCATTGGCCTTCATGATTATTTATGAAGCCTGTGCCTTTTCAACATAATAGTCATATATCAATCAGTGTTATGATGGCATCTTATCTAGCCAGTTTTTAAATAATTACTATAATAATCAAATAATTCTGATCTCTCTCTCTCTAGTATTTTGAGCAGTTGATACAACCCACCCCTTAATTATGTTATTTCTACCTGCAGATTCAGAATATGCATTTTTTTTACCAATCAACATTCATAACTATATATTTCACACATGTATTTTCATGTCGTGGGCTGTATAGAAGAGGCAATTGAAAATTTTCTCTGTGAACATATCAGCTATAATTGAGAATATTTGTTGATTGACACATAAACTCTTGCTATAATTCGGATACTTGGCCACTGACTGGCTGAGCTGATTCTTGTAGATTTATGTCTTCCATTTTATGTATTAATAATCTAATCTTGATGAAGGAATTGGAAACTATCTTCATCTTCTTGACATACTGCTGTGGTGTGCATACTAATAACAGAGTAATCATTGACCATTTGTATTTATGTTGTTTTCTGAGGGGATGAGCAGTATGCTCCTGGCACACATTTTCCTTTCATGTGCTGCTCAGGAAAATATATACTCTTCCATGGATCCTACAAATAGTGTCCTAGTGTAATATAATCACCTGCTAATTTGAACTTGTGTATATCAAACTTTAGCCTGTCTGCTCGCTCCTTCCTTCCTTCCTTCCTTCCTTCCTTCCTTCCTTCCTTCCTTCCTTCCTTCCTTCCTTCCTCCTAAACTTGCAAGCTGTTCTGGCTTGTTACTACATTTGTTTTCAGATACGAAAATTAATTTAGCATGATCACTGACTCCTGTGCCTCATTTAATATTCACATTCATAGGACAAGAAATACACTTTTCAATTTATGAAATAGAGAAAGCCTGAAAATACTTCTGCTAGCAAATTTTATCATCATTCCTGTTTAATATCAAGATCAGTAACACTTGTGATTCCCAAGTTTTCTTTTTTTTCATTTTTTTTACCATTTAAAAAATTTTATTTAGAAATTATACTCTTGCTCCTCAAGCACTGCATGTGATTCAGGGAAATAAGAGACTGCAGAACCTCATATACATAGCTCCTCACATTTGGTTTTGCAGAGCAAGCTGAACTGTAGTTCACAGTGGCAGCATTCTCTGAATGGTGTTGGAAGCACAAAGGAGCTCATTTTTTTCTTGTTCTAGGATTTGGTAAAAGCAGAGCTATGGCTTTTCACACTTCCTGACAGGGTAGTGGGTTTTTTTAATAATAAAATACTTTCTGTGACCACAGTTCATCATTTATTCTGTATGTGAAATACATGATAATGATGGCAGTGTAAAAGGGCTAATAAATCGTTAGTCCTTCCACAGCTATAAAGTAACATAAAAATAGTGATGGAACATTTATATTTCTTGACATGGTGCAGCATGTGAAGAATACTACCATCAAAGATTAATTTTATTTGGAATAAGTTACCAAAGGCAAGTACATAATTAAAAACTATTGCATTTTAATCTATATATTAAAATAAAAAGGCAGACAATTCATTTGCCATAAATGAATTTACTGTATAACCTTGAATGAAAAAAAATTACTATACATCCAAAGATTTAAGACAGATACTGTCAAATTGATGGAGTCTGTCAATAAATCACACAAAATTGTTTAATCTGTCATTGAAGAACTCTGGATTGTTTAATGGATTAAAGTTTTCTAGCAATGTAATCTTTCAGTTTTTACAGATGTAAAATTGCATATTTTACATTGTATTTTGAATATTTANTGCTACCCTCTGTGGAAGTCCCTTGTTCGTCAGAATAAAACTTCAGCAGAACATCATACTTGAGTCCCTCCCTTCCTTCTCGTCCGGATCAAGTGGTCTCTGCATTGTCTTGCAGTGCACCCATGCCACGGCAACCAGCTTGAGCAGGGAAGCCTGTCTTCTAACCTGCCAAGCCCACACTTGCGGCTCATCCCTGTCCGTCGGGCAATCAGAGCTAGCCTGCACCCTATTGCCGGACAGCAGAAGAGCCACATTTAAGATATCAGCTCAGGCGATATTGTAAAATTTTGTTTCTCAGGCACAGTACAGGTAACTTTTCCAAGTTGCAAACAGATTTCAGGAAGTTTTCACATAATTTAAGATTATGATGTAATTATTTTTTTCTGTAAATATATTTAATAAATGGCCAAAACTTATTTACTCCAGATTAACAATTAGCATGTTTGCTATTTGAGATGAGACACGTCATGTATCTGTGCTGATTCAGACAGTCATTAATCAGATGAAGAATGGTGGCCGCTCTTGCTTCTGGGGATGGTCTGATCATTGATGTTAAATCATAATCTTTACATGTATTTGGGATTTTTTACATTTTACATCAGTGTTTTCCATCTATAATCCCTTAGTTATTGGCTGTCCTATGTCAATTATTCTACTTCCTCCTGCATTTTTACCCTTGTGATCATTTATGGCTCTTTCTTATGCTCTTTCTTACAGCTTCTTTTCCCAATTTATCCATTTTCTCAGAAGTTTGATCCAAGCATATACACAGTTGGATTGTGTGAGAAAGAGACATTGGACAGCAGACAGTGGAGCCACTCAGAAAAGATTTACCATCTTATGTTGTAAATGCAGGTGAACCCAGGATGGGAAGAAATGATGATGTCTGATTCCAGATCAGAAGGCTGAATGATTTCTTTATTATAACTATATTATAATACATTAATATACTATTTAAAGGAGATACTAAAACTACATACTTACTTTCTAACTACCATATCTAACTAACTAAGAAGCTCGTGACCTTCTCGTGAGAGTCCAGACACAGCTGGATCTCATTGGCTATCAGGCCCAAACAATCTTCACCAGAACCCAATCAAACAATCATCCCAGGTAAACAATTCTCCAAACACATTTCACATGGGAGAAAACAAGGAGCAGAGACAGAAATTGTTTTCTCTTTCTTCTCTCTGTGCTTCTCTATGAAAAATCCTGAGAGGGAGAAAATGTGCATGCCACAATCTTACTCTATTTACGTAGAGTTAACATCCTTCATAAGCACAAAGTCTAATATAACTGTGGTCTATATGGAAAGAAGAAACATCACAAGAAAGAGATCCTATACATTGTTTTAAGGCAATCTTAAAGGTTTCCATACTGAACTAAAAAGCCACTAACATTACTAAAACGATACCTTGAGAGCAGTGGATGTCTCTTAACCAAACCTTGTCTGGTTTTGTACCTGGTATAATGGAATGGATTCACATACCATAATAACTAAAGAGTAGTAGCTAAAAGTGTTGTGGAATAGCTTAGCAGTGGAACATGCTAGATTTTTTCCAATCTTAAAAGTTTATTTGCAGAGGCAAAAATTATTTCAGAGGAGGAAAAGAGCTATAAATTGACCTATAGCTATGTTGGTGGAGTGGGGAGAATAAAAATTGTTTTCAACTCTATCTCAGTTCAGAGGTTTGATTTCATGGCTAACCTCTTTAAACACACACAGCACTTAAATTTCTCTTACACATAGGAAGTCACTTATATGTATAAATTTGAAAATAAAAGGTCTGGGATTTTAAGTTAATTACTGTTGTGGGAAAAAGTGAAAATGAAGGAAACATTCACAAGTTCTCATAGACTGGTGTTATTGTAACCTGTTAAAATCACTAATTTCAGATTTGTCTTCATTTACTATAAACTGTATTTCCAATTTTGTTAACTGAAGGGAATTATGCTTTTAATTTAGAGTGTGGCAACCCTCATCATGCCATGTTCATAATTACAGTGGCTAACATTAAATAATACTTCTACTGGCTGATTAGAATAACAGTTTACTTACTACTAGTTTAGGATATTAACATTTGTAAATTAATCCAGGTTTAATGACAATGAAATGTATCAAAATTTCATTTTTAAGAAAAATAAAGGAAAAATTAAGCCATGGTCATCTTAGAATCTATTTGAATCTTCCTTGGTATAAAAGTGTCAGCAGCAACTGAGCCTTTACAAATTCCATTTTCTGGGGTAAGGTGTAGTTTGGTTAGGCCAGGTGTCAGTGGTTTAAAACCAGCCTGAACTAAAGATCACACAGCCCCTCCCACCAATGGGATGGGGGAGAGAACCAGAAGGGAAAATGTAGAAAACTCATGGATTGAGATAAAGACAGTTTAACAGATAAAGCAAAGGCCACAAATGTAAGCAAAGCAAAACAAGGAATTCATTCACCACTTCCCATGGCAGTGGGTAGGTGGGTGTTCAGCCACTTCCAGGAAAGCTGGGGTCCATCACACATGACAGTGACTTGAAAAGATGTACCCCATCACTCCAACCTTTCCCCCTTTCCTTCTTCTTCCTCCTGCTTTATATATTGAGTGTGATGCCACATGGTATGGAATATCCTTTAGGGCAGTTGGGGTCAGCTGTCCTGGCTGTGTCTCCTCCCAAATTCTTGTGTCCCCACAGCCTCCTTGCTGACAGGATGGTACAAGAAGCAGAAAAGGCCTCGACTCTGTAAGAGCTACTCAGGAATAACTAAAATATCTCAATATTATCAGTGCTGTTTTCAACACAAATACAAAACATAGCCCCTTACTAGCTACTGTAAAGAAAATTAATTACATCCCAGCTGAAACCAGCACACCAGGGAAACAACTAATATCAGGTCCCAACTTTAAAAGATTGAAAAAATGATCAAAGAGTGTATTTCAGCAATTAAGGTTTTCGTGGAATACAAGCTACCATAGGACATAAGAGCATTTTAGCAAAAAACAAAAATCAGATAAAATATCTACAATATACATATATTTATCTTTAAAAGACGACCATACAGTGAACAACAGGAGGAGATATGAGAAACATAATAGAGGTTAAATACATAATCTGCACAGCTTCCATGCATTATCTTGCTCATTAGGTTAACCCTTATTTTATGAAAGGAAATAAGTTTAATTCTTATGAAATATATGAAAAAGCACACTTTTCTGGTTAAATGATAAAGAAAAAACAAAATAATGAAATTCCTTAATGTAGGGTTTGTAATAAATTAGGAATAAAAGAGAAAAAAAAAACCCTGGAAATTCAAATTTAATTAAAAAACCCCATCTGAGCTGTTTCCCACCCATTACGAATGCATTATTTTAATCTGAGGCTTTTTATTTCAGAAAAGCAAATGCTAGACACGCCTGTTTACATTTACTTGTCCATTATTATAATTTCATGCAGAGCATCTGACACTAGATGTTGTTTCTCATTATGCACAAAAGGAAATGTAAACAGAAATAAAATAGTACTTACCACATTCTTAAAATAATAATTTTCACCCTTTTTTTTCCAAGTGGGGATGTACTGTGTTTTCTACACTCTCTTTCTGTAATGAGAGATATCTACTAAATTCCCAAACTTAAAGTTTGGGAATTTAATAATAATAAACATATTTTCATATGTTCAAGTTTAGATAATTCTTTTCAGTCATGCTGATAGTACCCCATTATGATGTTAATCTGATCCTTTGGAAAGTTTTCTCCTCAACAAACTTCTAACACTTCTAAAAAACCCAAAAGAATGTCTGGTTTCATTTTTGGTTTTTGGTTTTTTTTTAGTTGGGCCTTTTGGCAGATAGTAAATTCTATGTACTATACATCATGCACCCAGAGGAATTAGGGATTTAATGTTCTACATTATACTATACTCTTTTCTATGAAAAGCCAGCTGGCAGCTACTGTATACCTGCTTTCCACATTGATAGAAAAGAGAGAAAAAGTATGTAATAGGAAATGTAGCATCAGAGAACTGTAGATCTCAGAGTGATTTTTAAATGCATGACTCTCTTACAATTGATCTAAAATCCAGCTATGACAAATAACTGGATTTGTTTACTAGTTTCTTCTTTTGTTAAAAAATAAACAGATACTTTACGACAGTTTGATTTTTTAAGACTTGGTTTGTATTTGGAATTGCCACAAGGTAGCTGTGTAACATGTAGGAAATGCAGCCTATCACTTAAAAGAAGCTTGATGCTGCCCTGAGGTAGCCAATAGTCAGAAATACCCTCTGCATCCCTATCAGTCTGTAGTTTCAAAACCAGTCTATGCTCCCCCTAACAGCCATTTTCAACAGGTGCTGAATCCCAATTTATGTGGATGAAGCTAAGAAGCAACACACTAATGTTCTCATGTATTAAAAATAAATTAAGAAATAAATGTTTTTCAATGTTTCATATTTTGTTCAATAGAATGCTTAAATAGTTTAACTATTCTTTAAATAGAAAATGGTTGTTTGAATTTTACTTTTGTAAAATGTGGGGCTTAAAACAAGCAAAAAACCACTCAACATTACAAGAGCAAAGGAGACTATATTGTTTTTACAAACTAGTAAAGAATTGCTGAATGCAAACTGTAAAGCTGGCTGAGTAATCCTGGTAGGTGGAAGTTTCAGGGTAGTAAGAATAGTGAATGCTTGCTTTCTGTAGCTATTTGCAGTGTATGAAGTTCATGAGTGACACCTTGACTCATTTCAAATCAATGGTAAAAATCCAATTGATTTCAACTAGTCTGAAATCAGCTATAGCAAGAAAGAGGAATTAGAGGCATAAAAAGAAGAAATTTAGCTGTTAGGGAAAAAGGGAAGATAACTACCCTGCCTATTCAAAAATTCTATATTTATATATTAAAATCAACATATGGAAGTGTGTATATACACATTCATATACTAGTCAAAATAGAGGTTTATGGATTAATAAAATCCACAAGGAAACAAATGGAAGCTCAGCTGGTTTCTGAGATGCAATGGGTTTCCTTTAGAGTAGGAGACATCCGGTTGTGCTGTGACAGAGTTGCACAACTTAATGTTTTTCACATTATGTTATAAATGCTGAGTTCTACAGTGTGCTTATTTTAAGATGAAATATAGATAGATTTCCAATATTGTGAACTTGGTAGATAACAGAGACTCCACTTTCTTCTCTGAGGCAAATATTTAAGGGCAAAATTCAACTGCAGTGTTACAGAGATAAACAAGCTAATATTTACTGAAAGAGGTGTTTTAACTGGCGTTCCTTGATGCCTCTGAACAAAACCACTTGCTGAAATCTATAGTTTCATTTAGCAAGATTTCCTCTACAGGGAGGACTTCTACACTATTAAAACAGAATATGAAGAAAACAGATTCTGGTTAATTGATATATTATCCAGCTTGAAATATATTTCAACTTTAATTACAATCCATATAAATAATTTTTTTGCATCCAGAATAATGTCTATTACTTTTTACCAAAATCAGCCACATCCTTATATATTTTTACACTTGTCATATCTCTACTATTTTATTTTCTTGCAAGTACTCATAACAAGGAATAATCCTGTCCAGAATATTTACTTTGCTTGATTGTATTTCAGTCTTCTGCAGATAGGAGAATGTTCTCAGCTTGTGAAAGTCTTCTAATTGTCATCTATAAAGGAAATAACTCTAAGAGTATGTACTCTGTTTCATTGATTTTTTTTTTTTTTGCCTGATGGGAAGTCAGTGACAGGCCTCGGACATCTCATAATGCTCAGAGCAGATGTAATGGTGGTATCATCATCAGAAAACTACTGTCAGAAGAAAGGGCAGCACTTGAACTTCATGATAACATTAAACTGTGTAAGAACCTTTGGAACTCATTAAAGTTAGGCTCTGTTACTCTACTAAAACATTCTTCTAGAATTCTCCTAACAGAACATTTGTCTCAGCAGTAATTCAAATTGAAACAATTATTACAAATACCAAAACAAAGGTAGCAATTTGGAAATTAGTTCAACAAGACATACTTTAACATGGTGACAATAGTTTCAATGAAAATATTTTCGTCTTCTACAGGAGATTGTGTCAGCAAAAAAAAAAAACATGGATAGCACTTTCAGACAACAAATAAACCCTGTTTAGCTTTTACTGCATGTGGTATCTAGAACTAATCTAGAACTATTAACTCCTTGTGTTCCCAAGAAAACTATTTTTGTTTCTTTCTAAAGCTCCAGAGCAGAGTGTCTCCGAGTCAATACTGGTAAGTATCTTCAAAAAGGGAAAGAGCAACCCAGGCTGGTCAGCCTCATCTTGATATTCGGAAAAGTCATCACAAGCAACTAATCCTGGAAACTATTTCCAGATACATTAAGGACAAGAAGGTATTTGTAAGTAGTCAGCATGAATTGATAAAATCACCTCATGAAAAGTTAACAAAGGGAAGCACAAGATTCTGCACTGAAGGAGGAATAATCTCATGCATCATTGGAATGCTGAGGGCTGGCCAGACAGATCACAGATTTTCAGAAAAGGAACTGGGGATGTCCTTGCAGAAAAGAAGTCTGATGGCATCCTGATCTGCATTAGGCAACAGAAGTGTTCATTGCCCTTTGCACAGCACTGCTAAGGCTTCATTTGAAGCACTGTGTCACAGAGTCTTAGAAGCGTATCTCTGAGACTGGAAAACCTCTGTTCGCCAGCCTGACCAACTTCCCCTACTGAAGCAGAACTACCTAGAGCAGATTGCCCCAGACCACATCTATATATTATCTCCTAGGAGGGGAGGGTGCCCAGTCTTTCTGAACAACATGTAGCAGTGCTGTCACCTTCACAGTAAAAAGTGTTTTGTTATGTCTGTACTAAACCTGCTCGTTTTTAGTTTAGGTCCTTTGCCTCTGGTCCTGTCCCCAGAGCACCACTGAAAAGACTGTCTCCATCCTTTTTGCACCGTCCCTTGGTGTATTTATATACATTGAAGGAATCTCTTCTGAGTCTTCTCCAGGATAAACAATCACAGCTCTCTTTGTCTTTCATGGGAAAGATGCTGCAATTCTTCATTCACCTTTGTGGCCCTTTCAATATGTCCTTGTCCCTCTTGTACTGGGAAGATCAGAACTGAACACAATACTCGAGGTGTGGGTTCAGCAGCACTGAATAAAAAGGGAGGATCACCTTCCTTGATCTGCTGGCAAAACACTGCCTGAAGTGGCATGGGATACCATTTGCCTTCTTTGCAGCAAGGGCACATTCTGGTTCCTGTTAAACCTGCTTTTCACCAGGACCCCCAGTTCTTTTCTGCAAAGCTGCTTTCCAGCTGGTTGTACCCTAGCATATACCAGTGCATGGGGTTGTTCTTCCTCAGGTGCAGAAATTAGCTTTTCCCCTTGTTGAACTTCATAAGGTTCCCATTGAGAAGCCTTTTGGGGTCCGTCTGGATGACAGTGAACCCCTCTGGCATACCAGCCACTCATCTGAGTTCAGTACTGTCTGCAAGCTTGCTGAGAGTACAGTTTGCTACATCATCCAGATTGTTGATGAAGATATTGAAGAGGANGACAACATCATTTCTTCCCATCCTGAGTTCACCTGCATTTTCTCCACAATAGGATGGGACCTGGTATTGACTCCTAGGGTGGATCACTAGTCACTGCCCTCCAGTTAAACTTGGTGCCACCGATCACCACATGCTGGGCTGGGTCATTCAGACAATTTTGAATCCACCTCACTGTCTGGTCATCCAAATCTTACATCAACAGCCTCTCTATGAGGGTATAATGGGAGACGATGTCAGAGATGTTCCCCAGGTCCAGGCAGACAGCATCCATTCCTCCCTCCCAATCTACCAGGCCAGTCACTTTATTGTACAGGTTTAACGAGTACAATAAAGGATGACTTCCCCTTGGTGAAGGGGAACGTTGAATGTTGACTACTACTAAGAAGGGGTGTTCAGTTTCATGCGCCCCACTAAAAGCAACACATGGACATATTGGACAGCAGAGATATGGAGCTACTGGAGAACCCAAAAAAGGGCCATTAGGATGATTAAAGGATTGGCACACTTTTCATATGATGAGATGCTGAGAAACTTGTGTGTGTTTATCCTGCAGAAGAGAAGGCAGAGGGGAACCGTCCCAATGTGTATAAAAGTTTGAAGGGAAGCTGCAAGGAAGATAGGTCCTGTCCACTGATAAGACAAGAGGCAATAAGCACAAACTGAAGCACTGGACGTTCTGTCTGAACATAAAGAATCACTTTAATATGTGACTGAGCACTGGCACAGCTTGCCCAGGGAGGCTAAGGAGTCTCCATCCCCAGAGATATTCAGAGTCTGTTTTGGATATGGTCCTGAGCAACTGGCTTTGGACTTGGTAAGGTGGACCAGATGACCCTCAGGGCTGCCTTCCAGCTTCAACCAGTCTGTGATTCTGTGGCAGATGTAATCAATTTATCACGTGTTTTTTCATCTGCCATATCTTGATATTCTACTGATGTATACTAAAATGAAGGTTGCCAAAGATGCTAACAGATCACGCTGCTATCTGTATAGGAAGAGACATATCTAATTATTTTCTGTATGAAAAGTCTTCTAAAGTGAACTACTAATCTGTATTAAAGCTTTTGCTTTCCTGGGATTCCAAGTAGTAAACTATGAAGTGAACTAGCCAATAGTAGCCTGTAAGAAATATAACACTGGAAATATAACATTGGAAATATATAACTTTTTAATTGAATGCACACTTCAGAGAGGTGACACATCTTGTTTTTGTCTAAATTAATCACACTTAGTTGATAAAACTAGTCTTACAGAACTGTTTTAGAAGTTAAACATCTCTGAACATTTTGAACCATATTTTGTTTCAGCCCATGTAAAGCCTAGCTATCTGCACAAAGCCTGCTGGTGTCTAGCTCACAACTTTTGATGGTTGAGAAGTAAGCATGCAGACTGTGTAGCTCATTAGAACACTATATCTGTATAATAGGGATTTATTTTCCCAAGGCACTGTCAGCCAGTGCCTTGCCTTGTCTGTCAAGCCAGACTTTTGTGACTTGTGATCTACAGTAAAATATTTGAAAGGGATATGAAGTGTTTGAGTTTTATAGGTGCAGCAGACCATTAACAGTGGTCTTTTCATTTGGTTAATTTATGGTAGTATAAGATTTCCTAAGATTCTAGTGTGTCAAAATTTAGACAAATCTTCAGTATTTGATAAACTGCCAGTGAACTGCTATTAGGAAACACAAAAGAAATCCCATCTTTACAGAAGCAGAAAAAATTAATATAGAGTAAATACTCCCGGCAAAATGTGCTCAACTTTCTAATAAATAAAATATCATACAGCATCAACACAGGTTCCCTATGTTATCTTCTTGGAAAAACGTACTATTTCCTAGCAGATAAATAAGTGGGATACAGCTTAATAGACATAGTAGTTTATGTGACACTGATTTATTTTATTGGCTATTAGTAAGTGTTACAATAATTAAATTAACATTTTTAATATGAATTCAAGAGATGGCACAGCAAGCTCAAGAATTATTGCTGTCCGCCTCAGTCTTCCTAAATAATGTCAATAAGTACAGCAAAATCTAAGCTGCCTTCACCATTACTGGTGAAAGACATATCTAAAGATATACATCTGCTTATCTTGGCTATTTATTTGTCAAGCAAAATAAATAACCCTTAGGAGGCTCCTGTAGGGTCCCCAAGCATCTTCTATTAAATCTATCTCTGTTGTTGCTTACAATCAACATACAGAACAAAGCCCAAAAAATCACCATTAATGTCAATTAAACATGCTCTAACTCAAATGACTTTAATTGTGTTGTAGATCATTAATGGAAAGATGTGATTTGCTGCAGATTCATTTTAAAGTAGAAACAAACCTCAGGCCACCAGAGTAACTGCAGTGATTGTGTGTCATATTTGAAGAATATTTTTATATAAACTTCATAAGTAGTTCATAAACAATCCATTTTTACTTTGAAAAAGAATGTGAGGCAATGTGTTTCATATTATAAAAGTCATCACATGGATTCCAAATATTGTGAGATGATATATAGTGTGTCTATATGAAGTGGATTCTTAGAGTTATTCACTGATTTGTTGTGAGAAGTGTGTCAAAATTTTAAGGGATAATAGCACATTATTTACAGGTTCTCTCAGCTTCCTACTTTGTCCCTGAGTCAATAACTATACTACCATATGAATTTACCATACACATTCTTGAAGAATTTTCATTTTAATTCCAATTTCGAAATGCCAGAAACCTATGTGAGAATTATATAATGTGAAAATTGATTTGTTCTACTCCGAATATTCTATCATATAATTTTTAAAAATAGTTTTGTCTCAGCTACCTATGTAATGTACATGTAAAATAGAAAGGGCACACTCAATTTTCACTTTAGGTTTAGCAAGAAAAATAAAGATACAAAGACTTTGTGAGTAGTTTCGCAAAAAGAAATTAATATTAAATATATATTTAATATATATATTTCACATTGCACTGGAATGGAGTGAATCCCTGTAACACCTGAATACACTCATGATGTTGTTGTGTGGGGCAGCAGTTTCTGACAAAAGAAAAAAAAACAGTTCAAGCCCTTCTGAAAGCGGTTTTGCCATTAAGCAAAGTAAGCTCAAGGGACGAACACAGAACATCCAGTCTTTAGGAATACAATGGCAAAGTGTATGTCATCAGATCCCAGTGGATGTGATCAATAAAATAACAGTGATGTCTCCACCAACTAACAAAAAGGAAACACAACCATTCTTGGGTGTTGTGTTTTTTTGGAAAATGCATATTCCAAATTACAGTCTGATTGTCAGCCCTCTCTGTCAGGTGATCAGGAAGAAAAATGATTTCAAGAGAGTCCCTGAGTAATGACAAGCCATTAAATAAATCAGCATGAGATAGTTCATGCAGTAGCCTTCGGCCAGCCTGGACAAAGCAAAAGGTTAAAACATGCTCTACAGTGCAGTTGGAGAGAATGACCTTTCCTGGAGGCTCTGGCAAAAATCACCAGGGGAGACTCGAGGTCAACCCCATGGCTTCTGGAGTCAGGGATACAGAGAACCTGAGGCCAGTATACTTCAGCTGAAAAATACAGACAACCTCTTTGCTATGGAGGATGATGGCTGAAATACAAATATGGGGAGGCCTGACTGATTGACTGTATCACACTTCCACAAACCTGCCAAGGTAATCACCATTATTTAAAAACTTCCAGCAAATATTGTTTTAGTTACCATTATAAACCACTTGAAAACCAGAATGCATGGAAATATTTATAGACTTTTTTGATATCTTCTGGAAACCATTTCTTTCTAAAATCCATTTTATCAAGCATTTATGAATATCAGCTGTATTTAATCCATTACTACTACAGATCAACTGGTAGGCTCCAAATAATTTTTTTCAGTTACAAGTAATTCTGCTCAATAACAGAAGCAGAGATAAAAAGAGCTGACAGCCTGTGACAATGTTCCCATTTAACCTATCTTCACTAAAGAAGAGCTCATATTGTAAAGGCTTCTGAGAGCTCTTGCAATGGCTACAAACCATGCCAAAACAGGGAACCTCTGACATCCACACGGATAACTAACACTTAATAAGACAACTCAATAATTAATCCCCAAAATGTAAGTAGAATTCAACCTTTTGGATTCTATTTCACTCTTTTATCTGTGCTTCTCAAGAAAGCATGTTCAGACCATTTCCTTACAGCTGGTGTTCTTTATCAGAATTTTTTTATTTTTAAAAGGATACTTTGCTTAGTCACTCCAGAATATGTTTTCATTAACAAATCATATATTGTAGACGTATGGCTTTATTACCCTCTACTATTTTTTCATTTCCTGTTTTACATTAATTTCTTTGCATTTTTTAGTTCAGTTGTTTATTCTCTTTTGTTTTCATAGCATTAAATTAATTCTTTAAGCATTTCCTGCTTCTAGGTTAAACTGTGATCTTTTGGTTTCTTCTGATATTGTTTGAAAATAAATGTAAAGTACCTTGTTTATTGGTAACATACTGAGACAATGGCTTTCATATTTATTTAAACATTAAATGAAAGATAATAAATGTTAGGAAAAAAGGGAATATTTTTAATCATTAGTTTGTTTTCTTTTAATGGCTTCTTGAATGCTTCACTGTTTAGAACACTTCTCCAATTATATGATAGTGGTTTTGACACCAGTTGGTAGAAAGGGACAAATTTTCTGATTGATAAAAGCTCTATTATATTGACAAGACCATAAATAAATAAATTACATATTTGTCAAGATTTCAGAGAGAAAATTTGTGTTGATTTATTAATAATATTTAAAGGAACAATGGACAATATCAAGTAGTTCTTTAATTAACCTACTTTTTTCCTGCAACTATTCCCATGATATTCATAAGTATAAGAACATCTCTTTAAAAAATTTAAGTATTTATAAATGTCTCAACTGTATTATACTCCAAAACTGTTCTCTGAAAGTGTAATACTGATCAGGATGAAATAAAAGCAGAATCACAGCTGCTGAATGACAGAGACATGGTTGTATACACACATTTTTTTTCTCAAGCTAGAAATATCTCTGGCTACTTGAAGATACCATGACTTTCCTTTTTTGAACTAATTTCAGACCCTTGGGGCATATTTGTACTTAATTTGGAGACCTTGGACAGTATTAAAATCTTTTCCATTGGTGATGGAACATTTAAACTTTGTTTCCAGATGAATATTTTTCATAAATTGCATGGAATTTTATCTTAAGCAGTGAATTTTCCCAGTTTAACTTTATTTTTTTTATGTCAAAATATTTTGTTATTTAGTGTCATAATACTTTTTTTTATTTTTTAATTTCACTCAGTGATAGCAGTCAACAGATTCTTACATCTGATTTTTATTTTAAATACCATGTTTGTCTTTTCCCAAGATAAATCCACTGTATCTGACAAAGCTTCCTGCAGTGTATGTGAGATCTCATTGCCACTCTTAAACATTTCTTAATATGAACCAATTTCTTCATTCATTCAAACACAATAATTTTGTATGAATGTGTTTTTGATTCACATATATTTGCAATCATGTCTGGGTCATAAGACAGTGAAGGAGTAGATGTAGTTGTTACAATCCACCCTAAAAGGCAAGGGTAACCCAGGTTCTTGTTAATAGATCCCTTGGGGTGGATTAGACTGAGACAACACTGAATGATCAGTGTTTGTAGATAGACACGTGTAGGGTTTATTGTAGAACAATTTGATTGCACAGGAAAACATGTATGTAGCCATTTTGGTTGTTATCTATAGTAACATGAAAATATAAAAGCATAAAAACATCACTTAAGAAAATGCATAAGAAAGAGAAGGAAAGGATAAGAGTAGAAAGATCTGACTTACCCATAGTGCGTAGGCCTCTCAGTGAGACTTGGTTGTTGCTATTTCAAAGGCTGAAGTGGTGTTTGCAGTCATGGTTGTGGTGGAGGTTGCAGTCCAGATCCATCAGGTGGTGGTGGGGATCCCAAAGAGGCGGTGGTGGAGGAAGAGGGTCCCAAAGAAGCAGTGGCAGTGGGGGGTGGGGGGAAGGATATCCCAAAGAAGTGGTGGGGAGAAATCCCACAGGACAGCACCGTCTGTCTATTGTGTATAGTGTCATATCGTACCCAAGTCTCTCCCCTGGGGCAGGGAGTTTTAAGTGGATGATGTACTGTTGCGGAGCAGGGACACTTTGGATGTCTTTGACACCTTCTGAGATCATATAGCTGCCTGTCACAGCCGTGCAGTTATGGCCTATCAGCAGAGATGAACGCCTTCAGGCTACATGTGAATGTCCCAGTACATCCCCAGCAGGGGAGTTATCCCAGCTGAGTTCACTTGAGTAAGGACAGGGAGACAGTTCCCACCTTGCAGGGTTTGCCTCTTCCCTTATCGCGCTCCACGCGCAGCTGTAGCCTGAGGTGGGCTGTGCTCCTCTCTGCACCTGGGCAGGTACGTTGCACATGGCAGCTTCCCCCCTGAATGTCTGAGGCACCAGCATTTCAGTCTCTCTTCCAGTATCACTTGTGGATAGATTCTTCTCACCAGACCTGGGATGATTAGACAATTGTATCCCTCTTATCTCAAGTTCCCAGTCACAGTCCAAATTTCAGTTATTAGGCCTATTTGGGGAGGGGTGGATTTTGTTGGTTGCAGATGGACAGCTGTTTCTTTGCAGTTTGCTACAGTGAGCAAAAATCCTTTGATGATTCTAGCAACGTTTAAAACATTAACCATTTCAGTTTCTCACAGTAGTCAAGAACATATAAACTGATCAGGAGGGCCATGAAACAATTCTCCTATGAAGACAGGTTAAGGGAGTTGACGTTCAGCAAGGAAAACAAAAGGCTCCAGGGAGACTGCACTGTGGACTTTTAATTCTTTAAGAGGGACTTAAACGGAGATGAAAAGAGACTTTTTACCAGGGCCTATAGGGACAGGACAGAGGGTAATAGCTTTGAACTAAAAGAAGATAGATCAAGATTGGATATAATGAAGCAATTCTTTACTGTGAGGGTGGTGAGGCACTGGAACAGGCTGCCCAGGAAAGTTGTGAATGCCTCATCCCTGGAAGTGTTTAAGTTCATGTTGGATGGGGTTTTGGGCAACCCAATTTAGTGGAACTTGTCCCTACTCCCTGCAGGGAGCTTGGAACTAATGACCTTCAGGGTCCATTTCAACCCAAATGATTTTATAATTTTATGATTTTCTTAGAATAAAATTGGACTAAATATTGTAAAACCTAAGCAGAATTGAAATAATTTCACTCACCTGTTAGAAATTAAGAAAAATACCTTGTAACATTTAATATTATGTTTTTGTGGTTTAAATTTAATTTCGAGTTAATGAGTAGGCAACCAGGTCATATAGTCTCATATTTTCTATTCCACTTCCATGCATTCCAATTGAGAATAACCACAATGAAAATTAATTTGTATTTCTAACTAATTGGCCAGTTAAAGGCAGCCACTTTGAATACAATGTGGGTTTTGCTTTAAAAAAATGGAAGAAGTTGACATCTGAAATAGTTGATATTTCAATGGGGGATGATGGTCCATATGACCTCTCAAAATCACTTTGAAATGGCTGAAATAATAGATTATAAAAATCCCCTGGCCTTTGGTCCTTCTCGAGTGAAATATGTGCTTTGTGTAATATGTAGAACAGAACTAAAAACTGCATTTTTGAAAGCTTGAACTGTTTAATAGAAGACAGCAGTTGTTCTGTTGTTGTCATCCTGTGGTTTGGCCTTATTTTAAAACTTAAAAATTCAAAAACATTTCCTAACATTTAATAATAAATAATTATTAGAGCAAGGAAGTTTTATAGTCTTCTTTTTGGAAGAGAAAGCACACATTAAGATATTGAGGATTACATTCAGTGCTGGTAGCTCAGTGTGCACCTGCTGGGGGAGCAGCACGTGAAGCTCTGGGGGACTGGACTGTGAGGGAAGAGGCCTTGAGCTGCTGTGAACAAAGGGCACAGGGACCTGTGGCCCTGCCAGGCCACCAGACACTCAGAGACGCGGCAGGAGCCAATGGCCCTGAAGTTTTTGTGCACTTGGACTGTGACGGTATAAAAGCCCAGGGTTTCCTTTGTTCAGGGTCCCTCTTTGGAGGCACACAGCTTGAGCTGTTCTGTTGTTATTTAATTTTTGCACCAAGATTAAATTATCTTTAGGATTGGGATGTCTGAGATGTCTGCTATGGGAAAACTTGGATCGAGTCAGTAAGGAATCTCGGTCTGATTGTGTGAATTTGATGTGTGCAGGTGCAAAGGGGCTTTGGTCCGAGCTCAGGTGGTGCAAGTGTGACTCTCAGAGTGGCTCCTGGGTGGTCAGATAGGGAAGTTGCCTTAACAAAGATAAATGCCACTATAGAAAATAGGATATATATTCTTTCTGCTCATAGTCTGTCTTGTAGTTTTACTGGGAAAAGAGA
>VXBC01004932.1:585875-659674 GCA_013399945.1 Ploceus nigricollis | reverse complement strand
GGAGAGGAGAGGAGAGGAGGTTAAGATGCAGTAGGAAAAAAGTTACCTCTGAACTGCAGCTCTTACTTCACTGTAGAGGTCATTAGGTTCCAACCCCACCCACGGCAGCTGTGCTCAAGCTTTTCAAACCAAGCCCAAAGCTTGTGACTGTTTTTGGCTAAAGGAGAGAACAGAAGACTGCTTGAAAGGAATTCTTGGAAGGAACTGGGAGGGTGGAAGAAGAAAGCTGCACATGATGTGCTGGTCAGGGAGGATGCAAAGGGGCATCCACCAGAGGTGGAATAATGGAGATCCAGCAATGGCTGGAAATACCTGAAAATCAAACGGATAAATTAAGGGTAGCCAATATGCAGCAAATGGGCATGCAACAAGTGTGCCTGACACAAATAGCACAGGCAGCCCTGAATACCTCTTCAAAGGCTTTTTTTTTTTTTAATAGAAATGAAATTTATGACTCATCTGGGAGTTATTTCAATGTTATTTTATTTTGTAAGGAAATGCTCTACATTTCATCTAATAATTTGCAAATGGATGGAAAAGGTAAGATGTGTTTAGGAATCCCCAACACATGTTTTACAAACAATCCTGCGACTCACCTCCATCATTCCTCCGCTCTGGGTGAGTCACCAGTGGACATAAAAGACAAGGAAGGAAGCAGTGGGGTTAATGAAAAACAGCCTGCTTGCAGACTTAATTCTTATGTTAACAATCAAAGAAAACAGAAGATACAGTGTTCCTTCTAAAGCAAAACCACTCCATTTGTTCAGAGCAAGCCAAAACCAAAACAGGAATAATTCCCCACAGTGTTGCAGAGGAAGAAAAATATAGAATGAATACAGAATATAGAATGAATATGCAGGGTTTTTTCTAGAAGGAATATGCATAGGAAAAGCCCTGAAATTTCTGTAGCACTGTCAGTGGTAGCAGGAGCCATATATGTGGATAAGGGAAGCAACTCCCAGCCATGGTTAGTCTTTGAGTGGGTCTCCATGTGCACAAGCCATGGTCACTGGGTGGTCTTGCAGATTTTCTCAACATCCAGCAGTGATGGTGAGTGTCCATAAGAGTGCATGTTCATTGGATACTGCTACCAGCATTCCCATTTCAGCTGCCTTTTTAATTTATTAGGGTCCTTCATTTCAGAGATGTGTTTTTTCTAGTTTACCCACATCTTCTCACCCAGTAATGGTGGGCATACTGGGAAACACAGAAACTGGAAAAAGGAGACCCTGCAGAGGCAAAGGCAATGAAGCCTGACCATCCAGCAAGAGCTCCTGCATCCTGTGGCCCTTATTCTCATTACTGTATGTAAATCAGTACTTGTATCCTTTCCTCTATACTCCTTCTCAGAAGCCAGAGGATCCCAGATAATTTCAGCAGCATAAAGAATTGCCCTTTCCAAGTAGACCTGCCCTGGGAATGTATGCCAGTGTAAGGATGTCAGGTGCTGCTGACGCAAGTACAACGCTGCCAGTTGTTGGGACAGCTGGACCCTGCTCCCCAGATGGAGCACTGGGCTGCCTTGGTGGCACTCTGCTGGCATCATGGTCAGCGCTGCCTGCCTAAAACTACTGCTGCATGGTGTACTCCTTCCTCAGAATTCCCAAAAGTGGCTGTGCTGGCAGAGCTCTTCTGTGCAGAAGCCTGAGCTTAACATCTCGTCCTGTTACATTCCCTACGCCAGTCAGAACAGGATTTCATGCAGCAGGAATAGGTCCGATACCCTGGGGCATCTCTTTCAAAATAAATCTACAGATCCTGTCTGTAAACAATATCTTGTGTGTCTATAGCAAGACAAAGAACTCAATCAATCAATCAATCAATCAATGTACCTATCTCAATCAGCATCTCCTATCCTTTATCAGCTGCTCAAATGCTCAAATATTCACCTGCAATCAGGTCATTAAAGGGCAGTCTCTACTTCAAGCCTACATTGGACTCACACCTCTGGATCTACCACCACCATTGTGCTTCTATCACAGCTGGACAAGTGTGACTATTACACACACTCTGTCAGAAAGCATTGCTGCTAACTAGAAAGGAGGGTCCTGCATATGAAAGACAGGAATTCAGCTGCCAAAGGAATCATGCTTAGAGAAATTTCCACAGAAAGTCTATTTCTTAGCCCACATGTCATATTATTTGAAAATTTGAAATGTATATAATTTTCTGAAATGGATAAAAAGTCCTTTCCTAAATGGCAAGTTACTTCAGGGCCAAGCAGAGAGTTAACTTTCTGTAGTGCAAGTTACTTCTCCTCCTAAAGTCCTGAACCACGAGGCTTTGCACCCAGTATCTATTTCACTTACTGGCCTGCTCAAAGGTCTTTACTGACTGTTAGAAAGACCTTCAGCTTGTTGAAATTATACTGCATCATAGTTGCTAATAAATTCTTTGTGCCTTCCCTTGGCATTCAGTCAAATAAGCAAATGTGTAAATAAAAACCTTTCCTTCTTAACAAGAAATCTTATAAACAATAGAAAAACAAATTACATCTTTACAAGTACCAGATAAAACTAAATCTTACAAAACTGTACTTCCTGTAGAAAATGTTATGAGCTGTTTACCCTGGAAAACAATTGAGAGCCTTGACTAGTGTTTCACTAGGCTAACAGTATGGAAAAAAGTTGCAGCAGTGGAAGCTGCAATGTGCATCAGGCTTGTTTAAGAGCCTAGAGATGAACCCTAGAGATGAACACAGAAATCCAGGCAATGGGCATCTCTGCCCATTCTGCTCTGTGTCTGTCCATAGGACAGAGCAGCTTCTCTTCTGTGAACAAAGCTTTTAAGTGAGATGAAACTACTAAGCCCTTAGACAATGATTAGGTCTCTTTTCTTTCACACATAACTATGACCAAGCATCCACACCGTGGCAGGTGATGCTATTTAGACCTGGTGATTCTCCAATCTTTAAGTCCCTTTTCTGAGGGAATATGAGACTTGGAAACAATATGGGCAAACCTTCCTCTACAAGGGTGGCTGCAACACTGGTGGGATGAAAAATGTTTTCCCTGATCTTCCTCTCTCACACCAACTTCCACTCCAATATGCTCAGGCATCCTGGGATGAAGAAGTGGTGCCAGCCACTGATGTGGGAATGGGAGTAAGGCCACCCCTGCAGAGGAGGTCTGTACACGTGGCACCATCACAGTTGCGGGGAGGGGGACCAGGAGAGGATACATTTATGATGACTGGGGTTCATCAAGTCATTTCCATAATATTGAACACCTCTAGAAGAAGCACCTGAGCAGGTGCTACGAGACATAGTACAGTTCACCACCTGACATCCCTCCATTAAGGACTCAGCAGCTCTGTGATGCTGATAGAGAAGTGCTGACCTACATCTGCTGAAAGGCTGGCACTTTTGTTTTGTCTCTGAAGCAGCTCCAATTCAGAGTGATCAAAAACATTGACAGACAAAGCCTGTGTATCCTTTTTCAGGATTGTGTTGATATTTTTGATATTTCACACTGATACATCAACATCTGACTGGAGATTCCTCATCTAGTCCTATTGATATTATAAATGTTCTGCAAGAGGACAAAGTTCATCACTTTTGCCTCAAAAACATAAAAGCAGACATAAATACATAGCAGAGAAGGGATCCACCCTGAAGTCTGTTTCCTTTATAAGTGCTAAAAATATTTGAGTAGGTCTTGATGCAGTTCCACAGAGTTAAGTCATTATATGCTATTGACTTTGATGTAATACATTTACTATTATCTACTGACATGTTTTATGATAGTTTCATACCATGATTGACATAAACCACTACAAAACCTCATATCTGAACTCAGATCAAAAGAGATTATGCACTAGCTCAGACAGATGCTTTTTTATTCAGTTCTCTCAGAAATGCCTGGAATTTCTATGGCAAGCCTTCTTGGGACTTTCTGCAGATAACTGGTCATACACTGAGCAGTCTGCAGATTTACAAAGGTTGCTGCAGAACTTATGAGAGCTGGAAGGAAACTCATTTTCCATAGTTCAGGCCACATTTTTCTCTTGGAGAGCCCTGCATTCCATGGGTTTCACTGTCTGAGTTTAATATATATGACATTCAAGTTTCTAAATGTGTTCTCTATGAGATTTTTTTTTTTTTTTTGCTACCACTAATACTTTAAAGCAGGCATCATGATAGGAAAAACACTGGAAGAGAAGTGTTAGATGATAGAAGGGTGAAGTAACAGTATCATCATTTCCCAAAGGCTGATGCACTCAGAGAAGTCTGCACAAGCTGGCCATTAATTTAGAAAGGAGAGTTAGTAGGAGCTAACTGGCAATTTTTTTTTTTTTTGCTGGAGCCTGAAAGTCCCAACCCCTAGTGACCACCAGCTACCCCTGGTTTCAAGGCTTCTCAAGGTGTGACACTCCTTCTGACACAAGAAACACTGTCAGGGAAGCAGACATGGAGTTTCTGAGCATATTGGCAATCTTTACATTTTCTGACAATACCAACAGTCACAGGAGGAGTTTCCTGTGAGCACAAGCAGCAAGTGCCCTATGTCATAAGCTTGGAACACAGAGTTATTTAGATCAAAATTGGATCTTAACACACATTCCCCCCTACATACCAGTAGAGCTGGGGCTGAGCACTGGGACTCTGCAGTGACTTGCTTGACTTGTGCTCCACCATCTCTATGGCTGCTTGTACAAACCTATTACTACCTGCTTATCAGTGGTTACTGCACGTGTTGGTGAGATCTGGCAGCAAGAAATTGCTAAATGCACAGTGACAGTGCAAGACAGAGTCTTGTTTCCTGTGCAATGCATGCCACTAAGTTGATGCCACCCTTGGGGACAGGGGCCTTGCTATGGCAATTCTTTGTGCAAAGCTTTGTGGCCTTGCTGCGCCTCTGCACAGCCTTGCTGTGAGGTCCAGGAGCAGCAGAAGCCTTTCTTCTCCCTCCTCCTCCTCCTCCTCCTCCTTCACACCTTGGTCACCTTGGCCCCTCAGCCAGCCAAAGGCAAACTCAGAATCCTGGGAAGATCCTAGTGCTACTCACTGTTTTCAGCAGTACCCTGAAGTCACTGGCCACGTCAGCAAAGCTGGAAGGCGAAGCCCAACTGTAGGAAGGGTTCCTAGAGCTTGGCAAGTACTCGGTGACAGCTCTCTCAGCAAACACTTAAAGCCAGACCCCCTTCCCAAACACTGTCAGCTTTCAGATGGAGGAGTGGCCATTCCAGGCTGTCCTGTGCCCAGCCCTGCCAGCATGGAGGGGAAGGCTGTGTGCTGGGGGAATAAGGTGTCCCAGGGCTTGGATTTGGGATGCAGGCAAGGGCATGGAAATAGGCAGAAGAGCAGTTCTGCCTAAAACACACTTCTTTACACACAGCAGTGACACGGAAAACAGTCCAGAAAAATGATGTCATCCTTTTTATCATCCATAAATCTCCTGCTTTCTGTACTCCTAGCCAACTCTACAACATGGATCAAAGTTTTCTAGAGAAGGAATAGGAGCACACTTGTTATTTCTCATTAAATACCCTGTGGATCTGCTACAAAGGGATATCAAATCTATAAATCCTGTAGGGTTTAACACAGGGATTAGGATATAGTTTCAGTGCAACTCCATTACATATGCTGTAAGAGAAATAATGTTACCCTGAAGGGATGGCACTTGCAAGTTTTGAGAAACCAGTCCCATAGAATATTTCATTTGCTTCATATAAATACACTCACTAAAGTCTTGAGCCTTTAGCTCTGCTGAAACCATCAGACAGATAAATGCCCCTTTTAGCCAGATAAATATCATGGGGGAAGTGGTGTCACTCTGAATTTTAGGACTGGTTTCATGTAAATGCAGCGCTGTAGAGCAGATTGAAATATGAATCAGGAGACATGTAGGAGGACAAAGATAAGGTATGTCCCCAAATAAGTATCATTTTATATAAGTATATTTTTAATCTAAGATACTGCTGTCAGTATCTAAGTATTTAAATCTCATAGGACATAGCAAAAATCCATGTTTAGCCAAGGTCAAAGAGCAGTTGACCACTACATGAAAAAGGAACACTCAAGAACATGTTCATCTTTGTTGCAATATATTGTCTCAGTTTGATTGGCAAGTTAAAAGAAACATTTAATTTGCAATGTGAGTGCAAAAATGTTGATGAGCTGAGAACCCTCAAACACTCCAAAGCAAATGTGACAAGCCCTGTCAGCAGTCCTAGCATAATGCATCTCCAGCCCAAAGGGACTGGGAGAGGTCCTAGGGAGAGGAAGATGCTTATCTGAGGCAAAGCCTGAACCTATAGTCTTCAGCAATCCCTAAATTATCTTTGTATAGAAAAACCACTGTGGGGACCCAATGTTAGTGCCTTGATCCCACCTCTTTTCCTGTGGTACCTTGTATTTGTGACTTTTGCACATTTACGAAGAGTTTGCTAAAAGCAGTTTGTGGGGCAGTTGTAGCTGTGGGTGTGATGTGAGGTTGGTGTCTGTCAAGTGTGGGGCAGGAGGAACACGTGTTCTGCTGCCCTTTCCAGACTGAAGCCTGATCCCTACTGCTGCTCTTGTGGACTGGGCTCACCCCACCACATTTACACCTGCACTCACCAAATAAAGAATAAATTCAGGTTTATTGTTCTTCTTCACAATATGTGTGAACTCAGCCACACAGAAAGGTGCCAAAGGACCTGAGCCTCAAGGTGCTCTTGTATATTTCAGTAATCCTTGAAGAACTGCTCATTCTTATAAAACTAATAGCCTTAAGGGACTGCCAAAGTTATGGCTACCAACAACATAAATGGCAGATGCATAAGAGAAATGTCACTTTGCAGCAGGACTGGCTGCCAGAACTAACTCCTGCAAGCGTTTTCTGACTCATTGGGTAGCCTCACCCCTGCCTGTCACTGTTGCCAGGCACAGCACATAACCAGCTTTCCATCCTACAAAATCAGCGGAGTGACAGGAGCACAGATGAGGCAAACATTGGAAAGAACAGGTGTATTATTTGGCTCTTGCTGGGTTATACACATCCATCCTCAGCTGGACGCTCAAATACAAAAATGTGCTTGCCTTTGAGCCAAGAGATCTGTACCTTGGTAAGGACCAACATCAGTGTGTGTGGGGTATTAGCAAAATCACATTCCCTTCCTCACTTCAGTTTGGCCTAGTGGTCTTCCCTTCATTCAGGGACAGATATCTTTGATTCCTGTTGTGTTTAAAATCAGCAGGAAAATCTATAGTGTTTATCCAGTCTTTGCAGGAAAGGCATTTAGGTATTTTTTTCTGAAAAGCTGTGCAGAACATTTTGCAATAAAACAAAGGCAAAGATCATACTCCAGTTCCCCACGTGATCTCACAGCAGTTCTGCCTCTTGAACATTAAAACCAGGCTTTTCTTTGAAAAGTAACATACCATGGACAACTCAGTCCTCAACAGGATGTGTGTTTTCCTGCAGAAAGGATGGAACAGGAGATACCTGCATTGTTGAGTGAAAGGGACAATTCCATCTCCCTGCTGCAGGGAAAACACCTGAGACTTAACCTGAGCATTCTGTGATCCACCAGCATCCCCATGCCTGATGTATCCTGCCAGCACCTATTACACTGTGCCACCATGGACAGTCAATGAATCTGGTCAGAGCTCAGTGAGCACAATACAAAGGTGCTGTCTTGTGGGGGTGTGGAGTGGGAGATGCCTGTCCTTGTGTCCTGCAGCCATTAGCACGTTATGCTGGATTAAATGCAGCACCCATGTAAGAGAAGGGCACAAGCATGTGTTGGATGCAGGTGCTGACACTGCTGAGTTTGGTTACAGCATCCTCTCCCCCTACACCTCACCCCTTATCTCACCTAGCATCAGTGGCTATCCAGAGCCATGTTCTCAGCAAGCAAATGGTATTTAAAATCTGCATCACAGAAGCTGTAACTATTTAGGCTGTTATTTGTTGGTATTTCTTAAACAGTGCATCTGGCTATTCTCACAGCTTGTGAGGCTGGAGCTGTTCTGTTTTTTACTTAGGCTGTTTACAGGAACATCAAACATACTTTTTGAGAAGTATAGATTATTCATATTTATTTATATTGAGGAAGTGCCTAGAAATTCTAGGCATGGACCAATGCACAGCTTTGTAGGGCTTTATTCAAACATAGAACAAAATGATTCTCCACCCCACTTCAAGTCCGTGACCAAAACAAAAGAGAAAAACAGAGCAGGCACACATGGACCATAAGGAAGCAACATCTGTGTGTGACAAGTGTTTACTGTACAACTTGCTGGGTTTGATTGATTAAAGACTGTGAATGTAATTTTGAATGAAACATCAGAATTAAACATAAGAATGGTTGTCCTGGGTCAATATAGGCTGCTGAGTTCCCTCCTCACCATTGTGCATGATCTCCTTGCTTTTCCAGCTCCAGGGCTGATACCTTTGCTGGACTTCTCTATGCCAATGGCTGTTCATGCAAGAATGACAGCACATCCCCATCTACCTTCCTTGCCTAGAACTCCACATTCAGAAGAAGTGCATTGTGACTTAGACACCAATCCCAGAGGCAGTTCAGATCCACACACAGCTCCCAGCTTGGGAATTTCCTCTAACCTGAGTGACTGCAACAAAGTCCAGGTTTGACCAGTGTACTTTATATAAGCTGTACATCATAGTCAGGTGATGGTGGCTTAAAACACTCTCAGAGGAATGCAGAGCTGTTACTGATTTACACACCTGCTCTGAAGAAAAATCCTTTTCCTTCCTTCCTTCCTTCCTTCCTTCCTTCCTTCCTTCCCTTTGCTCAGTGAAAAATCTTGCACCCATCTTTTGGCTCATTCACTTTACCAAGAATGTTTAAATGTAGTAGAAGAAATGCAATTTCTGTAACACTGCTTCACTTCCAGAAAGATATTCATGAAAACAAGATGCAGGTGTGCATTTCTGCCTGTGCCTACACATCAGCTGCTCTTTCAAAGATGAATCCAACTGTTGTTCTTAGTTTTCCATTACTATTTCTTGCCCTCCCAGTGGGTTTCAAAAGTTAATAGAGCTTCTTCAAAATGATGATAGTATTCCCTTTTCTTGAATAACAGGAAAATCTGATACTCATAGTAATGATTTATTTGAAAAATCTTTCCACTCACCTAGAGTTATGAGTAATACTTAAACATACTGTAAGATCATCAGTCTGAGACATCTTAGCAAAAATTCTTCTTTCTGTGATATTTTGCAATGCAACCAAGGCTAATGGGATTTAATAAAGACATTTATACAAAGTGTTGGAGGAGAGTCTAAGAGCACTTCACAGGTGCACAATGTCTGTCACCTGGTCCCCCTCCCAGCAGATGCAGGTGGGTGGCTCCAGGGATGGAAATGCTTGTGAGTATGGCACTCTCACCTCCTGAGAGTCGGAAAAAAGCAGGGATCCATTGCCTTCCTCTCAGGCATTTTGCTTGTAGTTGTTAATTTCCTTTCTTTTCTTGCAAGTTATTGAAATAACACATTTAATCTGGAGTCAGAAGGGTTATTTCCTGCCAAACTGTGTAGACTTCATTTGATTCTGCTTCACTGGGTGAGAAACCAGACTTCCTTTTTTACACTACTTCAATCCAAAGCTAAATAATTTTTTCCCTTCCTCTGGCTTGACATCACCTCATGAAGAACAAAAAGCACAGCCATGTCCCACACCACCAACAGTTCAAGTGCAAGGGCAGAGGCAGGAGATGAGCACAACCCTCTTGACTCCTCCTGTCTTTGAAGAAGTGACAAGAGTGGAAAAAGTCTGTCCCTGGTCCCCAAATTTATGGCAAGGGCTGTTGTTCCAAATGCTGCTTGCCTTGGGCTTGTCTCATTCTTTATTCCATGATGAACCTTTGTGTGATGTCTGACATCTCATGGGCACCTGGGATGAGACAATGATTTGAAAGACCATCTCTTTTCAGATATGCCAGAGACCAAAACAAAACTGGCATAGTGGTTGAAATAAAGAGGATCTTGGTAGTAGTTACTGAGTTTCTTACATCTCAGTGGCTGCCCTCCATCCTTTCTGTACCTTGGCACTTAACCCCATCACTAGGTGTTTCTCCCTTGCAAGTGGAACACATCCATCTCAAGCTACAAGGATATTTCTCTGGTGCATTGATGAGGAAGATACATCTCACACAAATACACAGCAGCATTACTTGCTGCTCAGCAGGTGTTTGTGTCCCAGTCCCCTCAGGAGCTCCAGCCACCCCAGTCTGCAAGCAGAACAGCCTCCACAATGAGCAGGAGGAACCACAGTGGCAGCATCCTCCTGCCAACCCTGTTCTGCGTTCCAATTAGCTTGTGGGTGCCTCTGCCCTGGCACAGGTACCCTGGTGTGGGCAGAAAGGAGAGTAACTTCCCCCCAGTGGTAAAACAGCAGCTTCCTCTCTTGTGCTGCGCATCTGGAAGCATCACTACAACCACCTCAGCCAGCAGTGCAATCTCCTCCAGGCTGCTGAGGAGCAACACAGCCATGTAGCCTGTGCTTAAGTGCAGGCACCTTATAAAGGGCAAAAACAATTTCTATGGCAGCAGCCAATCTTTTCTCTGTAGAGGAAATCTCCCCAAAATGTCTGTCTCAGGGTCTGAGTGCTTGGAATTTTGGTAGAGGGTGTGTAATTGATACTGAAGAGGAACAGTCAGTGAATTAAATGCTTGTGGCTAGAAGGGCAAATGGTTTGGCTGAGGCAATCCCCAGTAATTATAGCGATCACTGTAATTAGGAGGTTAATGCTGTCCCAGGAGCCTGGAAAAGGAGCTGTCTTCCTGCAGGGATCAGCAAGGAATTTCCCCTGCCATTCCCCACCATGCAGCATTGCTTTGACATTGCTTTCCCAGCCTCCAGCCTGGGAATCTCGTGGCTAGCAGGGCAGCACAGCAAATGGCCAGTGCTGAGCTCCAGCCCTCAAGGGGAACATCACAAACTTGAGACCACCATGGAAATGAGCCATGGAAAACCTTTGTCTTACACCAGAAACCACAGCCATGCCATTACAGAGTATTATCTGTTCCAGCAGTGACCACCCCAGCACCCTGCTGTGCCTGCCCACACGGATCAGCACTGCTTGGCTTGTGGTACATCAGTGCTCCAGTCCTCTTTGCAAAGTCACTCTGGTTTACCCAAGCAGCAAATCCAAAAATCTCCTCTCCTTCTCTTCCCCTGGCCCTGCAGCAAGGCAGCATTTGGGGAAAGTGCAGCTGAGGCAGGAGATGTTTGTTCTACAGCTGCAGAGTTAAGTGACAGGCACAGGCAACAAAGCTAAACCTGAAGACAAAGGTCTTGTTCATGTCTCTCCAGCTTACCAAGACCTGTTTTTGGGGTGGGAGGTGACAGTGAGGAGGATGGCATGAGTTATCTTCAGGACTTCCTAGTCAGGTATAGAGCTGTAAGCATGGGCAGATGCACTTGATTATACAGAATCATATATGTGCATATAAATACATCTACATGTACCTAACTATATCCGTGTGTCTATAGAAGAGATCTCTGTACATGGCAAAGCCATCAGTGAGCAGTCCTACTGCTGGAGCACACTAAGACCTTGGCTCAGGTCACATTATCTATAAAGAAGTAGAACATTATTTTTCCAACCTGCAGGCTGAGGTGACAGGCTGGGTTTTCCTCCTTCAGCTGAAGAATACTGAAATATTCAGAGGTCCCACGTGAAGGGTAAATATGCCAGTTCCATTAACTTCCTTAATCATTGTCACAGCATCACCATGAAAACACATTTGTCCAGAGGTGAATTTTTCCCTAATGGAATAAACAGAAGTATCTGTAAGAAGTATTGTGCCCCTTCCTCCTCCCACAGAAAGCTATGTGAGAGACCAGCAAGGACAGGAATCTAATGAATCCAAAAGAACGCAGTAACAAAAGCAAAGGTCTCTCTGCAGTGGCTTGGACCCAGCCAAAACTTTCCAGCTGTTCAGTGTACCTTCAGCAAGCACAAACCTGGCAGGTAAAAATGGAGAAACACTTTGGGAGTTGTTGTTTCGAGTTCAAGTCTTCCCTTCCTCACGCCCCACATTCCTTGGGAGCACACCAACGGAGCTTTTGCTTTTTCCTCCAAGCCACCATCAGGCTACACGGACAGGAGATGACAGCCAGCTCTCTGAACTAAAATGACAGGCAGAGGCTTCCAACCATGCTCCTAAATTCCCTGTTTTCAGTGCAATTACTTCAAGTCTTCTTATTAAATTATCTGTCCACTGCAGCTAATCAAACAAGAGAATATTTTCTCTGTGAGTCAGGGAAGAGTTTGGTTTTGGTAACAATGAAAGATGACAAACCCACATTTTGCCTTTGGTAATTCAAGATGATACAGCCCAGAAAACCAGTGAAATTTTTTGCCTGCTTGACAGTTACAGTCCAAATCTTCATCTGGGACTCTTAAAAAAAGATGGGGACAAAATTCCCCTCAGAAAACATCATCAATGGAATTGATGATCAATCTCACACCATGAGGTTGCTGCAGTATAATTCTCTAAACAGAAAAGGAAAACAAAAGAAGCTGAAGCTGCTGAGAGCCAAAGGAGACACTGCTGAGAACCAATGGAGACACTGTGAGATTTTACCAGAAAATACCTGAGGGATGAATGCAGATGGATGTAGAGAACCTGCTTCAGGAGCAGCAGATGTACCACAAAGGTGAATCTTAAATGAAAATAAATTGCAAGGTGAAGAATCTCGGAAAAGACAACACATACAGTCTCCAAGGGGAGGCAGGTGGATGAGGCTAATAACAGGATTTCAAAGTATCCCTATCGGGATTTCATTATATTAATGTTTCTGAATTCCTATTTCAGCCACTGAGCATAGTTGTAAAATATCAGTCAGCAGATGCTCTAAGTCAAAAAATACATCTCATTCCAACACTTTGGCAGCAAGTTACAAACAAGTTTGTTGTGTCAATGACATGCATTCATGTTCAAATGTTGTATTTCATCTAAAGTTCACTTTTCATCCTCAAACAGGGATTAGAGTTGTAGCACTTTTAAACCTCTAGAACAAAACTTTTTCCTAGAAACACATTCCTAAGCCCATTGCCTGACTGAACTTTCAGCTAAGCCTCAGCCAACCCAATAAAAAAGTTATTGGCCAGTCACTAATAATTAACAGTATGCTGTTGATAGGAAATGTTTCAGGCCAAGCAGGTCCCATTGATGATCTTGCAAAGAGAAAGCCCAAGAAGTCCAGTTGCTTGCTGAAGTGCTCACACCCCCACGCCTCTGTGTCTCCTGAGAGGACATCTCCTCTGCAGAAGTGCCACATTTTCAGCACTAGAGCTAAGAAACTTATTGGGCTTTTCTCAGATGCTTTAAAGCAACAGGAATAATTGTTCTTGGCAAGCATCCTCTCCAAAATGTGCAGATAGTTCCTATACAGTAAAAACAAAAGATAAAATTGCACTGTACAAGAGGAAAACTTATAAAACAGACCTTCCTGAGAGGAGCCAAGCTAAACGTGTCTAGCAGTCTTCAGGAACCTGCTCTGCTTCAGCTCCTGTTGCCCAAACCACAGGGCAGCGCTGGGCTTGGCAAAACCCTGAATGCTTATGCTGTTTACCTGGGGGTTCTAAGAGTCTGCACTCCCTCCAGATGCACTTGGAAGCCAGCACCATCATCTTTTCTGTGACAGGGCCAGAGGCTGCCCCCATCACACAGCTTTGCTTGTAGAGCAGCACCTCTATATATCTTCAGGCTCATAATCTTTGTTTGTTTCTAAAATCTCTCATGTCCTTTCTCTGAACAATTTCTTCCCTTCTCTATCATCCTTAGGAGTCTTCAGAAAAAAAATATATTCAAGCTTATCCTCCTTCCTACTCCTCCAGTGAGTCTACACTTTCTCTCTTTCTTTTTTTTCACAGGCCTCCTGCCCACTGTGCCTGTGACTGTATGAGCTCAAACACTATCCAGGTCTTAGCTGCTCCATCAAAAAACTTCATTATGCATGATCCTTTGTCTGGCTGCTAGCAAGCTTATGTCATCCTGTTCTTTTTACTGGGTGGCACATGTCAAATCTGCCAAGGTGATCTGCTTTCATGAACCAGCTGAAACGGCAAGTTTTTCATCATTTTCTCATGCAACAAGAACCAATTTCTCTTACAACGAGGCTTAAATTTATCCTAAGTATTCAAAGCAGAGCTTTTTAAAGAGTTTAACATAATACAGTGAAGAGTGTGAGGTCACATCAAAAGAAGTGTGACCAGCAGGGCAAGGCAAGGGATTCTTCACCTGTGCTCTGCTCTCTTGAGACCCCACCTGCAGTGCTCTGGGGTCTCCACTGTAGGAAGGAGATGGATCTATAGGAATGAGTCCAGAGGAGGGCCATAAAGGTGATTAGAAGGCTGGACCACCTCTCCTTTGAAGACAGGCTGGCAGATTTGGGATTGTTCATTCTGGAGGAGAGAAGGCTGTAGGGTGACTCTTGAGCAGCCTTCCCATACCTGAAGGGGCCTACAGGAGAGCTGGAGAGGGACTTTTTACAAGGGTGTGTAGTGGCAGGACAAGGAGGAACAGCTTTAAACTGAAAACAGGCAGGTTTACCTCAGATATAGGCAAGAAATTCTTTCCTGGGGGGCTGGTGAGGCACTGGATTAGGTTGCCCAGTGGAGTTGCATATGCCCTATTCCTTAAAGTCTTGGGGAGGTCAGGCTGGATGGCACTTTGAGCAACCTGAACTAGTGGAAGGGGACCCTGCCCATGGCAGGGGGATTGGAACTAGGGGATCCTTGAGGTTCCTTCCAACCCAAAC
Source organism: Ploceus nigricollis (assembly GCA_013399945.1). NCBI lineage: Eukaryota > Metazoa > Chordata > Aves > Passeriformes > Ploceidae > Ploceus > Ploceus nigricollis. The sequence continues at coordinate 644,956 of VXBC01004932.1, read as the reverse complement.
CATTCTATGATTGTATGAAGTTCCATGGCCAGATGTTTCCACTGTAGTAAAGAGGATGGAGGATTGCTGTTGCACAGCTGCAGCTCCATTGAGCCCTGTCCCACCGGTTGCTGCACTTTGTGTTAGCAGTCGCTGCTGAGTTAATCTGAACCATCTGGCTGCTGCCATCCCCTAACAGCCACACATTTTCTGCATATTTTCTTGCCATTGCAGTGCTGTGTTTCAGTGTCTTTGAGAAAACATCTGCCCTTTTTATAGTATCTTTAAAATATGTCACCATCTGTGACCTACCATTTCATAGCAAGGTGCTTGAGCAGGAACATTCACTTCTTTGCAATACTCTGTCAGGTTTCATGCACTGGTTTGTTCAGTGCATAGCAGAGAAATGTCTCTGCTTTAGCAAATGCCTCTTCTCCTGACTGTTGTAGGCTTCTCTGCTTCTTGGCACTGGTGCAATGTCAGAAGGAAGACTCCACCCTATCTTCCCCTGAAGCAGCCCAAATCTAGGCAGAAATTCCTTTGGTTCTTGCATTGTAACAAACCATTTTTTCCACTGCCCCAAAACCCATCTGCACCACACACCAGACATGACCACTCTGGAATCTTCACTGCTTGCTCTTCCCCTTGTCACCTTGTTTCTCCTCTGCCATGTACATGCCACAATCTTTTGCTGCTCTCTCTAACAGCCCATGTGCTCTCTCCATTTACTTTACCTGTTCTCAGGCTCATTTTTCTCAGGTAGTAAAAGCCAAAACGCACTGCATGTCATGTCCTCTGGACACCACAGAGTGGCTAATTCTTTACACATCCCTGTTGAATCAACAGAGTAGTTGTTCAGTTCCCTATTCTGCAGAGAAAAAAATTATGAAAACTGATTGTGAAGGCCCAAAAGCCGTTTTCTCATGCCCAATGGGCATGGTTCCCCATGTAACTCTTATTTTACAGCCAGTTCCTGATAAGAACAGTGAATATCTGCTTTAAGATGAAAAAATTATCCCCAGGTCTTCTCCACAGCTCAGCTTTTAGCTGGAATTTTCTCATGTTTCACAAAGAAAGCCACCAGAATGTTCACAACTGCTAGGCAGACTGTTAGTGTTTTAGCTCCAGACTATCAGTATAAAGAAACACAACCTCTTTTTCCAAAGATTTGAGAGGCATGAAAATCTGTCTTGCTAATCTGCCTTGAAACAGAGAACAAGGAGTAAACCTTCCCTTGCATCTGTCAAAACACATACTTTAAAAAGTGCTAAATGGTTTGGTTTGCATGCAAATACAGGAAGAATAGAAAAACAGACTTTTATTTCCTCAAGCGAGTTTATATACTAAAGGCAATTGACTTAGCTAATTTGCAAATGTGAAGTATGGAAAGGATAAAACAGCTCTGTAAGAATATATCCTGGGCAAAAAAAACAGGGAGAAAGAACTGCCCAAAGAGAAGGATGTCATTTACACCAGCAAAAGGGTGACAAACTGGACTTAATACCATTAGCTGGCAAACTAGGAGAAACCCCTGGACTGGAGTCCTATGAGGATGAAGGACAACCCCTAGGCTCTGCTGGGACAAGCAGCTGACATGCAGAGACCCCTTGGCTCCCCAAAGGGGTCTGCTCTGGCAGCTGTGGCTACACAGCCCCTTTGGCAACCCTCAGCAGAGCCTGGAGCTAATTTGTGGCAGGTGTTGTCTTTCTGCATCTGAGAGCTGAGCCTTAGCCCAGCAATCCAGCTGGTCCTGGTTAACCAAAACATTGCAGAATTCTAGAGATAAATTCTAGCATCTTAGCGACCTAGAGGATGTCACTGCTGTCATTGGACATTATTTTTGTTTGTTTGAATGCAGTATGCTAGAGCATTGTCTGTGTTATTGTGAGGATCTGAAACTGCAATCTTTGAGATGAAAAGAAGAAATTGGTTTATTTTTTCCTTTCCTTTTTTTTTTTCCATTTGCTTTTAATTTATTAAAATACTTGTGAATTTTCCTGGAGATTCACCAGGAATAATTCCCAAGGGACTAATACTCATCATTTTTCTGGATCCAATTAAATCTAACATCCACTGCCCTCATCACTAACATATGTTCCACAGAGCTAAATATTTCATCTTACTGTAAATTGCATATAATTTGGCTTCTTTGTTTTTCTTTTGTGGGCACTGATAGTTGTTTTCTGCTCTGAATTTGTCATCAGTAAACCAGAACTCATCCAGAGAGAGCAGTTAACTGCTTGTGTAAAGTAATCTATCAGAAGAGGTTCCCAAAGAATGTTTGTGATGGACATTACAGAGAGGTACAACCATTTCTAAAATGGGGAAAATGTTGCAGTTCCTGCCACTGTTCATTGCACAATTTGGCTTATAAAAACACTGGCAAACAGAAATATGACACTGCCAACTTTTGCAATTGTATCATGGTTCCTAATACTGAACTTTTTTATGAAGTCCCCACTCCTGGAAGCATATGGATTAGATGAAAATCTAAACTTTCATTTGTTATAAACACACTGTCTTTCTAAAGCACACGGTTGGAAAAGTTTGGCAAAACATGGATGTCATCTCACCTGGATATACTGTCTGTAATTTAGACATCTCACACAAGCAGGTCACCTACTCCACTCTACAGTCCATGAAAGAGGCTGGTACCTCCCCAGATTATCCTGCCCTCTCTACTCACTGAGAGCTCAAAGTGAGCCTGAGCTCAAGGAGGTGGAAAGAACAGGGCTGCTTCTCCTCCCGTGTTCACGCGTGTCCTGCATTGAGCCCCCAGCAACTTGATTCAGCCCCCAACAGCTTGATTTCAAAGGAACAAGAAACAAATCCATGTGGCTGTGTGGCCCCACCATCCCCAGCATTCCCTCTCCAACCAGTGGTGTTGGCCTGAACCCTCGAATGGTGCTGGGTGTCGCCTGAGCCACAGAAACCACTAGCTGCCCTGGCAGAAAGCTCTGAGAAAACAGAGGTGATGGAGCTGTGAGCCAAATGGTCCCATGGGTGCCAAATCATATAGAAGAGGACAAGAACCACAGATTGTGATTTAGGAGATTTTTCTTAATATTAGGAAAATTCTTTTCCTCGGGAGGCACTGCAGTGCTGGAGTAAGTCCCAGGTACAGGGTGTGCTTCCCTTCCTTAGGGATTTCCCAAGGACTAATCCAGTCTGGTGTCAGTAGAGAGTAGGGCTGAACTAGGTGATCTTCAGGGTTTATCTCCTGCCTGTGTCAGGAGATTTCATTATATCCTCACCCTGAAAAAAGTGGATTTCCCATGAGTGATTATGCCAGCCCTCCCTAGAGAGACCTTCTGACAAACTCCTCAGGTGCTGCTGGGAGTAGCAGAGAGCTCATTTTGAAAGACATGAATTGTGCTCCATGTGCTGGAACACACTCTCTTTTCATTTTTAATGCTCATCTTTAGTCTTCACTTTCTTAGAGCAACTGTGACATAAGTCATAATGTTTTAAGAGCTCCTTTCAAAAAATGGTTGTGGCTCCTCTCCTCTCCTCTCCTCTCCTCTCCTCTCCTCTCCTCCCAAATGTTTTATAGCCTCAGAAGGCTTGTTTGAGAGTTAGGGATGTTTGATGATGACTGGAAATATTGTGTTAATAGAGGGAAAAGCAAATTCTGTGAAAGAAAAGTATTGTGTGCTATGCAAATTTAGTAAAAGACTATTTGAAAGACAGTTTATCATAGGTAAAAGTGATTATGAAAGAAGTGATGGTTAAGAAATCCTAGCACTTGCTCTCACTTTCTAAGGAAGATTCAAAATTTGAAAAGCCGAGCAGACAAGTGGAAAACGACATTTTTCTATGTAAGATATAGCTAGACATGGAAGTTCCTTAAGTATGCTACTGAAAGAGCAGTAAATGCCATGGGAGGAAGAACAGTTTCACAGTTTGAAGCTCAAAAGCTTATCAACATAGGGAATGCCTCCCCAGAGACCAAAACATGACTGTATTTCTGCTTCAGGAAAACCCTAGATGCTCAAAATACCGCATTTAAAGAAAACATAGGGAACAAGAAAAATGTCATCACAACGCAGGTAGCAGGCATGTCTGGACACCAGAGCTGGAAAGAAAACCGAGCTCTTTGGGGTTGGAAGATCAGCTGCACAGGTTTTGGGGTGCAGCACCTGAAACACCATTAAAGATCTGCTGCAGAAAGCATGCAAGGCTAGGAATTAGAGGAAGATTTTTTCCAAGTCAAAAATTGGTACAAAAAAAGCAAACACAGCCCTACCCCAGTGGAGCAACAGCCTATCATCGTGCAGTCCTACCTCTCATTTGGCATCTCCACAGCAGCATTACCTCATCTTGGCTATTTTGGTTGTGGAAGAGCAGAGGCAGAAACATGCTCCTAAGGTCACATGCAGACTTAGAAGTTACATTACAGAGTACCTGCGCTGCAGCCAGCAGTAAGCAATCTCTGTCCATGTAAGTTTGCTTTCAAGTTGCCATGTGTCCAGCACATGGGGAATGCCCTGGGGAATCAACACACTTATGGGCAGAACGTGCAGGAACACACACAAGGGAGAGGTGTCAAGAGCAGTGAAAAATTCACCCTTAATCATCTGTGTGTTTTTCACAGGCTTGCAACAGAATTTGTAAACGCAGAGCTCCAACACCCCAGCTGTAGCAGGATCTGGTGGGACATCCTCCCTCTGAAGGATAGCTGGTGCCCAGGTAGATGGCTGGGCAGGAAATTAGTTTAACCTTTCATTCCTGAAGCCACAGCATTCATATTTGCTCAGGAAAAATTGCCAAGAGGACCCCAAAGCCCTTCAGTGGTTCTCATGGTCAGCCAGGACATGAGACTAGGAAACAGTAATGCTGCTCATCTTCAACCACAGAAGAGAGAGCTGCTGCAGCTTTGGGGGCTATTTTCCCCTTCTGAGAGGGATGGGGCAGAGGCACCCTCGGGGTACCCACATGGGCTTTCAGTGAGGAGCAAGGAGGAGGTCAGGCCACTGCTGGACAACGAGCAAAGTGCAGACCGCTTTGAAGGGTAGATTTGTAATGTTTTTTACATTACTTTGCTGGCTGGACAGCAGCATGGAGCATCTGTTTCCAGCTACAGAACTGCTCATGGAAAATACTCTGGTGATGGCAAAGATTCCCTTCTCCCTCCCCAAAGCCTCCCCCCAGACTGCACAGGGCTGGATTGCAGGCCTCACTGCTCAGGGCATTTTGCCTGTAATCACTGGCAATAGATTTAGACATGTAGTCCAATTATGTCCCAAAATTTGTGATTATAACAGAATGATTTATGCTGCAAATGAGAGAGCTAATGGGTCACAAGTCTTGTCTTCCTGTGTTTCTATTTGTTTCCCCAATTGTTTTTTTTTTTCTCTTTCACTTTTGGAGAGTTGGAGTTTGAGTTTTGTTGCTGGTTTGGGCTTTTTCCTACCGGAGGAGCTGCCTCCTCATGGCTTGACTGTACCAGGCAAGAGGGAGGAGGCATGCCAGTGGGAAGCAGTGACTCGACGTGTCTTGTACAGTTAATTTGTTTTAATTTATGAGCTGCAGGCAGATGGTGGCTGCAGCACATTAAAGCTTCTTTAGGAAATAACACATAGATTTTTCCCTCCGGTGCCTGAAAATTTTGCATCCTGAATAAAAAGTTTGAGACCGCACAGCCCAGCATCAGCACCGTGGTAGCACCTGTGTACAGCTGATGAGCCTTATGCTCCATTGTTTTCCAGGGCTTTTGTTGCATGAAGGTAGCTAAAGAAAAGCACAAGAGCTCCAACAAAATCAGAAAAGCTGATGACAACAGATACTTGTTCCCTCTCACCCTGTGCAACACTGTCTCCATATCTATTTATCTTCCCTGAACTGGTGAGAAACCTCAAAGGAATAAGAACAAAGTAAAAGCAGACAGAATCTTGGAAGAGAAGAAGAGCTGCTGCTATGAATAAAGGATGCCAGATGGGAAAATCACAGCACAGAAATGCAGCATGGATCACTACAGCAGGAAATATGGCTCTTCTGGTATATACCTGGACCACGGAAGGCAGACGTAGTTGCAGACACCGTGTGTCAGAAACTTGGCATATACTATTACTGTTACTAAATATTTCATCACAGGTCACTTGGAACATCTGGTTATAGAAAATGTTTGCAAGAAGACTGAGCAGCTCTCTGGATTTCACTGCTGACAACTGTAGAAAGGCAGATAAAACCTTTAATTCTGCTCATGACATGAGGACTCCCCCTCAATATCTTTCCACCCCAAACAAACTTGGCACGGGATGCTGCAGGTATGAAAGCCTACTTGGGTTCAAGTAACAACTTTACACATTCATGAGCTAGAAATACATCAAGAGCTCTTACATACTCACTTCTAGCTTATACACAAATTTCTGGAGGATAGGGAAGCATCCTTGTGCATTTGCCCCATTCTTACACCATTCCCTGGCTTCGAGTGTGAGTAGTGGCAGGGCTCATCTTGCTGGGCTGGGTGAGCCTCTGTTCTGACCACTTGGTTGGTCTTATGCTCCTGTAAGATGCATTTTATGACAAGTCTGGTAAATTATTGGTAGTTCATTTCCACACCTCCTCTGAGATCTTCCTTCCATGAAAGAGCATATCAGATGTTACCTACAGTAGTTTTCATCAGTGTAGTAGCTATTAAGTGTTTTAATGAGTCTGATTGAGCCAATGAAAGCTTATACACAGGCACAAAGTGCTGTAATACTCTATTTTAACTTTGAAATTTTTTTTTATTTTCATCAAATGAAATCAGAATAAACCACTCTTTACCCCCAGTAGCCTGCACCTATGCTGTCCTATATAGCCACACCAGCTAAAATATGCAATGTTAATGAATCCCTGATATTTTGCATGGAGAACTGGCCTTTCTTGAAATTCCTTGGGCATGCTTTGTTCAGCACCATGAAACCACAGCTGCAGCTGTGGACAGAAATTTTAGAGAGACTATATAGAGGTGATACAAGGTTAGGGTCTAGCATGTCACTCTGCATGCCACAGGGTTCCAGCAAACCCCTCTCTGGTTGTTGGGGGTCGAAATACTGCAGCATCGCCACTCTGCACTCATGCCTCAGATTTGAGGAGCTGGAGAGACATCTTTACCCTGGAAAGGCTGCTTGGAGTAACAGAATGCCTTCGAGGCATCCAGTCCCCATATGGGATGAGCACTTTGTTCCACTGCAGTAAGGAGATCAAACCTAACTTGGATTTTGGACTGTTTTAGAATACAAGTATAAATAGGAATTATACCCAACACATATTTTACTCCTTGCAGTGACAGAATGTGCTTAAAATTGTTCTTTCCATTTGTCTGTCCCTGCTTCCAGTAAAATGATTCAACTTTGCACACCATTCAGAGCTTGAACCTTGTGGGGGTTATTTTACGTGCACACGTTTGCAGAGATGAGAAACTCTTCCGGCCATAAGGCCGTACTTGATGTGTGAAACAAAATCATATGGGAAATATATTGCAAAGAACCATATTAAAATCTTACAGCTTCAAATATACAGTATTTAAAGCAGCTGACTTCTACTGAAGGACAGTGCAGAAGAAATTGGTAAAGACTCGTATCCCAAACAAATCTCCAAACAGAAGACAACTCCCTTCATAATCCCAGTTTGATGTTAACCAGCCTCCTAACACTACAAGCAATGTATACCCTAAGGTCAAAGCAACCGGCTTTACCGGGTCAACACATTCAAGCCGCCCTTGTGCTCAAGAAAAGAAAGCATTGAAAGCCTCCTGGGCTCATCACAAAGAGCAGGACTGTGCCAATCCACACCATCAAGAGCAAGAGCACAGTTTTTGTTGGCACCACTTTGTGTAACTCCCTGCTCAGTGCCTGCTGCTCCAGAGCACGAGCACAGCCTCTGCAGGCAGGCTGCCAGGAGCCTGCTGGTGCCGAGGGATGGTGCTTCTGCCACTGGCGGCACAGATCCATCCAAGCCCTTGGCACCTGCAGGTGGGACAGCTGCCGTGGCCTCCCCCAGGCCGCAGCTCTAGAGCAGTGGGGGCAGAAGCCAGGGGAGGCTGAGCCGAGTCCCTGCCCCGGACACAGGGAGAGGGGAGCAGAGCCTGGGAGTCCCTTTCCCACAGCCTGGGTTTCCGGGAGCAGTGCGGTCCCCATCCAGGGGCTCCTGCCAGCACCACTGTTTTCTCTCTGGGCTCTTCTTGGCTTCATCCTGTGCAGCTGTGCTCTCCACATCAGAAGGGACTTTTCATAGAAAAGTGAAATTAGCAAAAATAAAGATAGTTGAATGCATTTTGTTTCACCAGAGAGACTGTTTGTGGTTAGTAAATAGACATGAAATGTTATAACATAATTTCTAACAGTACCCTATAGAGATGACTTGTCTGTTAAACATGAAATAAAACTGGCAGGAAACCACCATATTGACTTAATAAAGCATAACATTAACTGACACTAAAAAGCAACTTATTTAAGAAGTAGAAAACTTTATAACCTCAGTTATTTGAAAAATACAGAGGTAGCCCAGCAATTAAATTGAAAATTATCATTAGGGTAATTTGCACTGTTTAGTTCACTGCAATTAAACATGATGCCATGAATGCATTGGGTTGGAATTTCTTTGACTATATTATTCTCCTGACTAGTCCTGATCAAAAACATATTAAAATACTAACTGCCAGTTGAAAACCATACACTGTTTGGCAATATTAATTTAGAGATATTTCTAGCTGAGGCAATTAAGGCTTCAGAGTTTATGGAGCACACATCTTCCCAGTCCATAATGGTACATACATTCTTGACATACTTTGTGGCTCAAACTGGATAAATAGAGGTACTGCCTGGGCCTCAGTGAGACCCAGGTATGGTTAATCCCTTCTGTCTTGTACCTGGGATTTTGCAAGAACATCTGTGACCCAAAAAAAGGAGAAAAATATAGTAAGATGCTAAGCTAGAAGGTAGTTTCTAGTTCATACCTATGTTTCTGTACTGGGTTCCCCCTGGTCCTGACTTAACTCCTTGTGCCATGGGGCCCAGAAGAGCCTCACAGTCTCCGTTGTTCTGCCTGTCATGAGTAGCTTTGTGGAAAATCACAGGATGCTCAAATGGCTGGTGAGGTGGGATCAGTGTGAAATCACAAAGAGGTGAACACTTGTTCATGCTGTGAGCAAGTCCTTGTGACAGTGCAGCTGCTACTATTTTAATTGCAATACCACAGTCCCAACTCCTGATTGTTTGTGTTGGGAATCTAGGGTACCAGATCATCTCCTGATGGCTGTCAGCAAAGGGCTGGTATAACTTTACCTTGAGGTGGTGCATGATCTCAAAGTATACCATAAGGGCCTATTCCATGGATGGGCCCTGACCCTATTCCTCTCTATTCTCCCCACTATCTGAGGTGTCTCCTTTTTATCACATCTCCTCTAAAAGCACAGTTAATCATTTGCTCACTTTTAGATCTACAGCTTCCCTGAGAGAGTCAGCAATTACCCCTTTTTTGCTAAAGACAAGCACAACCCATGTTGGGGTGTCAGGGTTGCTTCCAGCTGCCTCTTTGCCAGGCTGATGCAATACTTCAAACACCCCTGGTGTGCAACAAGAAATACAGCTACTATAAACATTTTCCCAGTACCTAGACAGCCACAGAAAGACAGAAAGGTGGGAGTTTTTTGGTAGCGCTGTGTGTTTAAAGAGTGTCTAGTACCATGGATTATAAAAAGTATCTAAGTCTCCTAAGTGGTAAAATGTAAGGAAATTCATTAGAAGAACAAAGTAATTATATGGAGTAAATGTATAAGATCAATTGGTTCAGCCTTTCTCCTTAAACTCTAGAGTCGTGGTGCCATTTGTCTAAAGATAGAAGACTTCAAACGCCAACACGCAAAGTTTTAATATGCTTTTTCCCTAAGGCTAAACTAAAGAAAGATTGGCTGCACTTTCCTGGAGTTAACAGGTCACATTTATCATGCTGCCACTTATGTTCAAGAACTAGCAATTTAACTGTTCCTAACTGGCTTGGTTCAGCCCTCCTGAAACTGGAGATGGGCTGAGGGTTTTAAGCAATCTTATCTGCTGGAAGTGACTAATATTAGAATAACACAGGACTACAATCTTGGCATTCAGGAAAGCTGGTGAGATCCTATCCCCAAATTCTCCTTAAATGCTTCTGCTAAATTCAGCAGTGTTTGTGTTATTACTATGATTTATATATATAGGTCCCAGATAAGTTACCCACAAAGGAAAAGATAATTGACAAATTCTCCACTAGTCTTCTGAGTTGTTTTTTCCCCTCCTGGGATCAAAATTTCTTTAGAAAAAGGATGATTATTCTCTCCCCGCAGCTATAAATTCCTCAGCCAGCTCCTCTGTTACCATGCAGTCTGCTGGGCATATTCCAGAATTATCTCTGAAGTTTTCTCAAACTTCCATATAAGTCCAAAAATTCCATAGTCCTGCTCCATGCCAGCATGACAGTCAACCCTTACTGCTTGGTATAAATTCTTGAAACACTCAGTTCCGCTGATGTGGAGCAGCCAGTTAAATTAAGGACACAAAATCCACATAGTGCTTTGGGAAAGTGCTGCCACAATAATCACACCCATCTCTCCAGAAGCTGCAGTTCTTTGTTGCAAACCAACCTGCCCTAGAAACTGTGGGGGCAGAAAGCTTCCAGCCATCACCACATAGTCTAACACTGATCACCGCCAGAGGAAGAGGTGTTGGGGGGCAGTTATAAAAAAGAGTGGGAGAAAACCCCCAATATCTGCGCAAAAATACATGAATGGTACAAAACAAAATAACACTCCTCCACTGGAGGCAAATAAATCACTCCCAGCCTACAAGTCAAGCATGACTTGAAGCACTTCATGAAAATACATGCAGCATTCTCAGCACGGTGGTGTCCACAGTGAGGGCTTCCTACCAGAGCCTGGTGTCCCAGGCATGGTGTGGCTCCCACGCCTACCACAGGCTGGATGTGCAAGGCCAGCGTCTGCTCATGGCCTGTGCATCCCTGCTCCCTGCTAAAAGAGCAAGTTAGCCAACAATAACAGTGTCTGTTTTGTTGCCATCTCAGTAGACACTCTAATAGAGCTAATAGGAAAAAGAAACCTCACCAGAGAAGGGAAAGGTCAGAAGGCTAATAAAATAAATGCAGCTATTGTGCGATCCCTTGGCAATTCATAAGGGAGTGTAATTTTCTCTTTTTTTTCCCTCAGCAGCATGAGAATCTTCTAATGAATCCAAAATGAAATTTCAGCTTTCACGCAAAGTTTGTTACTGACAGTCACACCATTACAGAAGTAGAAATATTAGAGATTAAGGTCTACACTTTTTTGATCCCCCCCTCATTTCATCTTTCTAGGTTTTCTGAGTTTTTCTTCCAGTCAGCTCTGTCTATCAGAGCGAAGCAGTGTCATACATGACAAAATGTTGGCCAAAACGGTAATTTTACACCAAGAGTCCTGTGTTGTTCTTGAAGGGCACAGCTGGCCAGCTGCTGCCCTTTTAATAGCACTCCCCATCTAGGTGAACCATGCTTGGTTGCTCTTTAATCTAGCGAGTGTTCCTCTGTTTATAATCAAATACCTGATGAAGTGTTTGGCTGTTCTAGGGCTTCAAGTCAACCAAACACAGTTTGATAAATGGTTTTCTTCTAAGCACACTCCTCTCCAGCACTATGTTGACACCACAGCGCTGCTGGATTCAGGGACAGCCATTCCTGAGTGTCTAAGTGATAGTCTAAGATACACACCTATATCCTGTGTCCCTAAGAGTCACAAGCAACACACACAGCTGGAATTTGATCCTCCTTGCAGTAGCAAAATCACTACAGTGCTGGAAAAGATGGCCCCGTGGATAAGGGATTTAAATGCAGCTGCTGCCTCTTCTCTAGGAAGGATGCCCCTGTGCTCCTCTGCCTTCCAGGAAGAGTCAGCAACAGCAGCCTGGGGCTATGGATGAGTGGGCACCTAGGGAAGGCCTAACTGGTACCCCAGTGGCTGCCCTGCATCCAGGCAGGACACACAACCAAGGCAGCAAATCCTCCGGCGCTGCCAGCCTTTGGCTCTTGTCATACCCAGTGGAGAGGGACAGACGTGACTCCAAAGCAAGGCAGCTGTTGTAAGGGATCTGAACACAGGCCATGGTATTAGAAATAGCACAGCACAAGCTCAGGGAGAAAGTAGCCTGAAGGGCTGCAAAATCAGTTGCATGGCCTCACTTAAGGAGGTTTGTTCCCAGGAACCACAAGAGGAGGCCACCTCCTGCTGCAATGACACTCTCTCAGATCTGCAGAAGGATCCACTCAGGCCAGCCCTCTTCCCTGCTATGGACTCCTACAGAGCCATCAGCTGAATCAGCAGCACCTGCAATTCCCTAACAGCCCAAAGACATTGCCTAGATTAAAAACCTATCAAACACAGGAGAAGGCTACATCCTGGCTTCTTGTATGGCAGGCTGATGCAAGAAAACATCCAGGCTCCATGCCCTGGGGTGGAAGGAGAGCAGTGTTTTGGTGTGATACAATTCCCTTCCCAGCATACTAGAGGAGAAATTCACTGTACTAGAGAGGAAAAAACCCATCTGTCATTTCAGCCATCCCTCTACAGCAGTGGACCTTTTTCTTAGGCAATGTTTGTTACTTTAAAGGGTCCACTTTGTGGCTTTTCACAGCCTGAGATTCTCCACAGAGTTAATGGGATGCTGTGATAAATTAACAGGATATTAAGCATCACTCAGAGGTGCTTTTACCCTCTGCATACAGCTCTGGTGAAGGCAGGACAAGGAGAGATGTAAGTACCAGGCTAATGACCATTCATTCAAAGGGATGCTGAAAATAGAGCAGGTTCGTAGATCTGCTGCAAGAAAAATCTCATCTTTGGTTGGAGACCATGTTCATACAACTGGTGACAGAACATGAAAGAGAGCTCAGTCAAACAAAGCAAAGCATGGGAACACAAAACTGGTTTGTGAACATCTAAAGTTTTTAGTCCACATAAAAACCTATTGCTCATCATGTATAACCCATCCTCTTGGCAACCCAGGTCTCCTGCCTACATCAGTAGTACAGCTCCTCAGTTGTCCCTGAAAGTTTCCTATTCAAATTCTTTCTTCTACAGAAAAAAAATAAATTATATTACATCAGTGTGATTGAGAGGGAGATTAGTTATTGTTGCCTCTAAAACAAGATATCTGAATTTCTTTTTGAGGCTCTGTTGCATCACACAGAATTGGTTGGCCTTGGAAAACCTGGTTATTCCATACACTTCAGTGCAGAGGCTCAGACTAGCCACAGATGTCCTTCTCTACTGGATTATATGCATTAGAAAGAGGAAGGCAAGGATTTGATCAAAGCTTTCAGTTTCTGCAAGGAGAGAGAACTCAACTTCTCATCGAGGAGAAAGACAGAAAGAGTAAACAAATGATGTAGGAAATGAGAAAGGGGAAAAAAAGATTAAATTTACAGGCTTTAAAACACAAAGAGACACTGTGATCATCCATTTTGCATAAATTCCTGCATAAGCCAGGCCACAACACGATTGATTACCTCCAAATAAATAGGTGGTTAGTTCCTCTATAGCTGTAATTACAGGTGTTTTCAGAAAAAAAAACCCCTTACTTGTATGTTAATATAGCAGTATTTTACCAGTATCACCCATCCACATTCTGGGAATATATTCCTATATCCTGTTCCAGATGCTGGATGTGAACTTGTGCAGAAATACCCCAGATATGGGTAATACACTCACTAGGGAATCTCAAAAGAATATGGGATTTCCCAAACCTCTTTGTTAGAGAACAGATATTGCTATTCAAACTACTTCTAAGTCAGCATCCCTTCTGAGGAAGAACAGTCTCAGATTTTTCTGCAAGCTCTCATTATCACAGCAGTATTTATGGCTGTGCCTCAGGGGAGCAAGCAGACAGCTTCATCCATCCCACACACAGCCAGCAGTTCCTGGACCCTACGTACACAGAGGGTTCTTTTAATACTAATTTTATCTCAGGCCAAGTGTTCAGGAAGTGATCTTCTAGACACCACAGAGCCCCAGCAGTAATTGCTTGGACTGTTATGCCACATTAAATTTCATATCCTTAATCTGCTAAGTGGTACTGAAAGAAGAGGGAGAAGCCAGGAGGTCATAGCTGTTCTAATCCAGTGTTAGCAATCAGACATTCACAGACCATTGTCATGCTGCTGGGGCTCCTAAGGACTCTAGCTGTTCCCAACGAAAAAAATACAAAGCACTTCTCAAGACACTGCAGCCCTGTCCAAATGCATACAATCTGATGTGCTTTCAGAAAGCAGCAGCTTTTTTTCTGGCCTCTGCTGCTTATGTTCTGTCTGAAATGTATTGATGTCCTATGTCTTAAGGAAATTGCAATTGAAGTTTCCTGTAGGACTTGTTAAGAATGAAAGTTTTATGTGCTGAGGATGCAGGACAAGACCAGCAGGCATAACCTCAAGGACTTCAGCAGCTCTAGAGATGTGTTAAGACTTGCCTGATAGAGAGGTCTCTGAAATGCAGCAGGCCTTTTACTCTGTTACACTCTTGACTATGAACACCACATGTGAACAATTTAACATAAATCAGAGAAAATATATTTGTTCAGAATTTAGACCTCTACCTACTGACATACGAGAGAGCACAAGAAGCAGACGGGGTTACCATTGTCTGTTCTCTTCTCTCTTTTGCCACATGGCAAAGAAAGTGACATAAAATGGATTATTTTGTTTCTATGGAAATAAATACCATCTCCTGCTGGAAGTGCTCTTCTCTGCCTGTGTAGATTGTGGCTTAACACACAGCTGTCTGACGGATTCATCCAGCTGCCTGTTCTGCTTGAGTCATGAGGATCTGGGCTGTGCAACTGCTGTCACTCGGGAAAGGTTGATGTTGGAGGCTGGAATGTCAACACATTAGACAATAAACCCCACAAGCACCTACAGGCTCTTCTGGGAGCTTTTCCTTTGGTGATAAGGAGCAGCTACCTCTAAAGAGAGCAGAGGGTCCCTACATACATTAATGCTGCCTAGTTTCATGTTAGTTCAATTTGAGAGTGGAAATAATGTGGCAATAGGATATCATCTGGTCTGAGTGGGGCCTCGCTGTTATTTGAATATTTTTCTTAAAGATTACTGCTAACAAGGCTGGGGCATGCTTGATAATCCTTAACTGCAACCTGAGAATTTGACAGATGATAGCAGCAGAGGTGATGGATTGTTTTGAGTGGATGGTGGTAATACTACTAACTTCTATGGGCAGCTTTAAATCTCCACCAAAAATATCCTGCAACAGATAACCAACATACTGGCTTTCTACAAGCACCTTTTTTGTTTTGTTGTTTTCCAGTTATATTATTTTTCTGATTCTTTTGTTTGGGCTTTTTCTCAGAAAAGTTTTACAAATTTTCCACCGTTTTCAAGAACTTTGCAAATTAGTACGAAAGACAAAAACAGAGCCTTTTTCCTCTCTCTGTCTCTTCCACTGCATTTATTTTTCTGGTCAAGGTGAAGGATAAAACCTGATTGTTCCTTCAACAGAAGGTGAGGTTATGTGGCTTCAAAAAAAGAAAAGTATTATCACAGTTTTCAGGCTATTGTATTTTTTTCCCTTGAAAAAAAATCCAAACTAGTGTTGGGACTTTCCAATAATTTTCTCCCTTTGATCTGCAGCCTGACAGGTAGTTCTTTCTTCTTTTTCACTTATTTTTCATGTTACTGGTTCCTATTTTGTGCTAAATTTAATTTTGCACTATATTTAATTTTGCTCTCATTAACATAACCCTAATGTCACTGCCAACTGCCACCAAGACAGTCATTCTGACTTGAGATGAACAAATTCTTTGTGAATTCCCTCGGGGAAAAAACATTCCACAGCCTCAATATCTGTGGAAGATGGAGTCTAAATTTGATCATGACAAAAATCAGAAAATCAGAGTTCTTGTTTAGCTGCTGTTACATGTTCTCTGACTCAGTCAACAAATGTATTTCATTCCTCTTCCCCTTTCAAGCCAATAGAAAATAGTTTCATGCAACTGAAAAATGCTTTGGGCAAGACTGGGAGAAGCAAATAACTTATTTACTGAATATGGGGTGTTGACTGATTCAAAATGTCTTGCCAATTCATCCGAAGTCACCAAATGCTTGGAGCTGGAGAGAGGATGTGGGGCTCAGTTAGTGGAATGAGATCATGCTGAGGGCAGATGGCTCCCCTTGAGCAGTCAGGATTCTGCCCATAGTATTTTTTTGATATCCAGGTTCTCCTTGTTAGGGGAGTACCTTGGGCACTGGTCTGGAGGGGGTCACCTTTGCCTGACTACCTCAGCTAACGAGCAGTTCAGTCATTTTGGCTGCAGGAACTCAAAACACATCACCTCTGAAATGCTCCTGCCATGGCAGACAGGGCACACCAGTGGGAGATACATGTTCAGGCCCATGTCAGCAGAGGAAGAATTCCATGCTGCTCTCCTGCATTTTGGAGAATCCAAAGTGCCTACCCAGACAGCAGAGGCAACACTCCAGCACCCACATCCTCCTTCTTTGCTTGAACTGCACTGTCATCCCACCCTTTTCATTCATCCACAAATAAATCAAAGAGGCAATACACAAGGTCTCATTTCCTTGCACGTGTGTGTGTAGTGTGCAAAGAAAGCAAAGCATATTTTTCCTGAATTTCAGTTCAGAGGCTAACTGGAAGCATTCACTTTTATTGCATTCATAGTGCAGGACTGACATTTCACCTCTACAATATATCTGGGTAACTGCAAGCACAGTTCCAGCCCAAGCAAGAGCTTTTTAAGGCCAAGGCTTTAATGATGAAGCACTAGGAGAATCATACACAAATACTGCCACTTGGATTACCCTGGAAACACCTCTGTGTAAACAAAGTCTAATAGTGGACACTTTCTGGCCTTCCAACACATTGTCAGATCACACTCTGCCATGAGGGGTGAGTTCCTCTGCAGCACTCAGTCGTAGCGGGGAATCAAAGCATGGAAACCACACGAGCAGAGATTACACAGCCTCTCAAGTCTGGCAGCCAGATGTTGGCTTGCAAGAGTGAGTGCAACCAGATGGTTTTTCTGCCATTTTTTTCTCCAAACATTCAGAAGAAGTTAACAGAATGACACACATAGAGATAAGTTTGTTATCATATTTGTATATTTAGACACATACACATACTAGCCCCCTCAAAACTGTAATCCCTAAAGACTACAGGCAGGACTAGGACTTCTCCATATTGCTGTCCTGATGCCAGGATCAGCCCAAGGGTGCAATCCACAGAATCCCTTTGCAACCACTTAAAAAACATGCTCCTGGATGGAGTACCTGGGGACAGCTCATCAGCTGGACATAGGCAGCTTTGCTTTCTTTCTACCCATGCATAACTTCCTTACAGTGAACTGCTTGGGATTTGGAATGAAAAAATACAGCAGGAAGACCACTGCATTGTTGTGACATATTGGCTGCTGATGCAAAATGCTCAGGCAAAGGAAAGAAGGCTTTGATGGGATAGTCCTACATCCCAACATGATCTAGCTGTTGGATACTTCTCTGAGGCAACAGAAACATGCTACTTTCTAATGAAGCTGACATCAGAGCCTGCTGGAGAGAAATTTGGGCAGGTCAGCTCAGAATCAGTAGATGCAGATGTTAATTTCAAGGATCAGTTTTAAGGCTGAACCCTCATCACTAGCCCACACCTCTATCCTTTCCCCAGTGTCTATGCCAGACAGCCACATCTGGAACAAAAACATTTCATTCCACTTAATATCCTGTGCTTTTCCCTATACGAGACATGGGTTTGCCACTCACATACTCCATGTGCACTGCACAGTCTCACACAAGCTGGAGAGAATGCATTTCGGACAGCAAGGAATATCAGTAGATGGACAACAACCAACATTTAACTGCTATGACTTACATTCTAATGAAACAAAATCCAGGAACAACTCTAATTCCCAGCTAGATAATACAGAAAAGCAGCAATTCTGGCCCTGGGCTGCTTTTAACTGACCTGGATCTCATGAAGGCAAGTGAAAATTCCCATTGGAGCATTTGACCCTCAGACAGGCTAATTCCAGTTGATTGTTCCCATTTTATTTAGTTATGCAAACAAGCACCAACTCCTACACTTAAGCTTTTATAAATCATATCCCTTCATTCCCAAAAAGCCCAGGTGAGAGCTTTAGTTTTGTGACCCTTATTCTTTCATAAGAAAAATAAATAAGCAGAAATTAATGAATACATTTCCTTGCAAATACCAGTAGAACCTATTGCAATTAAACCCAGGAAGAGGTGGGGGAGCCCAGATGGAAGAAAAAGTTAGAGTCCTTCTGACACAAGTTCCTCTCAGTGACTTGGGAAACAAACTCAAACACTCAAGGGACCCAAGAGTCAAGTTCTTCTCCTGGCAGGCTGGCCAGGCTTGTGTGCATATTTTACAGGAGGGAGAAATCAAAGACAGCTTGATGATGCTTCCTTTGAAAGACTGCATTTCCTCTCCTCCCTACAGCCTCTTAACACATTTCTGCTAGAGGGATAAGAGTGGCTGGAAATATCCCAGTGAAGCATTTATTCAGAAGACAGATACATAGAGAGACAGAGAGCTTTCTTTAACAATACCTTTATGAGCCTAAAAAGTTTTGTTTGAAGCAGCTCCATGTGAATGACCTTTGGAGAAGCCTGAGGCTTGAAGCCCACAACAGCTGCCCTGACAGACAAGACACCAGACTTCCCTGACAGCTGTAGGGCCTGGGGAGCTTCTGGATTCCTGGAAACACTGACAAGTTGTCAATTCTATCCAGTTTTGACGACAGCCAAATTTCAAAATTCCTGAAAACTGGGAGCCCTTGCTTTTAGCTACCTCAGGTCTGAATTTCTAGAGGCAAAACAAGGGTTGCAACATCACCATTTCCTGTCAAGTTCAAATATTGAAATAGTACAAATTACTCCTTTCTCAGAATTGTGAGATTACCTTCACATCATGACACTTAAATGAACAGATGTTCTTTTCTCTTGCCTTCTGATTTGCAGACCTCTAATTTATCAGTGGTATTTTTGTATTAACTCCGTAAAAGCTTTTAACTTTCTCTTACAAAAACAAGGCAAAACAGAAATTCCTGTGCAGTAATCTTCTGAGTGTTGCAAAGGTTATGGATAAAAGTATCACCATGCATCACCATGCTACTTGCTTCTAGATGTGACCTTTTAGAGCTACAGTCCTAGTGCCAGTAACATAAAGGACAAGCCCTTAAGATGCAGCACTATGCAGCAGCCGGTGAGAAGGAACACAGCTGCAAGGAACAGAACTGCAGAGCCCACTCCAAAGGAGGTGGAGCTCAATAAGGGACCTCAGGAGAGAGGAGAACAGACTTGGTTCCTCCTCAGAGAAAAAGGTGCTGAAAACAAGAAAGGACTAAGGAATCATAGTCTAACTGAAGACAGACCTGGACTTTTCAAAGTTTTTACCTTTCCAACTGGGACAAAACTCCCTCACAGGAAGTCAGATTCTGAAAGCCTCCAATTTGTCTGCAAATGCCACATGCAATAACCAGCAACTTTTGTATGTTTCTACACAGTTCCACAGAAATAGTTCCACAGAAATTAACAGTTTCAGAAAACTGTCGTTTCCTCTTCAGATTTATATGCAACAGGAGCCCGTAACTATGGGGATTGCCGGTCACTTCACACAGCCCTAATGTCAAGACTTCCCAAGTACTGTGCTATACGGAGTTCTCTGAGCTCCAGGGATTTCCTATCAATCCAGACATGCTTTAAAACACTGCTGTAGGACACAGGTCAAAGCTGCTTCTGTGGTGTCACAAGGCGGTGTGGGTCCACCACGAGCTCTGGCAGGTGCAGGCAGCAGGTTTACCAATTTGTGTTAATTGGTCTATCCATCTCTTTAGGTGAGATCCAGCAGCAGCAGCCCTATAAATCAGCACAGTTGTAACTGCAAAGCTCCGTGCCTCAGGTTGTGTACTCCCTGCAGACTTGGTTTAATTACAGCTTGTGACAGGCTTTGTCCCCTGCAGTTCAATCTGTGGTCTCTGGACTTGAAAGACCATTCAGGATGTCGTGTACAGTGCATCCCTACACAAACACACTTAGAAGCATCTTCATTTTAATTAGGAGCACCTCCCTCTAGCCTCTGCCTGCCTGGTTCTAGTTACAGTAGATTCTATATTTGACTTTATGTATTACCATAAACTGCCTTCTGCACAGCAGCATTGTCTCCTCCCCACATACTGTTCACTGAAGAGGGTCACCTCGATTATTTAGAAAGTGGAAATCCAAAGAGATCCCCTCCTGAGCAGTGAGAACACCCAGCCACGTTCCTAACCTGACTCTTGGAAATTCAACTCAGAAGCCCAAGTCAACAGAGTAAGACAGAGAGACACTCCCACCTAGTGGGGAAGGCACAGCCCTGGGTCACTGTGAGTGGAGCTGCTTCAGCTCTGCAGACTCACACACTCCTACCACAGAACCCTTTGCTTTTTGAATCAGCAAGAGTAACAGCTATGACGAAACCTGAGAGCATTACTTTTAATTATTAAGCAGAAGAAAAAGGCAGGTAACTGCCAAGTTACCAGTACTTTTATCTCTTCAGTATTAGACATGACTGCAAACACAACTCTTTCACTTTATAGCAGTGTAATGATTAACTTCTGCAAGGTCAATGCAACAGGCATGTAAAATATTAGTAGAATGGCACAATGGCATTTTAAACCTACTTTGCTACCTAGAGAGAACTAAATTCTTGAATGCAAAATAAAGACAAGTAAGTCTTCAGTAAATAAAGAGGCTTTAATATCTAGGAGAGCATACTAGCTCACAAGCTGTGTCACTGTCAGAATTTTCTGGAGACAGTTTAGGGGTTTACTACTTTGGGGGATTTTTAATACGTGCTATAGGTAAAGATAAAAAATTGTAAGGTGGCAATTAGAAGCTGGGGGGAAAAAGCCTCTTCGATCTACTTCCATTTCTGCAGGCTCAGACACCCACAGATCCCTCCTGTTTCCCAGCAGGATGAAGGTGCCATCCTGAGGGCTCACTGGGGCTGGCCCTGGCATCACCCCCATGGCCTGCCATGGGGGCTGGCAGAAAGGCTGCAAGAGCTTGGTTTGGCTGGCCTTGAATTACTTTAATCTGTTCTGGTACAGAATGAGATGCACGCACTTTGTGATTCATATTAGCCTTCAAATGTCTTTTTATGGGTCAGCAAAAGTCACAATGTGCACTGCTATTTCCCAGCAGCATATTGCCCTTTTGGACCCAACCGCACATTTCTGAAAAACATTTAGCCACCAAAATCTGCAATGTGCAAACCAAAGTCTCTGTGTGCACCTCCAAGTATTTATTATGGGATCACCCTGATGCACCCTGTTCTTTCAGCCGATGACACATTATCATTTCCCAGGCTTTGGGTTAGGTACTGCACTTTGTTGCCCTCTTGAAAATTATTCTGAGTTTTTATTTTAACATAATGTGGCCTACACAGAAATTAACTGTGTCTACAAACACGGCATCTTCATCAGCAACATGGCTAAGCCCTGGGGTCTGTCAGGATGCAATTTTGCAACTCTTCTGTTTGGTCCAGGTCAAAGACTAATCCAGCACTGAAATTTGCAAACTCATTGCTCCTGTCACACAGATCAAGTCTGCAAATAATCCCATACTCATTGATGATACTGTGCACAGTTCAGGTTGGAGATGACTTAACACACACAGCTATTTTTACCACTGGGGTTAGGAATAGATAGAACAAACTGTTAATTTCATGTTTGACTAATGGGTCTCAGACTTGTCCACCGAGGGCATTTGACATCAGCTGTAAGGCTTTCCCTTCCTGTTTCTCAATTCATGTAAGGAGAGACAGACCTGCCCACCTCCACAGCAACCACTGTAACACAAAGTGCTAGCTCTCAGCAGCCATTCTGAGTTCACTGCCTAACACAGATCAGTAAGAGGTTTACACACTTTCACTGCCCAGTCAACAGCTTTGCTAGCACACTTGCTAAATTACAGGCACATACTCCGCCTCATAGTGCCACAAGAACCACTTTTTCCAGATTTCACAGCAGTATGGAATTAAGACAGTTTAAGCAAGCTGTTACTTCAAATTAACCACGTAAGAAATCTTTGTCCTTCCTGGTGGACTAGTTGTCCACCAGAACACGCATTAAATACTTCTCACTGCTTCACTGTCCCTACTATTTGCCTTCAACAGTTACTAAGTTCTCATCTTCCTATTCCCTTTTGTATAGAGCTGAGGACTTTGCACATTCAGACGTAGACAGGACACAAGGTAGCAGGACTGACTCACCAGCGAACTGGAAGCAGATGAGTGAACTTTTTCTTAAGCTGGTGCACAGCAGAAGCTGAGCCTTACCAGCACGTGCTGGGTCTCACATTACTGCCTTTAGAGCCTCAGCAAATGTTGGCTGTGCTTGAGGACTCCTCCATGGTTTAAAGCCTCACCACCTGGAGCTAACTCAAGCTTCCTCCATAGCTTAAGCACTCCTTTCCAGAGCACCAGTCTACACGCATATCCGCCTCCTGTTCCTTTGGAGTGTGCAGTACCAGGATGTCTGGCATACACGTTACGGCACTCGCCAACAAAGCCCTGCCTCAGCAGTCGCTCATACTGAGCAGCACTCCACCAGTTTGTTTTTCATCTCCACTACGTGGTACTTCACCGTATGTAATAAGGAACAGAAAAAACTCCAGTTTCCTTCAGCATGGTTAAGTACAACATACCAACTATTTCAAGACCATGAGCATGCTCTGTTACACCACATAGGTTACTTCCTCCCTGCTTCAAGCATCAAGTTTAATTTGTTACTACTGCTTCAGCAACATGGCTGTGCAGACACAACTCATACTTGATATAGGCATGCAATCAGTCCCTTTAGTTAAAGAATGTTCTAAGGACATACCTGAACAGTTAGTATGAAGTGAGTATCACATGCTGTCATTCAGGCCCTATATGAACAATTTGCCTGAGCCAGTACTGTAATCTCTGCCCAAACACTCGTGCATCAGTGTGATACAAAGACCTCACATAAGAAATGCAGGAAGGGGTAGGGATGACTGAAGACAGTCAATTCAGGCAGGCACAGCAGCACCTATTTCCCCTTTCATTTATCTTTTCAACCTTTATGAAAGCTCTGCAGCCTGTAATACAAAAAATTACAAGGCATTTTTCTCTTCCAACTGTTTTAAAATCAAGTAACTAGACCAGATATTACTAAAAATGAGTCTCTTGTAGACAGTTACAGAAGATTCTTCTTTTGAGTTTTATTTGTTTATAGTAACAGTAGCACATATTTCCACTTAGGTATTTTAGTGCAACAAGGAAATCCATTAAGCTTCAGCAAGGTGACCTATGTTTCTATATGCAATGGAACAGATTAAAGTGCCTCCCTTTGTTGCACAACAGTTTAAAGCTTCAGAACTCTAAGTAAATACCTTTCACAGAATTAAACAAGCAGACACTTTGCTTGATTATGAAATGCTTTTGTTGGATGAGTGAAGTGCTTTCTGCAGTAGAACAATTCATTTGTAAGCCACAGGCACTACTACAAGAGTGGTATCAGAGTAGAACTGGTGACATTTTAGTAGTCTGTGCAAGAATTCCACTCTACTTTTTGCAAGTTGCATATCTTGAAGATACATTCTCCCAGTTGATCACATTCCAGATGGCTTTCAAATAATCAGGTCGAACATTTTTATATTGAAGATAATAAGCATGTTCCCATACGTCAATGCCTAGCAAAGGAATGAGACCTGTGAAAAAAAGAAGATAAATTTTGTAAATGTATGAAAACACACTTTACATATAAAGTTTTATATTGCATCTTCAAGTTGCACCCAGTTTCTGAGTCTTAATCTGCAGGAAGACAAAGAGCTCTGCAGCACACTGGTCCTTATTGCAATATTTTACAAAACTGTGCTCACACACACACACACACACACATACACACTCTGCATAAACTCAAAAGAGCTGATTTGGGTAAACACATCTATAAATATTCTGGAACTGTCTTGAAGACATACCCGAAACCAGATGAAGTCACTTTTGAAAGGTTTCTATCTTTTGCACACATATGCAAGCACTTTAATGAAGAATTATATTATAAAGGTTTCTTGCTATGCCAGCTTGCTTCCAATACTTTAATTACAGGCTATTTGTTAAGTGCCTAATTACCTCCTTGCTTTTTTGCTATAATACCCTTGTCACTGAATTTTTAATGGTAAATTTTCACAGGAGGGAGGGTGAAATTCACCCCCATTATAATCTATGTTCCTATACTAAATCTGTAATTTCTTTTCACCCTACTGATAGGCAATACACAGACTGCTGGCAATACATGAAATTCCTTGCCATTCTCTATGAATTCTGCAGAACATGTTTTAAAGGTATCTGCGAAATAATTTGGACAAACTGACAATACAGGCAGATTCTCACTGGTCATGAGCTCTTCTCTCTGTGAAGGGTGCCCAGCCTGCCACTACCACTTCCATGTCTCTCTAAAGAAGTAAGAATATCTTGGAAAGAGATCATTGCCAGTACTATGCTGCTTGTACAGCTGTAACACTTAACCACATCATAGACTAATTTGGTTGACACTCATTACTCTTACAAAGGAGGCAGATTATAAGGCTCCATTTTAAACCCAGTCTAGACAGGAACAAGAGTTATGATGTTCATCTTCCCCTCTCCTGTTGTCTGGCCACGACTGACAGTGCTGTGAATAGCTCCTCTGCCAAAGAAAAAAAAAATCTGAAGGCAAGAGGCTTGATGTTGCTTGGTATGTGCAAGTTACTCCAGTTACTCAAAATTCCAAGGAAGCTGAAGCTAAAATATTTGGCAAGCAAAAAGCACTTTCACAATACGGCACATCTATCTTCCCTTGGACTAGAAGGACATTTAATCCTTCTGCTCTTCACAGTTTTCAAGTCCTGCTTTACAAACACTGCTCTAAAAACTGAGTTTTCACTTCCGCTAGAAGAGACATTTGGTTTTTCAGATCTATTTATCCATCAATTTCTTCTCAACATCGTCCACAAACCACTTTTCAGATGTCATACACTTGCCTATCAAATCTACAGAAACAGAGGGGAAGGAAAGAAACCTGACCTGTTGTTCCTTGCAAAGGGTCTTGATTTGCACAAGCTGCTATCTGTAGGCGCCCCTGCTCCTTGTTATAGCCAAGCCACCCCCAGCCTGATCCTTGAACACCAACTGATACAGCTGTCAGCTTCTCCTTGAAGTTTGCAAAGGAACCAAAGTCACGCTTGATGGCTTCCATCAATTCTCCTTTAACAGAAAAAAAGCACAGAAAGATCACAGGCATATAAACCTCAATCAAAACCTCCCAAGTTTATCACAACAGCTTTTGTAAGATCTGTACTAAAGGGCCTTAACCTTCAATTGCAAGTCACTTTAGGTAATCAGTACTCTATCCTCCCCAAGGGGGTTCCTTCCTTTAGGCTTTAACTGCTCAACTATCCCTATCCAAACTGGAGCATAACTCCAGCCACTAGGCTGAGTGGGTCTGCAGCACATTTCTTCCCTTTCTGTGAACTGAGTACATATGGCAATTTAATTAGCATGGCTTTGTACAACTATTTTCTCTTATGAAGGTGGCAAGGGTATATTCAGCAGTAGCCAGATATTTTGCAGTGTATACATAATCAGCTCTAGCAATTAAAAGTACTTTGCATATTACTAGTTTTTTATCTTTTTGGCTTACATCCAAACCCCCCCATATACCTCAGAATTTTGGTAACTGTCACATAGAAAGGTGAATTAACTCTGAAAAATAAAGATCCTTTAGACTCCTTCAAAGAGAGAAAATATCATCAATTCTACCTGTTAATTAAAACGAATGCAATAAACCACTGTAACATGCACTAACCTTTAGGTTCCCCTCCTCCATTAGGAGAAAGGTTTGTCCAGAAGATGGTGTGATTGATATGACCCCCACCATTGAACTTCAGTGCAGGTTGAAGTGACACCTGAGTTGTAACATCACCTAAGGATACAGAAAATAAAAATACATAAATAAAAACATTATCATCACCACAACAGGCAGTAAGTTTCTACTAGGCCTCCACTGATATCCAAAATCTTTCTACAAGCATATAACTTATCAATGGAAAGCATAAAGTTTGTACTGTTAACCATGTTTTAGACAGTCACAGACAAACTCTATTAAAGATTTATTATCTTTGACCTTTTTTTATGCTGTAATAAGTGATCTGCAATATTGCAACTATCAGGCAGCCCATACTACACACGTAAGACCTACTGCCATTCCACAGCAGAATAAAGCAACAAGGACAGCCAGAACTCTTTGATGACTCAGCACTTGTAAATTTGCAAACTAAACATCTTTAAACTTCTTAAAACAATTTACAGGGCAAACAGCTTCTGCTTGAGAAAAGTCAATAAGTACAGTAAGCACATACACAAAATGTTCTTCTCCTTCCTATCTTTTGTTTCATTTGGAGTTTTTTTGGAGGGAGGTACTCACAGAAAAGTGATCCAAATCATTTTACTACAGATGACAGAATCCTGCATCTGAAACCAAGATCAAACCGCTCTGTACTTCCTCTCCCTCCACAAAATGCTGTATTCCTTGAAGAATTCACTGGTGCCTTGTGTCTCTGAACAGTGTTGCATCACTTCAATACAAGTCTTTTCATTACTATTTTGGCTTTTAAAAACACTGAAGCATTTCAAATGTTTTTAAAGCTTTTTCCACCACTCCAATACATTTTTTAGTAAGGAATCAGTGGGGGACCTGTTTTCTCCAATCTCAGGACTGAGTAGTAGAAATTTTCTGAGTCACCACAACAACACAGACATGAAGACAATCCTCAAAGATGCAGTACACCTCAAAGCAGTAGCACACCTGTTACTAAGGTTTTAATTCAGGATTCCATATTCTCAGCATTTCCTCACAACCTTCATAGAGGGGTACAGCACCGGAAAAAAGCATCCAATGCTTTGTTTGTAAAAACATTATTTGCTGGATTTAGGTATCACGTTAAGGATAAGAAGTCTCTCATGGCCATTCAGATGGCATCTTTGGGACATTTGCCCTGAATTTTGCATGCCTTAATGACACTTTCAAGTTCATCCAGAGCATACAACATATAGCAAGCCAGAAATCAAAAAGTAACTTAGAAAGCCTTTAATGTGTTCATAACTCTTTATTCCACCATTCCTTAGAAGAACCCACTCCTCAGGAACACTAGAAACTGAGATGGCATTTCACCATTGTCCTTAAACAGTATTTGTGCTGCTGAACTTTGCACTGGGAAAAAAAAAACAATTGAAAAGGGGTAACTTGCCCTTAAGCTAAAGCAAAAGTATATTGGAATTTACTGGTATAGAATCCATGGACAATTCAGTAAACCAAGACAAGAAGGTCAAAGGTGCTCAAGAGAGTAGTCAGCTCAGTTTCTCAGTTTAAGTAATTTGTTTCCTTATAAGAGTGCAATCACAGGTCGCATAATGGTCAAAGAGCAAGGGAAAACTATGGTAGGAACAAGTTTTCAATGAAAATAAGATTCAAGTTAATATCCTTCAATTAGCAAATCTTACACATTTTGATGGGCCAGTGTCCGGACCAGATTAGGTTGAAACAAAGTCCTGTGCTGTCACAGAAACGTAAATTAATTTTCAAATGAACTGACAATGTAAGCCAACAGGATGGCTTTGAGTTTTCTACGCAAATACAGATTAATGAAGAACACATTAAAGATAATCTGAAGAGAATACTTTACTTTCTGTTGCTGAACAAGAGACATTGACAAGGTTCTGCTGTCCAGAAAAGTTATTACATAGTGATCAGATGTGCTATGTAACCCAACACTGATACACAGCCCAGCAAGATTTTTGACTCTGCTCAGTTTTAGTGTGAAAAAACAATGACAATATTGACAGAATGAGGTGGCAGTTCAGACTTTGCGCCGGTCTTAGAATTTTTTCTAATGAGGGTGAAAATACTGCACATGGTATACTGAGATACCAATTAGGAAAAAACCAAATTAATAAACTGCACAATCACAAATATCCCGTGTAATTATTTGTCTGCTTTGGTGTGAATGACCACAACCAATAAGTAATCCATTTGGAAAATAATCTCTGCAGAATCCTTAAGGAAAAATTAATCTATACCTCTAAGTACAAAACATTTCAACAGCAAGTGACGAGGTGCTATCAAAAGCTGAAATTCCTAAAAAATAACTCAAAGGATCCACAACACTGCAGATGCTTCTGATAACCAGAAATTCTGCCTCCACTAGTGGCTGAAGCTTTTGTAATTTAACAGCATCAGTAACAGCAGCAGCACACACACTGTCTTCTTATACTTCAGGTTCCCTCCCTAGTTGTGTTTGCACTAATTACAGCTCCAGAATAAACCTTTCCTAGATCTGCTACTGGCAGGGAAAGGCAGCAGTCAGTCTTGATCACCTGATTCTTAATCGAATCTCATTAGTTCATTAATTCAGACTGTACAAGTTATTTTTAGGCGCACTTAGGTACTTGAAAATCCCCATTCTCTATTCAAATACACTGAGAAATAATTATCAAGGGACACATGGTTCAGGTTTACTCAGATATCAGCAATTCTCACTTTCACCCAAGTCCAAGCAGTTAAATTCCACTATGAAGCCACCCAGCAAGCAGACAGAAGTGAGTCTATGCAGTAATCATTTCTTTGAGATAAACGGATACCTTTTAAGAAGATCATCACAACAGCAAAAAAACCCAGAAAATATTCCACCTTCCTAAAAAGACATACAAGTTATTTCACACACTTTAATCAGTCCACCTGAAAGACTCTAAGTTTGGAAAAAACACATCTCATCTTTCAGCGTAGCTCTGCTACACCTGCAAAGATTTTGCAAAAGGCAGTGTATCTCAAATTTTGGGATCGTAACAAAAAATTCCTGCATATTTTCGTGTCTCACATGGGCTTGTCACCTACACAACCCCTTAATTTGACCCAGTGATATAACTGACACCCATATTCAGGTCTCTGCACTGTGTGTTGTATACATTAACTGCATGTTTGTCTTACCTCAACTTGTAGGCAACTGAGATTATTTACCAAGACTGAGCAGAGCATCTGATGTGAAAACTATCAAGGCACGCAAATTTCACTTTATCTAACTTTGCCAATAACCTTTTATTGCAAAGTACTTGTTCAGCAAAATGACTGCAATTTCCTACTGACTCAGTCTTTGTTCAGTTCAAGTTACTAATGGAGAACGGACTAAACCCACAACAATCAATAAATCTTCTAGTTTTACAGCAATACAGAGAATAGAATTCATGCTTTTTACTTACACTTGATTTCCAATTATCAGCATCGCTGAAGCTACAATAGAAGATTTTCCCCTAACAATATTGCAATGACATAATCCAAAACTTTTAAAAGAATATATCTCACTTGTTTTTTTATTTTGTTCTTCTGTATCATCTACACCAATTAGCTTCCACCTCACCTGTTGATTGCGGAGATACAAACCTTTTGCCAGTGCCTCTTTGTACTTCTCCTCAGCAACGTTCAGGTTGTTCACGTAGGTGGCATGATGCTTGCTGTGGTGCAGCTGCATGATCTCTGCATTAATATGAGGTTCCAGAGCAGCATAGTCATATGGCAAGTCAGGAAGAGTGTGCTTTTGCCTAGAAACCAAGCACCCCAAGGGTGCTACCAACTTGGCACTGCTTCTAGGAAACAAAAAAAAACCCAGAAGGAAATAGTCTTACTCAGTAAAACTTGGGCTTTACCAGTGAAATAGGCTGCATACACTTCTATTCTGATCAGCTGCTTTAAGTACCTGGGGTGATAGCTTAGCCAAAGAAATCAAATTTCCATTTCTCAAGAGTTTAAAGCAAGCATGCTTTGCAGCTTAACTGCAAAGATGAATTCACACAAAGGTCACACATACAGGGCTTTGCACTGTGAAGCTGTTGCTTCTCAAACCGAGCCTCCAGGCCACTGCAAAGACTCATGTATCCTCCCAAGCATGCACGTGAGGGAAATGCAGGGGTAGCAATGAAAAACCAGTAGTAACCTGATGACATTCAAAGTTTCACCTAATCTTTATTGATTAAAAATAGAAGCCAAGATATCGCCTAAGTGTCCTTCCCTCGCTATCGACAAGGTCCGTGCACTGGAAAGTAAAGACGCTAAAAAACCTGCATAGCCACCGGGTTCCCTGGACTGAATCTCTCCAGCATTTGCACGGACATGTGCTTCCCTGTCCCCACAGGGGACACCGGGAAACCACACGGGGCGTCACAGCCGCGATGCGCGGCACAGACACCGCTCAGGTTGTTACCCTTCCCTATTTTAACACCTCGCACTTGTCATGCGACACGACAAGGGCCACCACGAGAGGAGAATGGCCGGGCCGGCAGGACGGTCAGCCCTGGGGCCCGCCGTCGTACTGCTGGTGACCTTGACATAAGCCAGGGACACATCGCGAGCAAAGCCCTCGGGACTCTGAAGAGCGGCCGAGTACCGCGACCCCGGCCAGCAAAAACAAGAGGGTCTGGCAGCACCGTGTCAAGCCACCAGAGCTCCTCGGCGGACGGCAAGGGCAGAACCTGAAAGCGCTCAAGGACGACCGCCAGGAGCCCCCGCAAGGGCGGCGCCGACGCGGAGGGGCAGCCGGCAGCAGCGCGACCTCCCTGCGCGCGAAATGGCGGGGGGCGGACTCCGAGGGGCGAGAAGACGACCCTCCCGCCGCCTCCTCCCCCGCTCCCGCCGTCCCGTCCCCAGCACGGCGGCGGAGGGCGAGGGCGGGGCAGCTGCCGCCTCCCGGTGCGGGTTTCTGCCCAGCCCCGCGCCTTCCCCGGCGCGGCGCGGCTCTCACCTGCCCGCGGCGGCAAAGCGGCACAACATGGCGGCGTCTGCAGCCGGGCGCGACTCTCACGGCGCAGCCGCGGCCCGCCCCAGCCGCGGGGGCTGAGCTCGGCCGAGCCGCAAGTGACACACCCCGCGCTCACCCCCGGCCTTCGAATTCGGGCAAATACCATTTCTTAGCAATGGGTGTAGCTCGCCCTTAGGAACGGAACGGCTCTAGAATCGTTATCGTAAGACTCAGGCCCGCCGTAGTTCCAGCCGAGGCGAGGCTGCCTCAGCGCCCCGACGAAACAGATAAAATGCCGCCCGGTGCCTGTGGCGGGACACAGGAGCACAGCAGAGTTCGGCTTTGAAAACCTGCCGCGCAATGACACGGTTCTGGCAGCATAGTGACGGCATCGGCAGCACTAACGCTACCGTTTCAGCTTTTTTGTCTACGACTTGCTTTTGTTGGTTCATTTCTGGTCTTTGACCCATTTTTTTGGCATCTTGTTTCCCCAAATACGTGCTTTCCTGCATGCAGCAATTCAGCGGCCCTCTGATGCTCATGAAAATCCTTTACCCAATTAATGCAAATGAGTCCAAAGACCCATTAAGAACTGGCTCTCCAGCGAGGTCAGGGAGGAGAAGAAGCTCATCCCTCACAGTTAGGAGGCACTCTGCAGACAAGACAAACATTAGGTAAAATTTAAATTGTACGGAATTCATCTCTGCTACCACAAAACCTTCAGTCTTCATATTTTGTCTTTCTAAATAAATACATATAGCCTTAAGATCTTACAGCACCAACATTTACCAGACTATAAAAATTCAAATTACAAAAATTCAGTGCAGACTAAGCCTGAAAAATTTTGTTGAGAATAAATAACCTCATCTTGCCAGTTGTGAAGAAATCCACCTGGAAAGATCCACAAAGGGAATCCCAGCCCCCTGGAAGACACAGTGCTTCCATGCCTCACTTCTCCAGGCATCCTAGAAAAGGACAGTAATTTAGTTTCTCAGATGAGCCAGCGGTGCTCTTGCATGCATCTGAGCAGTGAAAACAGCTGCTTTAGCAGCAGCTAAGATAGAAGGCAAATTGTCCAAAATCAGCATGTTGTTTCTTCGTCCCTGACTACTGAAAATACATTTAGCAAGATATATAGGTTATATCTAATTTTAAAGAGGAATATATTGTATTTATTGGATCAAAGTCATTTTTTGTTAAAACAAACCAACTACATTCAGCATTATTAAGTGTCATAATCCAGGCACCAACAGCCAGGCAAAACCAGGAATATTACAGGCTTTTTGTAATTAGCATTTGCATATGCAGTATTGCACTGCAGTTCACTAATGCTTGTAGAAAGTGTTCCATGAAAGCAAGTCAATTATGTAATTATATTATTAATTTTATTATTAACTGGCACAGTTGCTGTATTGCTTTCATTTTGGAAGGAAAAAACCCCACACAAAGCACCCCAGCCTGCTTATTTAGAAGACATCTTCTAAGCAGAGAATGACAAAGGGAATGGCTTAACACCTTTTTTTTTCCCAAAATGTTAAAGTCTGATGGTATAACTTGTATTTCTGATTTTTTTTTTCACTATTTAAAAGCAACATACCACTCTTGAGAAAATAAAAACCTCATGTAAAGATAATTTTAAAGTCATGAATGTCCTGTAATACCTGACTGATTCAAGTAAAAAATCATTACCACCTGAGAGCTATGCCTTTTTTTAATGACCACAGATTTCCTCACAAGGCTTTTGACCGTCTGACCACATGAAGTCTGATTACTATATTGTGTTATCTGTATTTTACCGTGTACAGGATCCAGGATGTACATATATCCACAAGCTACATATGCAAGCAATATGATGTTAAGATCAAATAAAATTCATCATCATCAGGGATTTCTGTGATCTAAAAATTCCTTTGGGTGCCAGATGCCAGTACCATTTTTGTATAGGTATTTGTCACTTCCCTTTCATACATTCAACCATACAACTGCCATTTTTCAGGCAATAAGGCCTGAAGCAACATTCAAAAAGCAACAAGGTATCACAATGGAATTTATCCTTCCAGTGACCACTACCAAGTGATTTTAGAACATTGATGTGAACCCTATGAAATTAAAATAGCAGTGGTGCTAGCTATGGACTAGCATGTTTTTAATACAGACAAGCGTACCTGGTAGCATTTTAATTACATCCATTTGTCTTGGACAATATTACTGCAAATACTAATTTATGCCACTTAAAAATACTACCACAGAAGTCCTTCTGTAAGAACTTACTGTAATTGTAAATTTAAACAAAGTCAAGTGTGCTCTAGAACTTCTGAGAAATTCTCCTTTCAAACAAGTCTGTTTCCACAGCAAACTGCAAAGCAGTTAAGCTATTTCTTATTATTTTAGTAGCTACATATGCATTAATTTTATTAGTCGTCTGGTAATTACAAGACTCACAGGTAGAAAAATGTTGAAACTGGACTTAAGTCCACCCTAAAATACACCACTAAGTACTTCTGTCTTACCTTGAACAGTGCTTTTTCATCTTCTTGCTCATGTGCTACCAACACTAAACTAGTAGAGAGAAAATAAACACCAGAAATCCAGGTTCTGATATTCACAGCTCATTTGCTACTGAGCAATAAAAGTATGTTCAATTAAAGGGAATTCTTTCATTCTCTGCACCTGTTAAGAAATCAGTTTCCTCAGGCAGACATTTAAAAACAAAGTTATCCCATTCAAAAGGATGAACTGCTAATTCCTTACATTTTTTAGTTTAATTTGTGCATTTACCTGTTAGGTACTTCAAGCTTTGGGTTTGGCTTGGTTTTTGGGTTTTTTGTAATCATTAATAAAACCAGGTTCAAACTGTACAGTTTACTTGTATTAACTTCTCCTTTCCACACACCGCCCCCCCCCCATCCCCACCCCTTTTCTGCCAATAAGGACAAAACCTTTGGAACAAGCACTACTAGGCTGTCTTGAAATTAGTACTAGTACACACCTACAACTTCATATACTGGGCATACGCTGTATCAGAGAGGATTGACACAGATACAAACTCAACTCAAAAGCAAGGACTATAAATATACTGCATACAAATAAGCCATGTAAGCCAATGCAGAACAATGAGGAAATTACATTATTAAAAGTTTTTATTTAGGTTTGGTCAGTACAGGTAAGATAATATTGGAGTCACAGAGCAATATGCATCAACAGGATACAACAGTTCTTAAAAACTGAGTAACTATGCACACAATTCATAAACATTCGGTCACCTAAGGAGAAAATGCACAGATGTATGGTGGGAAAAACTGTAATTAACACTGAAACTACTACAGGACTCCTTCAGTAAGTCCATCTTTTTAGTGATAAAACTACTGTACTGGGCAAACTTGGCAGTCAAACCCACAGCTATTATGACAAATCTTGAAGGTGGTGTTAAGTATAACAGTATGAGTAAGAATGCCCTTACACAGCACAGGTTCTAGATATACACAGATTTGTACAGACATCATTTATGTTATACTTTATGGAAATAATTTCCATTTCAACTTCACATTAACTCATATAAAAATAACTTGAGCTACACAAACATCCTTTTAGCAACATTCAACGTAATTAACTGTTAAAATTTCCAAAGTGGCAGAGGTATTGAAGCAAAAAGAAACCCACAAAAAGGCAAAATTGTGACAAGTATGCACTAATTTAAACGGCTTCTGGACAGTATCCTCTCCCAAATTCAATGACACTGTATAAAAATTTTGCAGAAAAATGTTACAAAACTGAACCCTGCACATTTACACTGGAGTCCAAACCATTCTGGACATGACGAGAACCCACAGTTCTGTTACCTTTCATGCTCACTGTTTTCTCCTCTTGAGGATCATGATTGGAGTCTGTGTCATTTGAGTGGTGAGTGAGAGAGTTTTCACTGCCAGTGGGAGAGTCTACACTTTCATACCCAGTACTGAGCTGGTTTATGTAGCTACCACTTCCTCTACCAGTTCTATCTTCAGAGTGGTTGGATAGCTTATTACCATTCCCTGGAGAAGCCGGGAAGTCATCTTCCGTGCCGCTACCCTCCCTATAAAATCCAGGCCCAGATGTCCGCTGATGGGAGGAGCTGCCATTGCTTGGTCCGTTTGCCAGGCGGCTGCAGTCTTTGCCCGCAGCCTCTCCCTGCTCTGTGGGCTCAGAGGATGGAGTCCTGCTGGTACCTGGGTTGGAGGCCTGGGACTGCTGCTGCTGGTACTGTGCCAACTGCTGGCGAGTCTCCTTCAACTGCTGCTGAAGAACTAGAATGGTACTCTGCATACCCTCTACCTCCTCATCAAGCTGGATGATGAAGTCATTCAATTCTATGTAAAGAAAACACATTTGATGCAAACACTTAATAGCCCATATACAGTTTAAATCTCAGACAAGAAATTAAAATTCCTCAACATTTTATGCTGAAATTTTTCAATGAACTATTTATCAACTGTCAGGTATGCACTGGTTTTGATACTCTGCCTCTGAAGGAGAAAATGCTTAACAACTGTGGTATCTACCTATTTTCTATACTGCTATTGAAAATATGTGAGAAAAATTTAACTTCTGGGCAAGAAGGGAAGATATTCAGGAAAAAGCTCAATTGCAGTAATTACTACTTTGCAAGTAGATCCTATTGTGTCTACTTTTACTCAAGTATAATTTGCTAACAGAAATACTGTAAAAGTGACCATGAACCATATTCATACGTAACAAATCTGAGTTACTGCAAAACTCTATTCAGCAGCCAAAAGTAGTAGTTTTTCATCATATTTCAAGGAAGTTTCAATTCTTACTGTGTTCAATCCTTTAAATCCTTCAAGAGAGGACACAAAAAGGCCTTCTTACCAATTAACTAATTTCACAGCATGTTTTAATATTTATGTATCAGAGAAAGGTTTTTACAATTAGTATTGCATTCTGGAACAAAACAAATTTGACCGCAAAACAGTGTAAGAAACACTGATTCAGTCTTCAGTTCAACTGCACCCATCAGTATGCCAGAGGAAATAAAATGCAGACTGACTAATATTGTAAGAATTTTTTAAAAACTGTTCTTGCTGCTGCAGAAAACAATCATTAGGAAAACTCTTATTGCAGGAGTAGCATAATCTTGATTTATATATGGGGAAGAAGCAACTCAATGCTGGAGATTACTACATTCAAAAGCAGTAGTCTTTAATGAATGTCTACACTTGCTTCAATTATATACTTGGTAAATTTTGTTGAAGTGCATTATCAACACAGTAGTTACTATTCCCACAAAATTACACTATACAATCACTTACTTTAAGAGTTCTAGTTATTTTATACTCCTACTTTCTCAAAGAGATGAAAATGTAATTGGGGGAAGATCTATTCTTAAAAATGTAGGACATCTCAGAATTAGATGGGATGCCATATCAAGTTTCTGGTATCTTACAATCTTCAGATGTAAACAAACAAAAATATATTCAGGTCTATGTAATGTCTATATAAGGATAACCTATATAGGTTATATTCAGATAACCTAATCTAACATTCTATGAAGAGCCACTGACACTATGCAGAATTTGAGACTGAAGACTTTTAAACCTGCATTTTCCCCTCCATTTAAATTATGCAAGAGGCCAGAGTCTTTAGATAATTTCAATTTAGGTTTACAGTATCACAAAATTTAGACTATAAACACAATGAGACATGTTCATCTGAGTTACCAAAGGGAAAAATCAGTTTTTCATATTCTTAGCTGATCTTTTAAAATAAATTCCAAATTAGTCAGAGTTACCAAGAAGCTTTCTGTTCTCAGTGCATGCCTAGGCTTTATGTGAACAGCTTTCATCTTGCCAATTTACCAGTAATGTGTGCAGTCTAAACATTCCCTATTAAATTGCAAGACTTACAGCACAAAAAAATCTCGATTTCAAACACTGCATTACTGGAGCTGCAAATCCCCCCAGTTCCCCCAAAGTTACGAATTTTGTTTGTTTTTAACTAAGGCTACCAATTAATACTTACTATTGTCATATTTTATTCAATACTGCACTTCCATTCTGGCAAAGGTAATTTTGTATTATGTATATCATCACAAAATTAAACTTGCAGAAGTGCAAGGCAACTTCTATTTTTGTTAAAAAATCCCTTACCATCCTGACTGCTTTTAAGTTCCTCACTATATTTCTTCTGTAAAGCCAATTCTGCCTCAAGCTGTGCAATACGTCCTTGGGACAGCTGCCTTCCAAGCTCTTGATTCTCCTGGATAAGCATTCGACACTTCGCCATTAACTTTTTCCCTGTTTGGCTGCAAAGGAAAGAGCCATCTATCACAAAATGAATATAAAATCTTCAGTTATCTTCCTCAATCACAATTACAGACAAAAAGGAGATGCGATTTCTGCATGTCACAATTCAAGGAACATTATGCCTCAACATAATCGTCATAGCAGAAAGTCTCCCTTATAGTTACCACATGCTGTTCCAACGCCAGTTCATCTTCTGTCGCTGTCCCACAAAGTGGAAGGCAAGTTTTATTACTGAAAATATGAATAAGCATATTGTACTTTTTTAATACCAACATCTGGATTATCAGTATGCACAATCTTGCATGTGCCAATTCTTAACCAAGTTAAATATTTGATTAAAGATGTGTTTTGCAATTCAAAAGATCAAGGACTGCATAGAAACTATACAAGCAAATTATAAACAAAATCATTTCCCATTTGTTGTAGCAATGAAATTTTGTAACTGAATTTGGGTGAAGAAAAGTTGCTTGGGGGAAATAATAAATCTCATGTTCATTTTTCATACTGACGACTGTTTTTCTTTAAGAGGCTTAAACATTCATTTAAATGCTGTCCAAGTACTCGTTTAAAAAATGAGATGTCTATTTTTCAATTCAACTTATATGTTTGATAGTCACATGCACAGTCTGCTTCATGATTTCTATGGTCAGCATTTCTTAAGTACATCTTGTATGGTGAAGAGGAATGAAAATGTAGCTGAACATTGGAAGGACATCAAGGAAGGGGTATATTATCTATCTACTTCCTTTAAAATGACAGATTTCAGATTGTAAGTAATGATCATTAGGACATTCAGTTTCTGAAAGAAATGTGAAACAGGTAGGAACTGACAAGATTTTCTTTACTAAATTGGTAACATTACACATCTTTAATCTTCATGATAAAAATCTCATTGTAAAGCATTATAGGAAGTAGTATGCAAATTAATATATAGGCAATACAGCCAACTCCATGAAAGAGAAAAACTGAAGTCCTTTAGGACTCTTAGTCTGCCAAGTCAGGATAGCATCCCCAAACAGTTCTCCTTTTAATAGGCTCAGCACCATAATGAAGCTGTCTTCTTTTCTATAGAAGTGTTAAGCTCTGCCAAAACGCCCAAACTTGAACAGTTTTATTGTGAATTCAATAGCAAGACTTGCATTACTTTAAGACCAACGTGGTCATTTAATTTTTTTTGTATGCTTTTAAACAAGTGACAAATACTGAAAAAAAACCTGAGGATTAAAAAAGTAGAAGAGGAAATATCTACTACAATCACAGCCACAGTTCTCTCCTGAAACCAAAATACAAGAATTTAAAACAGCAATTTCCTTATCAACTACCTTCTGAGCACTCAAGCCTTAAACGACTTTTAAGTTCTCTGCCAACTCTGCCCCATTTAACATTTTTCAACTGACTTTCCCAAATCTTTCAGATGGGCTGCTCCAGAAGGAATCTGGCTGTGTAAAGTCCTGGAGGCCTGAAAATCTGCTAAAGGCAGCAGCCTGTTTTCTTTCTTGATGTGATGTCCAATGCCAGGTCCTTGAAGTTTAAATTGTGCCGACCTAATACAGTCCAAGTCGCACATTTAAGATGCAAGTTTCCTTAGAGATGTTCATTCTGTGCAAAGCAGGACCACTTTGGAGATAACCAATGTGACAGATCCCAAAAGTTATTAGGCAGACATGATTTTTAGCCATTTGCAAATTCCTGTTACTGTATTCATCATCACTACAAATAGAAGAAGTTTACAATGCTTAAGTCATTTAATGCTTTTCTCTTCACAAACCAACACCAACTGTAGAATCAGCAAGTACCGGTTACCTTGGAATTGGGACAATTTTAGAATCCCATTAATATCTTCAGGTTAACTCCTGCCAAAATGTAAAATATTTATTACCTGTATAGAAATTTGCATAGTTACCTATAATGCTATTTCTTTCCATCAAAATTTTTCCAGATGTTCTGAACTAGTAGAAAATAACCCTTGCAATTTACAAAAAAGACAACACATTCAAGAACATTAAATACGTTAACTATTAAAATAATTCCTATGAACTGTAAAACTAAGTTCAGCATTGTTTTCACAAATCCTCTTGAACATACATGCAACAAAACCTGTAAGAATGTAAGCGGTTAAATTTCAGAAGACTAAAGTTTGTTGTACTAGGCTTATTGTAAAATGATATTTCAACTAATTTTTATTCCATGTTTATACTCTGCTTAATGATGGTTAAAATGGCTTAGCATAGCCATTCCTTTGATTACATGCCCTTTTATTTCCCCCTCCAGACATCAGCAATGTTTATGCTGCACAGCTTTATCTACATTAAGGTCCAGAACTAGCTCTGCTTAGGGCTGCAGTTAATGTGTTAACCACCCCAAGAACACCAGTTTAAGATCTGAATAGGGCCACTGCCTCTTTCAAAAACCAGGCCAGATGCCATGAAATGAGTAGCTGTGTACAAGGATGGACAATTAAAACAACTGGGGGAGGGGGCCCAAGATGCAAAGAGAATGAAAAGAAACCTACAAATATTTCACATGAGCCAATTTCTTCACCTTTCAAGAAACAAAAACCAGTAAAATCTCAACCCAGTTAACAAAGCCTCAATTATTTACCAGGAAATAACTCTACCTTTCTATATTCCAGCCACTGCATGTATGAATTATGCACATTCACATCACTGACTTAAAATTATATGATGCAAATTAGGGTATGTTGTAGCTACAGAAATAACATTTTCTTTTGACACTTGGGTTTGAAAGGAAGTGGCCAGTTACTTGTCTCTCCTCAGTTGTACTCACACATTCAGAGCCTGAGGACTTTAGAAAACAACCAACCCGTATCTAAATGTATTAAATAACTTTCTGAACTCCAAGTTAGAAACAAGCAATCTGCATGGCATGCCTCTTTCAACACAC
This sequence comes from Ploceus nigricollis, assembly GCA_013399945.1. Lineage (NCBI taxonomy): Eukaryota > Metazoa > Chordata > Aves > Passeriformes > Ploceidae > Ploceus > Ploceus nigricollis. The sequence goes on along the minus strand of VXBC01004932.1, from coordinate 604,901 downwards.
TGTAGTGAACTTTACAAATGGCTTGGTAACACATTAACAATTTATTAATATAAGTCTTACCTCTGTTTTGATGCTAGATCAATAAAATCTTAGATACTGCTATAGCAAAATCATTCCAGATGTTATCACTTTTTAAAAAGTAAAGTTTTTCTGTGGATTTTTCTTTTTGTGTTAAGTCATTACTCATGCAAAAAAAAATAAACCTGCATAAGTATACTACTCTTTGATCCCATATTAATAATCTGAAGCACAAACAGTTAAAGATACTTTCAAGTCAAAATTATGCAATGGCATCTTAAAGTCAGCAAAACTGTTAGAATACATCACCTCTGTGACAGCTGAATGTGTCTTTTTAATTTAAAAACGAATTTTTTAAACTGAGTCATAAAACGTTGCCCAACTGTTTTGAAAAATCAACACCTCAGATTACTAAACAGAACTCTATTTGCTACGGGAAAAAAACAAACACACAAATGCTACACCAGATCTACATTTTGCTTTACAGACCTTAGACGTTCACTCCCAACTGTCCCAGATCGCTACTCTTACAAGTAACTTGGGACAACAGAACAGAGGCATCAAGAGAATAGCAAAAACTCCTTCACTGAATCCACCAAAGAAAATGCATGCATTTAAGGTTTTTTTGGTTTGTTAAAATACTGACTTCTTTTTCAGCGAACGAGACAATGCAGAAGTAACAACCTGTTCAATTCTCGTTCATCCCAGGAGTTTCACGATACAACAGTATAACCAGAAGTGTTCCTTGAACTACGTATTACAACTATTTCAAGGCACATTTTATAGAGAAGCACAATACAAAAAACCCCAGGTGTACAACGGAATAAAAACACCCCACCAACACTGAAGACAGTTGCCATCATGTGCCTTCTGTATTAAGCATTTGAGATCAGTTCTTAGAATGAAGATCGAAAAATTCTCATTTCTGCATGAAAACATGCAGTGAAATTCTAATCACAACCAGTTTTTCTTATACATGCTAGTTGTGATCAAATATATATTGCTTCAAACAATTTTAAACCTGCATTTAGATGGAACGTACATTTTTGTACAGTCCTAATTTTGAGGCGTCCACAGTATTACCAACCATCCAGAAAACAGTTCATTATTTAGCAACAGTGACTTAAGGCTGCATCAAGTGCTAGAGTGCCCAAAGGCTGAACAGTCAAATATGTACACTACCACTGTTGTGATATCAAATAGCACTCTTGTGGCTATTCAAAACTGGTTAGCAAGTAAACTCTTTAATGCAAAATTCACCTCATCGAGTTTTGACCCAGCAGTTCAGTGAACAAGCAGGAAGTCCACAGTCTTATTGGCAAAACTGACTTACAGTGTCTCTAAGTCACTATGCTCAAGGTTAAGAGCGAAGCATATTCCACTTCTACATTTTACGGGAATTTTACATGTTCAATTCATGATTTATAATCTCTAGGTTCTCTCTCCTCCAAACTGTCTGTAGACACAGTGTGCCACAGACTTAAGACTTCTGTTTCTCCCTCTATTTTCTTCAAATAGAACAATTTTGCAAATGTCTACATGTTCTAGAAAAGATTTTTTTTCGAAGATGGCCATTTCTTCAGAACAGTCCGACGCTGTCAGGCCTCTGAAGCAAAGGGGAGAAAAAAGCTGAAACACAAGGCTCATCTGGTAAGTTTTACATTAAGCATTACAAGCTGGACAGTATAAGAATGTGGCTTTTGCCTCAAAACGTCTGAGTCTTGGTGTGGAAACGAGTACTTGGCTGTCCCACCATAGCATTCTCGTAGTGGGACTGTCAGGGAAGTCTTGACTGGGGAGTATTTGTTTTGTTTACCTATCAGGCGTAAATTTCCAGGCACTCAGTTCATTTTGGGCTTGTTCCAGTTTGTCTTTAGTCTGTTCCAGTTCACCTTTCATTTTTAGGAAAAACAAGTTGATGGCTGGGTCTACCATTGTTGATCGCAGTTGGGCAACACTAGGCTGCTGGACTTGCTTGAGGTACTGAATCTGATTCTGCACAAAATAAGAAAAAAAGACTGTTATTCATACAAAATTAAAGAAAAATTATAAGTCATTTCAATACCAGTGTTTACTCCAAAGTTAACATCAAGGTAGCTTGCCTTCTTTCACACTGTAACCCGAAAAACGCAGGATAAAAATCACTTGTGCACACTTTGCACCCTTGTCCATGTGCCTGCTCACCCAAGCCCCCATCCTAAGCACCTGCCATGCTTAACCTTTCACGGCAGATTCCCCTCCAGATCCCAAGATTATTTTCTACATGTCAATTTACATTTGCCAGAGCAGTATCTGGAGCATTAGAATGCTCCCTTTCTTTTGTATCTGCCTGCACTCCTTCTGGGGAACAAAGAGCATATGGAAAGAATTATCTGCTTAAAACAGACAGTTAATTCCCACTTAAATTCAGTAGAAGTTATTAAGGAACATTACAGCAAAAATTGACAAGAAATATTTACAAGCAAATAAAAAGGTTTTTAGAGCCTTCTGAGGTTTTTTGCAAATGTAATAGTCACTTATGATGCAAGATTGTGTATCTCTAAAAAAAAAAATTTAGAAACATTAACAGCAATTAAAACAGATTTTGGTTGGATTTTATCTCTTTGCAAAAACTCCAAGCCAAAGAAGTTACAAAATTGTATGTTTAAAACACTTTAAACAGTCAAAATTTCAAAAGAAGTAGTAACTGAGAGGTTTTCTTTTAAATATAGTATTGATTGCTCAAAACAAATGTAAACAAACAGGATTAACTTTGAAAGTTTCTTCAATTTTAATCCCATCACAACAGATGTATCTTAAATTGTATGAAAAGTACGTGTTTAGAACCCTGCTCATCACCAATACTGTATCAGCCTGCACAGAATGTGTTGATTCTTAAATTCAATTTATTATGCTCTCTGTATCACACACATTGTTTCATCAGCAAGAGGTGAACAGAATCACACGATGCTGAAAGACATGAACTGGAAGTCAGATGGTTTGCTTCCCATGCAGGCAGTCCTGCAATCAGACTTGAGAGCAAGAGAGTTTAATTGACAAACCCTAAAGGGAAAGAATCCCACTGCACTCTCTCCTTTCCTTGGGACACAGCACAGCCAGTAGCACTGACCTTAACCATGTTCCTGTACATGCAGTTACTCTCTTACAGGGTCTTTACACAGCAGTGGTGCAGAGGATGTACAGAAATCCTATGTACATTCAGTGTGCAGTAGCAACCTCAGTTACTTCTGAATTGAGTGTAACATGTTTTAATTTATATATTGTTAAGTAGTAAAAATTTCTGAATTTTATTTCAAGTAAGTGGTTTCAAAGGTACTGGAATAACTGAAGTATTTCCTTTGACACATTAACTTGATATTATAAAAATAAAAATACTTAGCTACTTAAAACTGAAATCATCATACCTTAAATTTTAAATAGACAAAGTTCTATGTACACAGAAAGAAATATAAAGAGAATAAAGCACTGCATATAAATATTTTTCAAGAAATAAAGAATTCAAGAACCCACATACAAGGTGGATAATGTATGTAGAAATAGGAAATCTAGATGAAGGTTATGCTAACATTTCTTGGATGGCATTTTACCTCTTGGGTCCTTTGCCTCACTGAATGCAAAATATATTGTTCACTGAATTAAAATCAAATTTATTCATTGTTATTGATGTATATTTTCTATCCATTCAATTTTTTGATTCTTCTGCTACTGAAGTATTTCAACAATCTCTCAATTCTTTGTGATGGCTAGAGCTAGTAGACAGTAAAATCTACAACTTCACTGGCAACATATTTCAGAAATATAATCATGATACAGCAACACTGTTCCAAATCCATTTTTAAAGAGCCATTACTAACTGGGGAGGGAAAAAAAAAAAGGGCCACATTCCTTGTCTTACAAAGGCCCAGATTCCTCCCCCTTCCACTGTAAATCTAAAAACTGTAACAGATTCCCTGGATCACTAGCACATAGAATTGCTGCCGCTGCTCTTCAGTCATACCAGAAATGCACTTAAACACTCCAGAGGACCCAGCCAATGCTGTGCAATGCCAGTTATTTGACAATCTCATTGGGGTCTCTCCAGCTCACACTCCTGAGCCCAGCAGATGGCACCTGCACAGGACTTCAGCTCAACCATCATTTCTAAAGCAGTCATGTAGAAAAAACTTACTTAAGCTTAACAATCCTTGCTCATTCCCTCCCCAAACTTGAAAGACCATTCTTTCCCTCCACTTTTTCCAACTTAAATCTTCTCAATTCCTTCACAAGTGCTTTCCTCAGTTGTTAACTCCAGAGTTCTCATCTGTCAGGCTTTTCATCCATGAAGACCTAACAACCTCCTCCCAGTACGACCTGCTCCCAAAGCAAGCCCAAATGTCCTCCCCTTTCTGCCAATTTCCTAATTACGTTTGTCTTCCTGCTTAGCCAGTCCAAACCTCACATTCTTGCTCCCTCTAATCACTTTCTGGTATGAGTCACCTTCCACTGATATTCCAGGTGGTAAGGGTTAGGGAGCAGGAGAGTTTGCCTACAGCCAGGACCAACTTCAGGCTACAGCTGAAGATACAGGAATAGTCATGTCCAATGCTAGACCCCAGGGAATGCCCACTCTAACACCTGAAATGCCTACAGACTGTTCATATTCCCAAACATGAAAGCACACACCAGCTGGTATTTTTCAAAAGCCCATCAGATGGACAAGTAGAGATAATTTTCACAAACAGAATAAAAATCTTGCTATCAGCTTTCTCTCTGTTCCAACCCAAGGCAGGAGATCACTGAAAGCAGTCTATTTAGAGGACATCAGGCTGTGTGAGGTTTTGTTCATGTGGCTTTTTATTATTTTGTTAAAGACAGACAATAACATTTTCAACCCCCCCTAGTTCTCACATTCGTGGAAACAGTTGCATGCTTTCAACTGAAATCATCCAAAGATAGCTACAAAGAACAGACACTCTAAACATGATGAATTCACAAAACAGATCACAGGTGCCTGAGAGAAAGCATAAGCAACCTAAGTCAGATCAACTGTATATCCTTCTCATAAGGAAGGAAAAAAGTGCACAACCAAGAAGAGAAACACAACAGAGCTGTAACCTAAACCACAAGAGTAATGACTACCTAGTGCTACAGTCCAATTGCACCCACAGAAAGTTCCACTCATTGTTATCTGTTCCATGAAAAACATATTTGAGCAGCAAGTATTTCCAAATGCCTACCCACTTACTGACTCTCAGTAACTGTGTAGTAGCCTGGAAGGAGGTTAAGGCCTTTCCCTGAAGTAGCATTAACCTGACCACCACCTCTGCCAGAAATAAAGCTTTATGTAGCAACCATAGCCAATACCCTACCCACACTTCCCTAAGAACAGCAACCTCTTCTGTCTGCTGCTGACAACAGGGCACACAGAATGTCAAATGCCTGGACTTCAAGGGAGCCCTTAGTGACCCTAAAATCTCAGAGTAACTTTGCAGCACCTGCCACAGACTTTTACTAAGCTGTTGGCTCTGAAGAAATCCATGTATTTTCCTGCTAGACTCAGCACAGAGCACTAGAGAGAATGGAGCTATGCACTCCCCTCCCATCTTGTTGCTTCAAAAACAGCACTGACACACAATAAGGGCAATGATTCTGCTACTGCTGCTCTGATATGCACACCTACACTTTCAAGATGACAGCTGGTGACTTTCATAAGCTGAAAACATGCTAAAAAGCCATTATTTTAAAAAAAGGTGAAAATTAAAACACCAAAATAGAGTTAATCACACCCTATTTTAAAACAGAGCTACTGTACTTTAGTAAGCAAGGTGTTCTACACAAGTGATCAGAAAACTCAGTCTTTGCCAACTACTAGCAGTCGAATGTGGTACGGTATTAAGTTTTTAACCATTTAAATTTGAAAGCAGTAAGTTTGTAAGAATAAAATGTCCCCAGAACACATCTGTAGTTTTTCAAGAAACTAGACACCATAAATGCTCAGGTCTAATTAAAATGTGACAGGAAAGACTGAAGGCTTACATATAAGTGTTACTGGTATATTTCACATGTAAGTGTGGATTATAAAAAAATTGTTAACTATAATAAAAATATGGAAAAATTATTTTATGGATTAAAATCAGGCATGTCAAATAACATCACATGATGAATAGCTTATTAAATGATTTAGCAACCTGTAGCTTAGCTTTGCATCTTATCCAACATGAGGTATTTTTCTACTGTTACTGTAGTGGCAAAAATACTCTCTAGTAATATAAAGACAAGCAGTCCTTCAGACCTTCTTGAAACTATGTGCATTTTTAAACTTCAAAATACCTAAAGGTGACCATGTCTCCATTATACACCTCCAGTGTATCCATTTTACACCTTTTCAAGGATGCATCTTCCTACCTCCATATACTGTGGAGATTACATCCTCAGTGTTATTCTTGAGTCAAGAGCAGGAGAAATATAAGCCACCTGAGTGTGTGGACATGTGTCGGTTTTTTGTTTCTTCTTGGCAGGTTGTTATTCACCCTTTTTTCTTTATTGAAGTACACTGAAAATAAAAGCTCTTCAGAACTTATTCTAAACAGATGTTCTGGAAAGATTATGCAGCTATAAACATCTAACAAAGTGCAGCCAAAACCCCTATAGTCTTCGTGATATTCAAATCATTCATGATAGTCAAATTCAAAGCATTAAATACTTGAAGTTTGTAACTTCAAGGGAGAAAGAAAGGCAAATAGAGTACACACAAATTTGGTTTTGGTAAAGAACTCAAATTTCTTTTTATTTATTTTATTAAATATTAAAGTATTTACTGCTTTAGCTATATGCTAAGAAGTTCAAAAGAAAAAAAACCCTGTTATTACTACTGTTCCACATAGCAGAATTTATCAGTAAAACCTGACAAGTAAAGCAGGACCAATACAGTAGCCTTACAACTAGGAAGTGCTGCAGTACTGTACCAGAACAGATCTTCACTGGCATCCTGGCCTGCATTAGCAGAGTGCTGCCAACAGGCTGAGGGAGGTGATCCTTCCTCTCACTTGACACTGGTGAGATATTTGGGGTAATGAGTTCAGATCTGGACACCCCAGTACAAGAAAGACACAGACATATCAGGGTGAGGCCAATGAAGGGCTGTGAGGCTGATTAAGGGGTTGGAGCATGTGACACAGAAGCAGAGGCTGAGAGTGTTAGGGCTGCTCAATCTGGAGAAGAGAAGGCTCGGGAGATGTTACCAATGTGCATAAATACCTGATGGGGAGTAAAGAAAGCAAAGCCAATGGTGCCCACTGAAAGTATAGGAGGTGATGGGCACAAACTGAAACACAGAAGTTCCACTTAAACATAAGAACACACGTTCTGCTGTGTCAGTGGTTCAACACTGGCACAGGTCACCCAAGAGTTTTGCAGTCTCTGTTTCAGGAGATGCTTAAAAGCCAGTAGTGTGCAGTCCAGAGTAACCTGGTCCAACTGACCCTGCTGTGAACAGGCAGGCTTGACGAGAAACTGCAAGTCTCTTCCAACCTCAATGATTCTGGGCTTCGTTTTTTACCACTGCAAAGTAAGCCTTAATTCCCTTTATTTTTTTCCTGTTTATAACACTGTGAACTAAAGTGATCTTATGGTCTTAAGAGCAGTGAAAACACTGTACAGAGTTCAGTCACACTACTATACCTGACTGCTCTTCAGGCAAAAAAGAAAGACTTAAAAAGCAAAGAAAGGTACAACACTAGTTACTAGTTTTGCACAGAGCTTGTATTTTTCATAAGAGAAGCTCTGAAGAGTATATTACCAAAACTAGCAATAAGCTTTTTATAATCCTTTCAGAAACTTCCAGATTCAAGCAGAATGACAATTATGTTAAGAAGGTAATCCAATATGAGATAGTTTCAAAGAAACCAAAACTAAACACAGATGTAAAAGTCACAGAAAATGGCCAGAAATGAAAGAGCAAGAAACAAAGATAAACAAAATGTGTATCCAGAACAGTAGAAATTAAGCAGATCTGACAAATTTCAAAAGAACTTTGAACGAGTCAGTAGCAATTTCACCTATCCAGCCAAATAGACAGAGGCTTACAAATAGGCTTACATTGTTATCCAAAGGCAATATAAGTGTCAGCCTAAAACCTCCTAAATAAAACCAAATAAACTCAATCATATCCTTATGTTTTTATTTGTGCCTGACTCTAATGATACTCAGAAGTAACATTTTTATAGATATGCACTGTAGATAAATGCTAGAAGAGAGTAAGCGTGACACATGCAAGAATTAGCTTGAAGCAAACCAAGTTTCAACCACAACTGCTGCTGAAAATCAACAGCAATAACTAATATTAAAAAACTCCCAAACTTTTAAGACGTGATCTTTACTAATTCAATTAAACTACCCTGCTGTGTCTTTAAACGCAGAAAATGTGATGGTGTAGATACACAAAAAACATAGCATAGAACATAGGTACTGGCTCAACAGCTGATGTTGCTGCAACAGTTTGAACACACTTATCCTTTCTACATACTTACAGTACACTCTTGCATCTCCTGCTCCTTAGTTGCCAGCCTCATCACCAGAATATTTTCTCTTCGGGCAGACTCTTGCTGTTGCTGTTTCAACTTCTCTTCAGATTCTCTCAGCCCCGTCACATCATTAGCTAACACAAGCAAAATAATACAGAGAAAGCATGTTTTATAGTACCCTCTCATAGGAAGTTTTTAAAAGACAGCTAAAAGAAGGTAAAAACCAAATTAATAAACAGAGAGTCAAACAGTTACGCTTTTTGCAGACGTGTTTAACTAGCATAAACACAAAAATATGACATTAAGTATTGGAAAAGCTTAACAACAGGTGGTTTTAAAGCTGTATTCCTGGTCCTTCTTTAAGACTTACTAAAATTTTCAACATGTTTCTATGCTTATATAGGAAATCACTTTGTGCTGCAAAAACCAATCTGCAGTCTGTAAAACAGTGCTGTTTATGGGCAACCCTCAAACTGGCCTCAACACTTAATGAGCAAACAGTAAGACGTTCAAGAACATTCTGTCACAACTAGAATTCTGATCTGTGGACATTTATGAAAAATTATATAAAATATGAGAGAAGGCAGCACATTTCCAAAGCACTCAAACAAAAACACATGCAAGCAACTCGATACCAACTGTATACATTCACTCTGCTATTTGTCATATGTAAGACAATTAAAAACTTGAAAAATTTAGATTTTCATTTTTTCCTAATTTCTGGAAAATAATCACCTGTAAATATAACCTGAACATCACAAATTGCATCAGGACAATGATTTCTAAATAAATCTTTGCAGATAATTCATTAACATTGACTACTATTGCCTGCACTGTTTCCAAAATCAAGAAATTGGGACTGTTGAAACAACTTGTTTATCTATGTTTAGACAGTTTGACATGTGAATGAAATCACCTGTTTCCATTTGCTGTATTTTATTCTCTCCAAAATCCAAAATATTATGAGACAGCAGTAGAAGGAGGATGTAACAACAGCAAAAGAGAGGACATCCATTTGGACTGACAGAAAAACACCCTTCAAACTCAGTGGTACTACATCTTTAAGTATTTAGACTGAAAAGGTGACTGAAAACAGGAAATGTACCATCTCTAGCTGGCAAGATAACTTTTAGAAGTGACCTAGGATTGGCCGTTCAGTCACTCCCAGAAGGTATTCATATTTTATCACTTCAGAGCAGGATGTTTTCCCCATATTACCTTCCAAAACACCAAGTTTTAATGATCACGTAAGAATGACACTCAAATTTGCCTAATCAAATAATCCTTGGGGACTCATTTTAGACATTTACCTCTAAACACTGTTCCCCCTCCCAGCCTTACAATTCTGCAAGACTACTAAAAGCAGAGACATTCCTGGAGTATTTCAGTAGATAGAGTTTCCTTTTCTAATGGTAAAGTTCTGAAAGTACACCTATTTATGGGATTATGCTTTGAAGCCTTCCCCTGCCCAGTAGTCTGTGTCCTATAGATGCAAAAATAAGACTTTTTAGATGGTAGGATAAATTTGGAAGTGGAAAAGAAGTTGGTAAGAAAGCTGGGAGAAGCTGAAAAAAACAGGGGCTCTTTTCCTGACAAGTAACTGACATAACAGATTATTATATCTTACTTCTAGAAAGCACACATATTACTTGATCACTCTGCTTTATGCATTCTGATAATTTGCACCATTTTGAAACCCGGCGAACTTACAATTAAGGTCTGTGTACTTGCCCTCCAGAGCTTGCACATACGCTTCATATTGCTTCCACCTGTCGCAGATATAAAGAGAAAAAAAAAGAAAATTTTCTGAAGGTCTGTTTATTAAATCAAGGCATCTCTAAGCTTTCAGAGCACACACTGATAATCAGAAAATGTCAAGGGGGAATTACACAATTGCACAATTGACAATTCTAGTTTTAAAAAGGGACCTTTTAATCGTGGAAATAGTTAAATCTGCTTTGTATCTCAGAGGAACAAAATGTTAGTTGTGCATTACAACACTTAAAAGTGACATCTTAAAAATTAGTATTTTAGACAAACATTAGGATCAAACACTACTTATTTTGTTATCTTTGTAAAGTACCCTATATACATCTTATTCTCATAGCAGAGCAATTCAAACAAAATTCTGTAACAGCAAGTGCGATACAAATACAACATTAAGTATGTTACCAAGTGAACAGGACAACCAGAAGTGCATCGTAACACTAGAAATGGCAGTCTAGGTTAAGCAGTTGTATCAGCTAATTCAGGTTAAGACCATTCTCTGATTATATTCATCATCCATAAGCCAAACAGTTTAATAACTCTTTGAAAACATGTTATTTAGGAAATTCATCCACAGGCAAAAAACATCACTTAAAAACAGCACTGCATTTTATACAAACCATCAAATCTGGAGCAAATAAAGGCTGCTGTAAAGTTTAGCATTAAATGCTTTACAAAAAAGTTTGCAGCACCGTGTTTTGGGATTTTTAAGTAGTACTCTGCACCTAACTATGTGTGTTCCTCATGATGGTACAACTGGACATTATAAAGAAAATTCATCTAATAGCTTACCACTATAGAAGAAGGTGTCTGTTCCCTCCTCCCAATTACCTTCTCTCCCTGATGCTTATTTTATGCCAGACTCATCACAACTGCTCCATTTTAACTCTCTAACCTACACTACTACTTTAATTTAAACTATAAAATCTACTTCTAGGTAATTGGGACCATTTAGTGAATTCAGATGGCACATTAAAGGGTCTAAAAAGCATCAGGGATCTGTAACAGCAAGCAAGACCACATCACTGGGAAAAGGAAACGGAAGCACAAGATCTCTTCCTTCAAGCAACAACAAAATTTTACATCTCTTCAGCGGAACATGGCAACAGTATGAACGAACTCTCAAAGCTCTGTAAAAGAGAGCAGTAGTATTCGTACTTAACCCTTAAACTAATCTCTCTGCTCTAAAAAGTTTCACCATTTGACCATCAAAAATTCTATGTTAGTTCAGGAGATTTCCATCTCCCAGAAGTAAAACTGAAGTGGCCTACTAAACAGCAAATCTGGAAAGAAAGAACCTAATTTTACATTAAAAAAAAAATACATGCAATAAACAGTTGGTCTTCAAATATAGAGGACTACTTCACTTTTAAGTTACACCTCACAGCCCAAATACAGTTCTATCAAAATCATGAGACACCCCCCCCACACTCCCCTAACAGGAGCAATATACAGAGCAAGTGAAATGAGGACATTACACAAGTTAAGTAGATGTGCCAGACTGCTAGCTGAAAGAAAAGGAAAAGAACCCCCAAAATAACCACCAACAAACAAACCACATAGCCTACGGTCACCAAGAATAGATAATAGATAGTAGTAGTCGATAATAGCTCTAAGTCACCTCTCAACAACTGCTAGTATTTAAGCAAGAACCAAACTCCTGGAGAAGAAAACCTAGATGGCACTAGGCCATGTCATGGATTTCAAGTCATATGCCTACCAACCCTTCTAGTAAATATAACAATTCAGATGTGGCATTTTGTCAAAAACCTGGTCAAGACTCTTGCTGTTCAAGCTGTTCATTGGGTCTGGCTGAGACAGAGGTCATTTTCCCCACAGCACTGTGCTTTTGGAGTTGGTAACATACCAGTGTTTCAGCCACTGTTCTAAGTGCTCATGCATCATCAAGGCACGTTTTCCAACATTCCCCCCTCACCAGTAGGCCAGGAATGGACAAAATCTTGGGAGGGACCACAGGCAGACCCTTGACCTCCTTGCCTTGCCCCAGATTATGCCTTCCAGCACACCTGTAGCAGACTAAGGCAGCTCATTGCTGAACCTGAGTGGGAGAAGAATAACAAAGGCTAAAAGGCAGATTTTTTCCTCCCATCAGTTTGCTTTCCACTCAATATGGCAGTTTATGTCCATAATCTGATGGTTCAAAATTAATAACCTGAAGAGCTTTACTGAAGCGCTACTTGGAAAGGCATTCAAGAACAGACACAGGAGAACTGGGAGGACACTCCTGAATCTGTTCTGCGTTCAAGGGATTGCTTACAGTCACACAAGAACTGGAAGGTAACTAAGCAGCATTATGTCGGTTACTTAATTCCCTTAATCCTCTAAAAATATTTAGCAGACTTTATAGAGGTAATTTGAAGCTATGAAGTCCTAAATACTTTTTCATGAAGCACCAATTTTTTATACTGAGCTTTGGGGCTCACAGTAAATTATAAGCAGTCAGGGGTTAAGACACACACTGAACCCAGGCCATTCCAAAAATGACTGGCTCTAAGTCCCTGTTGACTGAAGTTTAGTAAAAGCACTGTATTTCCTCAGAAATGCTTGTGTATATTGGAGTGGTTCAATGTTTTACCAGCTACCCACTCAGCTAAGCCATCAGGGCAATACTGATCAGATTTTTAGCTATGATCCCCAGAGTATTTCTTTACCGTGTTCCTGGCTCTTCTTTCTCTCAGAAGCTCCTACAGCCAAGCTAACTACTGCATTAAAGAAGGGAAAGTTTAAGATGAGTCCAGAGCAACAAGTCATGAGACAAGCAGAAATTCAAGGTCAAGAATGACCTATGTTGGTCCTGCTCATGTTTAGTCAACAAAAGTTACAATGAACAGACCTAAGTTATGTACTTCATGGAAAACAACAGTAAAATTGGGACTGATGGCACAGAAACTGAAAAAACCCCCCATTTTTTCTATATATGTATTTCATCACTGCAACTGCACAGCAATGGTGACTTATTACCTAAAAGACTAAAAGGTGATTACACGTGTCTGTCTCAAAAAGCATTTGCCTCACCGAAGCACGGACCAAAAAAACACATTCCAAATCTTAAGACAATCTAGAGGTCAACACGTGCTTTTCTACATCACAAAGTAATAGAAATGCCATTGATTAAAATATATGTGTAATAATAATATTTTATTCCAGCTTATAGCTGAAGCCAGCAGTTAGTGCAAAAATTACTAGTTTTACATGAAATCACAGTTAGAGGTGAACTTACCAGAAATCCATAATTTGGCCCCCATACCAAAAAAGTGTTTGAAAGATTGATCTATGCAAACTAATCAAATGGACATGACCAAAATGGAATTTAAATTTCCATTTCTGGGTATATTGAACAGTTATCCTCCTTAAATCCACCAAGTACCCTTTTTGACAGCATGTTAGTTTTTCTACACGCTAAGAAGATGATTCAATAGCAACAGAGCTGTCATTAGCAAATTCCCGTCTGCCTCTTTGTTAACACAGGTGAGCTCCTGACATACTTTACCTCCTTGGGTGTATTCCATCACATTCTCTCCTGAATATGTGCTGGAAATTCATCTCTTCTATGGTAACAACTAATCATTGCAAGTTAAAGAAGCTGACTACAATTGACAGCCTTTTTTTGTTTACACACTACCAGTCAGAAAGCAAGTAGCACAGAATCTATGCTTTGGAACTTTCACATGAACTTTACCACAGGAAGTTAAGGGCACAGCTTTGGAGACTTAGGAGTTTTCTATAAAAAGGATCACAGGGCCAAAACCACTTACGAAAGAAGCACTTTTTCTTACTGTTTAAATACATTTTTCTTTACAACCCAAAAGACTGGATACTCAGAGGCAGACAGAAACCAGTTTTAAACATATGGAGCCAGACTGTTTACTCCCTGGAAAAAAAACTGTCATCCCAAAAGTAGCTGGCAGGACAGTTTACCCAGAAGGGAGGGTAGCTGACCACCATGTACACTAAGTGTTGCATATGTAACCCCATGCTTTTACACAATTTAGTCTTTGTTCTATGAAACAGCAAAATTTACCTTGAGACCCTAATAATGCTAATAACTCAGTGTACAAGAAGCCAAGAACTAATGTTTACCAAAATGCACAGACTACTCCAGCAGATGAACAGATGCCCCACAGAAGGCTAGTTTGGATAACTCCTGGCTTACGAATCAGGAAATTCAGGCATATGGAGACAAGTGGCCTGGGGTAGTTTCTTTAAGCAGGTGGTCTGGGCAACAGGATTCCCTATAATTGTTCCTGTGGTGACACTTGAGCTTTCTAAAAAGTTAAAAAGATGGCCAAGTTCTTCCCTATCAAAGTTCTAAGCAATGAAAACTTCATTTTAACATTTTTCTGTTAATATCTAAACATGCTGAGAAGACAACTGCATGGACTGAGAAAGTGTAAAAAAGTACTGGAGAAGTAAAGAGTTGACATTTTTCTGATGTTTAAAGTAACTTGCTATCTATCAAGGAATGTAAGCAATCATATCTTCTATCGTTACAAGTGAAGAAAAAAAATACTTGTAGTCATGTTCTACAAAATACTATTAATGATTTTGCCTCTTGGGAAAAAGTGTTCCCTCTCAAACTACAAATATTTGAGACAAGAGGAGAACTTTACAGAAGAGATGCATTATGAAACAAATAAAACTGTTTTTCAGAACGAGGACGCTAAAAGACAATGAAAGAGCAAATTCACACATCTTCCACTGGAAGTTCACTAAAATGTTGAGATGAAAAAAAAGACTTTTTACATTACCTTAGGATAAGCTCATCTCTAGGTAAAACCTTAAAATCTGCTTCACTAAGGCGAACCTATGAAGCAAAAAGAAAAGCATAACTTATCAAGCTGTCCTGGTTACCTGGAAGGATGAAGTCATAAGTAATTTCACACATACCTTCTTTGGGAGAGGTTCTTCATTCGTCATTGTGAACTCTGAAGGGAGAGGAAAAACAGAAGTTTTATTTAGTGTAAATGGAACACTGAACAAGTCAGAAACTTATACTTCTAGCCTTAATTGTTTTGGTTTGCAATATTACACCACTGAAATATTGGTTCCACATAATGCAGCACCAGAGTACAAAATAACACTATGACATGTTTGCTCCTGTAATCTAGATATAGTCTGATGCATTTTTTCTAAAAGTTATCTCAAACTTTCTATTTATATCTAAAAAACCAATCAGTAATCAATCCTTCCTATTTAACTAATCAAAACCACCCAACTTTGTATCAAACTGACATTTCGTATGTGTCTACATCTACATAACATTGTATTTTACAAGGTAAAGGATAATCAGGGTCTGACAAAAGCAATTTATACTACTGCTCCTCCTCTTTGGAATAAAAGAGAATAATTCGTGAACATTACAACATGTTCTTGCAAGTACTTATTCTCTTAAGACTCAAATAAACAGGAAGTACTGTTATTTTAAAACCCGTGTGAATATTCCCAGGAAAAGTAGGATGCAAAATAAATGGCTTAGATAGGCCATCAAACTGAATTCCTCTGGTGCATACGGAGCACAAGAGGACTTCATTTTGCTAGGTTAAATATTCACACTTCCCTGAGTTACAGGACATGCTTCCTTATCTCTAAAGAGTAATACACAGTATTTTCTACAACTATGATTATGTAAGAAATACTGAGTTCCTAAATCTTACAGGCATTCAAGTAACAATAAATACAAGGTTTGCTGGAGGCATGCATCTTTGCAATATACTTTCCAGTCGAAAAGTTGCATATAATATTAAGAGCTGACAAGCTTGTAAAGCTACTACTGCACATGTACCAGGGAAAGGATGCATCAACTCCTTGGTTGTGAACACTTAGCTTTAAAGAAATAATGCTCTTAAGGAGTAGATATTCTATTTTCTCAATGATTTTTACAGATTATCTTAGTATTTTCACAATGACACTCAATGAACCAATTTACCTTTTCCAAATCCTAAAACTGTTGGTCAGTAAGACAAGCAAATACATTCCAATGAAGTAGAGTGTTTTCAATCTGCACTAACTGACACCACTGACAACTACACAGCACCCTACCAAACAAGGTCCTGGTTAACAACAAACAAAACAACACTCACACTCCCTTCCTATAATAAATACTGACATTAGAACCCACAGAAAGAAGACATTCAGTAGAAGCATCTCACTAATGAATGGCAGCTTCCTGTCGCTATGCTTAGTAACACACAGGCACCTAAGTGCTTCCCTAAACTAAGAAATTGCCCCTCCTTCCCTCCCGCTCACAAGAAGTTACTCAAGCATTTACTTGAACTTCTGCATGCAGCTCCTTATTTGAAACTGTTTTACCAAAAACATACCTCAAATATAAAATACAAGCATACAAGCTGCTGATACAAATTGCCAGTGCCCAATTCAATCATTCAGAGCAACTTGAGATTACAGAGGGAATGCTTGTGACCCCTGTATTTAGGCTGCCTACCTTCCCCACTCTATTTTTTCCAAAGATTTTTAGAGTTTTTAACTCCTTTGGAGTTTGGAAGTAGTCTTAAAGATCTCAGCTAGTGTTAAGCTCCTGACAGAGAGAAACATGCTTTTCAGATGTCTCGCGCAACTACAGCTAACACTGCACACATGTCAAGTCATTACCTGTGTGCTCCCCCAAAAAAGTATCAGAAGCACTCAAGTAGCAAAAAACGGGAATTTCCCCCAAAGACCTGGCTTATAATCCCTGCTGCAGCATATGACAATTATAAGCATATGATTGCTGTCACAATCATGACTACAAGAAATCAAAGGTTGATGCTCCATCCAAAGGTAGTCAAACCTTGCATCTCCAGATCTCACACAAAATTTCAGCACCAGACTAGGCTACTCTAACCTCTACACCCAGCACATCACCGTTTACAAAACCATCTCCTGCTTTCAGACAAGAGCACGAAGACTGAATTAGAGAAGTCACTGCCTTACTGCCATCTATTATTACTTGCTATGATAGAACCACACATGCGCTAAAAATATTCTACAGGTTATTCTGGATAAGTTATGTTGATAATATCTACAGATAAACACTTAGCGCTCTTTCCACATATATGAATTTCACCTTGCTACTGCCCTGCAACAGCTTTTTGGGAACCTGGACTAACTTAGCAGAAGCTTAAGCATTTACAGTAATACTGTTGCATATTGCTATCGTTGCGCTCCACGTTTCTCAGAAACAGCAGCAGCACCAGGCTGGCTACAGCAACTGTCACGGCAATTTGCTTTAGTTTTCTGTTAACAAACAGGTGAATCTGTATGCTACAGACAACAACTGCAACTGAAATGTTCATTCTTTGAATCTAATACAGTAACTTCTCAAGCACTGTGCATCAAGAGATGCTTCTTATCACTCGGCTTTCCTCTAGAAAAGATCATCTCTCTCCTACCCATATCAGAAATATCTTGCAAGAACATGATGAAGTGTCACTTTCTAAAATAAAAAGAATCAATGTAAACAATAGTCCTGCATAACTGACTGGAATTAACATAATTGTATTTTGTGATTTACATTATGAACAGCTTAACTGTACTATCCTAACTAAGCACTTTCATGATTTTGCAGAAACAGTGGCTGCCACACACCACTCCTGCATATCTGCTCCTGGCAACAAGCAACATAAAACCACACTCCATACTTAGAATAACATTGTCACGGGCCCTAAAAGAATTTTTAGAAAAACTCATTATTTTAGGCTTCTATGGCAGTTTCAATTAAAAGAAATGTGAAATGAGAAAAGTACATTTTAATTTTAGTAACTCTGATACAAGCCGGCATATCTTTTCCTACAACGTTTATAAAACACAGGATTTAAAAGCTTTTTTAAAAACCTCAATGAACAAAAGTAATTGTATCAGGTATGAGGCTTTACTCGTTATACGCAACCTGAGAGTTATTTTAATGATACCAAGAATGAGCTCCATGGGGAAAACCCCAGTATGGGCTCCCAGCTCCCAAAGCACATACGCGTGTACATATATATACAAACATGTAATTTACAGAATCGTTAGTGCTGGAAGGCACCTCTGGGGATTACACCCAACAACACCCCCGTCTCTACCAAGGCAGGGTCAGCTAGAGTAGGCAACACAGGTACATGTCCAGGTGGCTTCTGAATGTCCCCAGAGAGGGAGACTCCATGACCTGCCTGGGCAGCTGTCCCGAATGAGTGTGCTTGAGATTGCTCAAAAATTTCTCAGACCACACTGCAGCCTGGAAGGAGGTTAAGAGGGAATGCACCACCACAGCAGCCTGTTCTAGTGTTCTGCTGCCCTCAATGTAAAGAAGTTCTTCCTCATGTTGAGGTGAAACTTCTTGTGTTTCAGTTTATGGCCACTGACACTCGTCCTGCCACTGGGTACCACTGAAAAGTCTGGCACCCTTCACTTTAAGATACCACCCGCCTTTAGGATATTTGTATGTATTGATGAGAACCCCTCTCAGTCTTCTCTTTCCTAGAGTAAACAGGCCCAGCTCACGCAGTCTCTCCTCACAACAGAAACATTCCAGACCCCAAATCATCTTCGTGGCCCTCCCCTGGACCCCCTCCAGTAGCTCCTCGTCTTTCTCGTACTAAGGAACCTTCTGTGGTTTAGAAAGAAAAGCTTCACAGTAGCCCCGTAACTGGTCAGCCCTCATACTCGCCTCAGCAATCGCGAGGGTCCCGCCCCCGCCGCGGGCCGCAGCCGCAGGTGCTTGACAGACCCAGCTGCTACGGCC